>JACCIC010000228.1:437500-824892 GCA_018907035.1 Sycobia sp. Sy_11 | reverse complement strand
CAACCCACAGATAAGTACCCAGTTCCGCCCCCCCCCCGAACAACACAGAAATCCATTACACAAATAACGCGCAGACACCAAAAAGAATCTAAAGTTATTATTGAAGCTACCGCTACATCTATTTTCTTGGATGTATTCTATATACGCGTACGATATTAGATGTATAACCTTTTGAAATGAAATTAAACACTTAATATTTAATGAAACTAAATTAAAGTTACATAATATATTAAAGTAAACATATCGAAAGCAGGCAAAGGTCGCGACGACTACTGAAGAAGGTAGTCGACGCAACTGCCGAAAACCGAACAAGTAGAAGAGAACGCAACATCTAGACTCTCTCTCTCTCTCTCTCTCTCTACTACTAAGCTAAGCCAGAAGTATACGATAGAGGGGATACACTGCGTGCGGCAAGAGAGAGCGCGTCAAGTGTATTTGAGCGGCGGTCGCTATCCCCTCTAATACGCGACGCACACACAAACACACACACACTACTATACGCTCTCACCGAACTGCGCAAGCCAGCTACGAATATTGCGGTAGGAGAATGCGCGCATTCCAATATATAAAACGGGTGTCCGAAAACAATTAAATTAATTTAATTAATTTCATTACTAAATGTACTTACAATATATAAATATGTATATATATTAAAATATGTATGTATAAGCTTGCATACATGTATACTACCACTGTACGCAGCACACCGGCTGCATATAACAAGCATCAAACTATAAATAATAATTATTATAATTATTATTAAATATTGTTATTATTAATTATTATTGTTATTAATATAATTATTATAATTCGGCGGCCCGTCAGAAATTACACGAACGGCGACGGAATTATACAAATTTTTCGCTATAAAAGGGCCTGAACAGGCAAGATCGAGAGTTCGCCCGGTGAATCAACTGCCCCGAAGTTAATTCACACGAACTCCTCTCGGGGCTACAAATCTTTCCAGAGCTCAACAAATTCCTGCTTAAAATCCTATCTAAAACTATTAGTTTGATCTCTGTTGCGAGGCGCTTCCTCAAAAGACAGACGACTAATAGCTTTACCTGTCCTAAAATGAACGTGATTCTGGTTGTGAGGAGCTCCTCAAACGACCAGCCGTTTGCTTATCCAGACTAGTCAATTTTCCCCTTAACTCTTGATCCTGGTTGCGAGGCGCTCCTCAAAAGACTAGCGGAGTTAAGTTACCTTATTTTCTCCCTATAAAAATTCTACCTTTCACGTTTTGTAATTTCCCAGCGTGGAAAATAACACCGGGTATCCGTGCGGTAAATAGCGCCGGATATTATACACATCGCGGAAAATAACGCGAATTTAGTATTTATCATTATATATAAATCTAGTTAACTAACTACTATCATCTAGTAATTAATTTTGT
Source organism: Sycobia sp. Sy_11 (assembly GCA_018907035.1). NCBI lineage: Eukaryota > Metazoa > Arthropoda > Insecta > Hymenoptera > Epichrysomallidae > Sycobia > Sycobia sp. Sy_11. The sequence continues at coordinate 823,496 of JACCIC010000228.1, read as the reverse complement.
GTTTTGTATTTTTTTCTGTTTCAGAAAACCTTGTAAATAGAAGGGGGTTTACTCAATAAATTGTTTTTATATTTTGTTATCTAAAAATATACTGTGTTCTTATAAATTATTTTCCTGATCCACCGTCCGATCCCTAAATATTTCCTCCCCTCTCAAACTACTCTGGAAAATACCGCGTAGGCTATCCCGAGGGGGCTAGGAACGTTATATCTTGTTCACTATGCTTATTGATTTATTTATCGTAATGATATCTTCCTGTTGTTGATGATCAAGTAAATTTAAATAGTTATTTATTCTCTCCAGGTCTGTAGCGTCTGGGTTTCCGAAAATACATTTAACCGCTGTACCTAACCAATCAAAGACAACTCTCTTCATTGTTTGTCTTTGTGGTATTATTTTTATATATCCTGTTGTATTTTTTTACATAATATCGAGGCTTGTTTTCACAAGTTAGATTCCTGAAGTTCTGATCGAGAAGATAATATTGAATAACTAGTTAAAATTTCTTCATAGGTTAGCGTTAACGTTGCTAAATTTATCCGAAAGTGTAAATAATGATAAATTGCAATAATTCTTCCTCTTCCTTGCTGGTAAGTATAGTGTGTTTTACTGCTGTCAATTTCATCACTTGTTACAAGAATCGTGGCGATTATTATCAAGAGTGTCGTCTTCATCCTTCTGTAAAAGAAAGGAAGGTTTTCTTAATCTTTTAGCACTCCGCAGGTCACAGCGACGTGGTTCTCCGTGTATATAATATTCTAGTGAAGGGCCTTTTTGTTGTTCTACAAGCAATTTTTGATAGCGAGGCGCAGTTTTATCGCGTTGCTGTTGATGTGTATGAATATAAATTTCCCTACTTTCATACGCCTGATTTGATTTATCAGGTAACTTTTGTTGCCTTTTCTGTTTATTATATTACGTTTTATAAAAAGGTAGAATTTCGTTGTTTCGAATCTCATTGTATTATTCAATTACGTCTGCTTCCGTTTCAATAATATGTTTATGTAATTCGTCATACGGTCCATATAGAAGTGTAAACGGTGCGAATTTTGTGCAAGAGTGAACGCTTTGATTAGATATACGTATAGCCGAGGTCATAATTAATATTAATAATTTCGATGGAATTTTCATTCACCAAAATGCTTAATTTCTCTCTCAGAGTAGAATGTAACTTTTCGATTGGAACATTAGATGTGTGTCTGTTGACGGTCGTTTGGTGGTATTTGATCTTATGAATTTTGCAAAATTCTCTAAATACTGCCGAGTTAAACTCACATCCATTTTCGGTAGTAATTTAGTCGGGAAACTCATGGTGAGATGTGAAATGTCTTAATTTATTTAATACTATAATAGCATTTCTGTCGGATAAAAGATAAGCTTGAGCGTATTTCGAAAAGATGTCAATTATAGTCAGAAATTTTTCTTTATTCACGTGAAAAATATCTATATGTATATGTTGAAGTGTCTGTTAGCAATAATGGGGCCGTAATTTTCAGTCTTATAGGGTTTTTCTCTCATATTTGTGTTCTAAAGATACTTGGCATTGATTAATATAATTCTGAATAATTCTCTTCATATTTAGTATATAAAATTTCTTCTTAAAATGCGCTGTTGTTCCTCGCATTCCATTTTGTCATGGTATTCTTTCAGTTCCTTCATAAAATTATTTTGACTTATTGAAGATGTATAAACGCGTGTTTTCACAAATTTCAGCTTTTCATTAAAATGTTCTATTAATATCCTATAAATAACGATTTCTAATTCCTTATTTTCGAAATAAATTCTGTATTGTTTGTCAGGCTTAACATTTTCGTTTAGAAATTTTAGTAATTGCGCTTCCGCGTCTTTTTGATTGATTTTTACTATAAATTGTACTTTAAGTTTATCTTGAATTCCTTTTATGTCATAGTGTTTATCATGCTTCAATATTATACTGTAATTGAAAGCGTAAACATTTCTCTCGTTTATCGGTACTGAAAATACCGTATCTTCGTCTGCATTATGCACTTTTACAGTTTCTTAATCGAGCTCTTCGATCGAGCGAAATGCAATATTAGTTGCTTTTGGTATCATTGAAAATGAATCCTCATTGTCCTCTTGGGTGTTTAGTTCAATTCTGCTTAATGCGTCAGCTACATTATTCTCTTTGCCTTTTTTGTATTTTATTTCGAAATCGTATTCCTCCAGTTTTATTTTCCACCGAATTAATCTCGCATTTGGTGTTTTTAGGGAACAGAGCCAGGTTATTGGTTTATGATCTGTTTCAATAATAAATTTTTTTCCATAAACATATGGTCTAAAGTGTCTACATGCTTCTATGATTGCGCGTAACTCTTTCTCAATCGTAGAATAATTTTGTTCCGCTGAATTCAGTGTTCTAGAGTAACATGAAATGAGGTGTTTGTCTTGCGACAGCTCGGCTCCGATGCCTACGTTCGATGCATCTGAGGTAATCACTAATTGTTTAGAAAAATCCGGATATACCAATACGAGAGTGTTTGTAATTAATTCTTTTAGTTTTTTAAATGATTCTACATACTCTTGATTTTCACAATTAATTTTCTCATCCTTTTTAAGAACTCTTTGATAAATTTTCGGTAATAACCGGTAAGTCCTAAAAATGATTTTACTTCTTTTTGCGTTTTTGGGATAGGGTATATGATTATAGATTTAATTTTTTCAGGGTTCGGTTTAATTCTTTCCCGTGTTATGATATTGCCTAAAAATGGGACTTCTTTCCTTAAGAATTCGCTTTTGTCTGGTTGAATATTTAGTTCGTAATTTTTTCATTCGTCGAAAATCAGTTTTAAATGTTGTAGATGTTCTTGGAGAGATTTAGAAAATACGACAATGTCGTGCATATAAACGAAACAAATCTTGTGTAAATATTTCTTGTGTAAAACTTTATCCATCATTCTTCGAATATTTGCAGGGGCATTTTTTAAACCGAACGGCATACGAACGTATTCGTAATGTCCGTTTTCAACTGTAAAGGCTGTTTTTTCTATTGAATTATTATCAATCAATCTTCAAATGATACGGATACCTAAAACTCTTGACATATATTAAGTGATCGTTTCTTGTTCCGATAGTGTGAGTCACTCCTGTGGTTGCGCATAGCTGATCGTTTCCGCTGTAGAATCAATCTTTATACCTGTAGCATAGTCTGATAATTTTTTGCTTTTCTTCATTGTTCATATGACCAGTCCTTATTTGCATTTTTATTACTTGATGATGGTTTAGGGTCGTCTTTTTACATTTTTCTGGTAAGTTATGTAAATAATTTATTTGAAACTTTGCTGTACTGAACATCTGAGTTTTATAATATATATTTGCTTCTAATTTTCGCAAATCTTTATGTCCAATCAATCAGACATACGTAGAATGCCATGATGTTATTAAAAAGGTGAATGGTGTATTATCTCCGAATTCGCGTAAAATCGGGAATGTAAGTGCGTCTGTACCTTGTATTACCTCATGCACTGATTTAACTTCAAAATAATGCGGAAAGATATATTTGGAAAATAATTTATAGGCTATTTTTGGGTTAATAATTAAAGACGAGGCTCCAGAACCTATGAGAATTTTTAACGGTGTATTTGTTGTTATTATGTGGGGTAATTGGGGGCTATTTCCAATATTATTCAAATTTACTACTTCCTGTTCAGTGATTTATCTCTTTCTTGAAAATTTTCATAGGTTAAATTTTGTTTCCGAGACAAGCTGTTTCATCCTGCATTTGCTCTTCGTTTGGGAGTTCTTCCGTATAAATTTCCTCTTCTCGTATGTCTTCTTGGTTATGTAGTTCTTCCGAAAAAAAATCCGGTAGGCCGGTGCTTTTGAAAAAGTTACTGCTTCTTGATCGTATATTATTCGATGTCGCTGAATTGAAAATTATTATTTAGCTCGTATTTCTAGTACTTATCGACATTGGGGTCCGTTGATAATTTTGTTGTCTAGTATTATTAAAATTTTGTTTAAAATTATTTCCAAACGTGTTTCCAATGTTTGTGGGTCTAAAATTTGGTTGCACTTGCGGGGCTGAGAAGGCATTTCTAAGGATTAAAAGTCCTTGAATTTATAGGTGCACTAAGTGAGTTAATATTTCTCGAATTTAGGGATGTATTAAATTAATTTGTATTCCTAGAATTATTAAAGTTACTAGGTTTAGGTTTATTTTCTCTGATTCTCTGAAAATTGAGAAATTCACATTGCTATCAAGTTTCCTACATTTGATTAAACAAGTTTCGATATCGTCTAGATCGAAGTGTGTTATGTGTGAGTGATATGCATCCTTTATGCCAATAAAAGTATTTCACGCAATATTTTCATAAAATTCAAATTTCATTTGCCTCCAATTAGCATCTTGAACATTCAATTGAATATGTTTAATTTATTTAGACGTTGTTTTAGTTCGTCAGCGTATTTATCAGAATCTTGATTAGATAATTGATAACACGTCGTCAATTTATTAAATAATAAATCCTCTGAACTAGGATCACTATATCTATTTATTAAAATTTTTTGCATTCGTCCCATGTTGCGGGATTATTTGCAACAAATCAAAGAATCACCATATATTCTCGATTTAATCAGCGCCAACAAAGATACATTTATCGTCTCATCATTTGTGGCTAAAGCGTCTATAAGTTTACAAAAAATGCGAAAGAAGTTTGGTTTTGGGGATCGCGTCGCGCCATATACTCAATCTAAGTTTAAATTGTTCCACCATTTTATGAAAGACGTTCGTTTTTATTTTCTTTCAACAATCGCATATATATATATATATATATATATATATATATATATATATATATATATATATATGGGATTAAGGAAACTCAAAGACTCACTGTTTATTCTTTGAAGATTCCAGATAACCTTCTGCCTGTAGGTGGGACTTGAGTTGACGTGGTAAGTTTTCAAAAAGTCAACTGCGACGATGGGGTTGAAATACCAACTGCCTCCTGGTCGTTGATTTCCTTCACGAAGTTTGAAGGTGAATCCTAATTCAGCAGCTTCGCAGTATCCTATCCGCTGCCCCTGTTATATAACTATATTTTTCGAATCCGTATTTATAGTTCGAAGTTTGCGATCGAATACGCGAGAAATATAAAATATTGATAAACGAAAGTAAAGCAATTGAACAAGAGGAGTTAATTGAAGTATTTTTCATTTACACGTCTTTACAGCTTCAGAACCCAACAGAGAGTGACGCATCGCTGATTCTTAATTCATTTATACACTTCAGTCTCTTTATCTTTTCTTCTTCACTGATGATCCGTACGGAATGTTTAGTATATTGCAGGTCCACATAAAAGATACCCTACAGAGAACAATAGGAGCTGATAAGATGCCAGACACATCGATGCGTTGGTGCATTCGTGTGATTCATATAACTCGCGCACGTGATCGTGAACCGGAATCGGCACTTTCGCGCATCAGCACAGAACGGCAAAGCATCATCATTGTTAGAAGTTGATCACTCCCGCAACAAAAGCTGTCAGTGATCAGCGCATCGTGATTATCAAAAAATAAGTTGAACTTGATTTAAATCTTTTACGCATTCTTCATTATAATTTTTACATATAATTGTTAAAAGGAAATTTCTTTTATTTCATTTTTTTTGTTTTTTCAAACGTTGTGTACCTTCGATCCTAGCGCTGGACTGGCGACATTCTTGGAAGTAGGGAAGAAGCGAGCACGTAATCGCTTTGTATCTCTCATATTAGATTTTCTTTTCTTGTTACGATTAAATTGCAATCTTATAAGCTTTATTTCTGTTTTTGGATAAATCATTATTATCATTTATTGATTTCATTATTGAATAATTACATTTTTGAACAGATCTTAAATTAATATTAAGTTATCAAATATCTCCCTTCCGTCTTTTTGTCTTATGAATTTCACGGCTATGTACAAAGCGCTACCGAGCTCGTGTCTGGCAATACTACACATCATTTGAAAGGTCTTGACATAACGTAGAAAACGACGTTATGCATGATTAGTTTGGATATTGCGTTCAAAAGTTGTAGATGTGTAAACATGGACTTCACAAACGCCGAAATTCGCGCTATTTTAAATTTTTCCTTCGTCAAAGGCAAATCCGCTAGAGAAACGTTCCGTGAGATCAATCGTATTTTGTGGAATGGCACGCGATCACTTAGAACCGCAGAGGAACGCTTTCGACGATTCAGAGCGAAATTGAAAACGACACAATGGATAAGCCAGCCGGCCGAAGACCTGTGACGACGAATACCGTTCAAATCATGGAATTGATCGAGTTAGACCGGCATGTGGCATCTCGTGACATCGCCCAAGAGATAAGAGTTAGTCAGCCAACTATTTTAAACCGTCTGAAGAAGGCTGGATACAAAAAAGCTTGATGTTTGGGTGCCGCATGATTTGACGCAAAAAGACCTGGACCGAATGAACGCCTGCGATTTGTTGCTGAAACGGAACAATTTGTTGATGAAACGGACCCATTTTCGAAGCGGATGATAACTGGCAAAGAAAAATGGATCATATACGACAATATCATGCGAAAACGATCGTGGTCCAAGGCCGTTGTACCGCCCCAAACAGTGGCCAAGCCGGAATTGACGGCCAGAAAGGTTTCGCTGTGTGTTTGGTGGGATTGGAAGGGAATCATCCACTAGGAGCTACTCCCATATGGCCAGACGCTTAATTCTACCATCTACTGTGAACAACTAGGCCGCTTGAAGCAGGCTATCGACCAGAACCGTCCACGATTAGCCAACAGGAAGGGTGTAGTATTCCACAAGGACAACGCCAAACCACACAGTTTGTCGATGATTCGCCAGAAGCTACGGGAGTTGGGATGGGAGGTTTTATCGCATCCACCATATAGTCTGAACATAGCGCCAAGTGATTACCACCTATTACTGTCCATGTTGAATGAAATCACCTGTTTCTATGCATGTCGAACGCCCTTGGTGGTATAAAGTTGGACTCAAAAGCGGCTTGTGAAAAGTGGCTGTCCGAGTTCTTCGCAAATAATGAGAGGGGTTTCTACGAGAGGGATATTATGAAGTTGCCGTCTAGATGGAAACAGACTACAAACAAAACGGCGCATATTTGAAGTAAATCCGACCACTGTAGCACTTTTTATAAAGCATTGCATGAAGAGCAAAAAAGCGGAAGGGAGATATTTGACAACCTAATATTTTCAGAGTGTTTTGCGTGGGGACATTAAAATGGGGTATTCTGTATATAGCAGAAGGTGTGAGTTTATGTGCAACGATAGCCTCAGTGCTTCCAGTAGTTTTACATATCGAATGCAATGAGTAACCTGTACAACTACTAGTCTTGTCGCCTGATATTTTTCAAAATATCATCAACTTCCTTTATTTCCCTGAAAGTCGATCGACACTTTTGTAATCCATCCTATTACTCAGATTATTCTCATAAATTTTGAATTGCATGTTCCGGTTTCAGTATAAGTTAATTTTCGGAAAAAACTCAAATAGCTTCTCTATCTTATTAAAAGGAGAGAAAAGCATCTAAGAAGAACGCATCTCGGTGTTTCACTTACCTACTAATGAAAATTAAACAAGCCTTCTTTCAAAATTTGCTAAATACCCGCTCCACTCTGATCACGTTAAATAATTCTAGAACAATATAAGGACGTTGCCGAGCAACGGATCGAAAAACTTATTCCAAAACAGAATCAAGGCCTGGCGCCTTAGTCGATTTCGATCCCGTACTGGCTTTATGAGCTCCTCACGTGTAACTGTGACATCAGTCTCCGTCTGATTGTGTGCCTTGTCTGTTCTGCATGTATGATTTGGAAAAACTCCATGGATAATCTCTACCATGTCCCTAGATCCTTAACATTAATATTATCTTTTTAATCAGTTTTCAAAGATGTAGTTACAAATTTGTAGCAGTTTCTGTGCTGCGATAACAGATGGCACAATCGGAAATTGCGTCGTTCCCTGAATATTGTGGTAATGTTTAAAACGGAGAGCAAGTGAACAAATGCTCCGTACGATATGTGTGACCACTAATTATCAGTATATAACTGCGCAAATCCTGAGTAACAATGAGTGCTCAGTCCTGTCTATAAGAGAATCCGTATGATCGTTACTCAGCTGACTCAGCGATAGAAGATCATAAGGATCGATATTTACGTTGGTGGAAACCCGCCGGGGTAAGCGAATTTCACATACATTGACTGCTTGATTTCATCTACTTTCACAGCGCTCGGCTCAATCGGATTGCATCTGCCTTTGGTCGATTAGATCGATCCTTCGCCGCCTCTGGCGACCAACTTGCCAGTAGGTAAATCGAGCCGATAAGAAGTCTTGTTGCCCCACCTCTTTTGATTACCGGCATAAATATATAGTTGCACGAACAGAAAAAAAACCGTAACACAAAACCGTATCCAACCACTTAATGATCCGCATGCTCTAGCGGCACATCCCTTGTCAAATGTAATGAGAGATTACCCGAACACTTGCGGCCCTTCGCAGCTACGGCGAAGAACTTTAGTTCAGACTCAGATAAGCATGTTCCGAATGTCATGCTCTCTTGCTTGCGACTTGATATATAATCGTATTAGTGTATTATATTGAAATAGACTATAGCTCTTCTTGTTTCATTAAACGCATATAGAAACGCATATAGGAATTAGATTTGCTCTCCGTGAAGGCCCTATAATCTTCATTCCTCCTTTATCATCTTTAATACCGAATTCTTCATTCTCTGAAACCAACTGACCAACCATAACTGCATCTTTGAGAAATAAGATAATAATTTTATACATATATTAGTCTCAAGTAATTTTATTGATAATATATATGTAGACACACCCCACTCTCCTACGCTTATGGCGTTGCCTGCAGTGTAATGATTCCGGAGTCGTCCGCCTGTGGAAACCCCATTCCTGTTAACTCTATGCTCCAGGAATTCCAACATTCCTGAGCTGAGTCTATTGAACTAGAAAAAATATTTAGAGAATTTTCTCTATCTGTAGGCTTATCAATCTATGATTTGCACTCTAATATTAATTATTTAGTTAATATTAATTACATGTTTAGCAATTGTTAAAAGAATATACTACATAATAGTACTGGCTATTACACTTCGTAGCTTGGTACCGTATAGATCAAGTGAGACTGTAACAGCTTCTAAGTGTAGTATCGGTAGGCTAAAGCGACTACTCCAAGCCTATCGTTCGATATGTTCACAAGCAAGTAAAATAAGTGTATTTAGCAGCAGTCTAGAAGCACTCTTAAAAATTACCTCAAGCTCCAAGGCACGCCTTACTTATACTTCTGAGTGTTCAAACTTGAATGTGGATAGAAAACTAAGGCATAAAAGGCCAAAGCATATCCTTAGTATTATAAATAATATTAAGTTATTATTTTATATACTATTTTTAGTTACTGTTCATCATTTGCTTCAATAAAGCAAAACTAAATGCCCATGTCCAAGTATATAAAACTTGAAACTTACTTTGATAATCTATGCGGCGCGGATAAGTACAATATATACAATTTATAGTACAATAATGCAGATTCCATTAACAACTTAAACAAATATTCTTCTATCTACCTAGTAGAATTCGCGGAATCGTAGGGTGAATTCCATTTCGAATAACTTCTAATTAATTAAACCTAAATAATCGAAAAATAAACAATATAATATTTTATAATATAATACTATATCAAAATGGCCAATTCACTATAATACAATTGATTATTTTCATTATAACATAATATATTGATATGCCTTGATCGCAGAACTTCGTACCATTATCGGTATACAGTACTTTTGAAAATACTGGTGATAATCTCGAAAAGTTTAGGACGTGACTTATAAATCAATCTTTGTAACGTGGGTTACACGACGGCGAGAAATAATATATATACATAAACATAATATAGCAAGTAAATAGCGCATACATAGTTAAATGTTAAATAAATAGAAGATAGTCTATTTGTATTATATAATAATATAGCTATATATTAGATTAGATAATAATATCGATCAGTAGAATAAATAAGCGACCAATGACAACTAACAAAATTATAAATTAAAATGAAATATCGTACTTTTCGTTCGTATAAAAGTGCGTTATTTTCGGATAGAAATTTTGTTCGTTTTCGGCACTTGCTGAGGAAAGCACCTCTCAAATCAAGAAAGGAAAACAACAAAATTCGAACAATCGAGCCGTCCTCTCCCGGGGCTAATTCTTCCACGAGGAAAAGGCGCTCCTTTGCTCATTTTAAGGTATAATTTCTTGTATAGGAAAGGGTGCTCCCTTGCTAACAAGAAATACCGTACTGAGCGACACGAAAAGGGAAAAATTCTAGTTCTGACTAAAGGCGCTCCTTTGTCATCAATAGAATTAGAAAATATATTATTTACGAGGCGCTCTTTCAAATAATATATTAAAATCCGTCGGGCATTTCTTTTATATGCCAAAACTTAGAGTCAGAGTCTATCTCTGAAAAAAGGTGTTCTTTGTCAGAGATAGAATTAAATGTGTAATAATCACGAGGCGCTCCTCGAATTAGTACACACCAACCGTTCAGAAATCATAAAATCCACCAAAAATTAAAAAAATAAAAGTCCGATTTTATTTGTGAGAAAAGGCTCTCCCTTGGAAGAGATAAAATTAAAGATGTATTGATTTGAATTAGTACATCTAAGCTACGTAATGTAGATTCATGGAAAAGCGTCGATACATCGTCAAGATAGGGAAATCCATATAATTAAAGCGTTATAAGGAAAAACGCGACGTTTCTCCGAAATTAATTGGTACGAGACACGTCGAATGGAAATAATATATGTCGGCGAAATAAATAAGAAATTATATTTAATCATGTATAAGAGTTACAAGTATTTACTCAAAATTGTACAAGTCGATAGGTAGTTAATAACATTGTATAATAATTTTTAAATAAATCAGGCGCTCCTGAAGTATTTAAAAATTAATAATTCTATATTATTGACGAGGAGCCACTCGAAATCATGTAAGATTAAATCGGATAAATTGCGAAGAAGCGCAAACTCCGATCATGTCAATAGACGACCATAGTAACTAGAAAGAGAGAGAGAGAGAAACAGAGGGCGAAAGTCGGTCGAAGCCGAACAGCCAATATTAGGAATAAGGGTTTAAGTCGCGACGAAATACGAATTATATATAAGAATATAATAAAATTTACGAAATAGCAACTTATTTTAATTTTTTGGTTCTCCTTTTTTTGTTATAGAGTCACTAGAGAAATACGACTGGAATAATCAAGGATTATTATAATTTGTTTTAATTAAATTGTTTTTTCAGATTACTATATAAATATTGTTATTTTTATTAGAATATAAAAGAATTTAAAAAAATAGTTATTTACCAAATCCATTCACCCTTTCCGACACGATCGACCCTATTCATAAGAACCCTACACTTAAAAAATATGAAATCACGAGAAGAAGATAGGAGACGGATCGTTACATCTTTATACATGAATTTTTTTATTTCCTTTGAGTTATTATAATTTATACTTATGTTACTATCGTAATTTATTACTTTTATTGTAATTTAATAAAAATTTAGGGTTCTTAATTCTTAACAAGCATGTTTATGCAGAAGTTCCCACCTGAAAGAAATATTTCAACTCTTTTCAAATCCACAAAGAAATGAAGATTCTCATTTCTAAATATGACTTACAACAATATTTCAATAAATAAATTTAATCTTATGATAGGAAAAAATCGACTCAAAATGTTCAATGATATGGTAGTGCTATAATCAATAACTGATTATTTAATTGTTATTTAACAGATTAAGGATGAACACTATATAACGTTTTTTTATATTTAAAATATTTTTTAAAAATTAACTACATATATAAAAGTAATAAGACTCAATATTTCAATTTAATATATACAATTATATATTTATTTATTACTACATATAGGAATCATGTAAGTAAGTGATATAGAAGAAAATATATTAATAAATTAAAATTTTTTACATTCAATGTTTATATTAATTAAGTTACCTGTTTAAGTAGAATATCTAACATTAGAATACAACAAGATATACTAAGTTCTTCATTATTTGTAGCTTTCGTATGCTCAGATGATTGTATAATATGATCAAATATTTGTGTGCATTCATCTAAGGTATTTTCATTAACTTGAAATACAAAAATTTAATTATTATTCGCATACATATATACGTGTTATATTTAAAAAAGATTAACTAACTTACAAAGGATTTGGAGTATGATAAATCAATGACATAACAATTTAACGTGGAAAGAGTAAGAGAAATAATTTTTTAAAAGTTTGAACAACTAGTTTCTATAATTCTAAAGTAATACACGCTGTCAAATGATTAGTATATCTGATAACGCTGACCGTTCGTCTCGAAGACGTAGTTGCAACTGCCTTTCAAACTGCAAGGAAGCACCGTAGAAGCTCTAGACGCCCCTTTGAGATTCTTCCCACGCTCCTTTTACAACCATATAAGCTTCAAATATCAGAAAATAAACGTTAAAAATTTCTCGCTTGGATAGTCAGCTTATGGATTAGACCCGCCCACTTTATGGCCTTCTTAAGAACACACTGAAAGACCGCGCTAAAACCATCCCAATTACTTTACAATGCATATGCGGTGCATCTGGGTTTTATAACTAGAATTCTCATTGATGCCTGCAGAGAACTTACAAGGAGGCATATAAAGAAATTTGTCCTTTCAAAGTCATACACGTGATACACATCCGTGCTCTACGCTATTTCCAGTCAAAACGAATTATATACTATCGACAATTTTTTTTATGTGTAAATACGACATCCTCCCCGGAAATATAATGTGTTTATATTATGTGGCTAAGCTACAAGAGAATAAAATATCTTTATTCGATTCAGTACAGTACAATAATAAATATAAATATTATATATATATATATAGCGCTATTATATGAGATTTTTGACATATTACTTACAAGAATACATTAGTCTATCAGGACGCCGGGATGTACGTCCACTATGCGTGATTACATGGTCCTGTTTTATATCAATTGGATATGGGACACTTGCCTGTGTTGTGCATTCCTTCTTATTTTGATTTACATATTTATTCTTAAGTATACAATCTATTTCAGTATCATCAGAATTTCGAAGACTTACTTCTAACGGGTACACTCTCTGTATTGGTCTTAATATCTCTCCCCTATCAGTTACTAACTGTAGGACTCGTATGTTGCCATCCTTTCCATTGATCATTTTCTTTACACGTGCTAAGGGCCAATCTATACGTTTGGAATTATCATTTCCTAATAGAACTAAATCTCCAGTCTGGATTGTTGTTACATTACATTTTTTAGATTTTTGACAAGCTAATGCATCCATATATTCAGTTCGAAAACGACGTCTTAGCTTGTCCTTAATTTCCTGTCGATAAGAGTATCGTTTTCCGAAATCTAATTTTTCTATATGATCTAAGTCCACTACACCGCTTTCAACTACGTATTGTAAAAACATAGCCGGAGACAATGGAATTAGCTCATTTTTATTTTCACTTACAAATGTAATCGGTCGTGCATTGATTATTGCTTCGCAATCCGTAAGAGTCGTGAGCATTTCTTCGTAGGTTAAACTCGCCCTTTTAAGCGTTCGTCTTAATAATCGTTTTAATATGTCTATCAACCGTTCCCAAAATCCTTCCCACCATGGTGCCGAAGGCGGTTTTAACAACCATTCTATTTTTTGTCTTGCAACCGTGTCCTGTAATTTTTCAAAATCAATTCTCGTCAAGGCATTATTTAGACCGGTAAAATTTGTGTCGTTGTCACTGTAAATGGTATGAGGTCGCCCTCTGCGTACAATGAATCGTCGTAAAGCCATTAGAAAGGAAGCTACGGATATTGTGTTAACTAATTCAAGATGCACAGCCCTATAGACCGCACACGTAAAGAGGCTAATCCACGCTTTGACCTCCCCTCAGATGTACAGGCCCAGCAAAATCAACACCGACGATTTCAAAAACTGCCACATTCCTTATACGATTGAGAGACAATGGTGCCGATGTCGTACTAAGAGGCTGCGCGTTGTATCTTCGACATCTTGCACACCGTTTTATGACAGATCCGATGGTTTTCCTACCACCTAATATCCAATACTTTTCTCTAAGTAGATGTAATACGATTATTATGCCGGCGTGGTTAATTCTGTTATGCTCATTCTGTATAATTAGGTTTACTAGTATATGTTTCTTCGGTAAAAGTATCGGACATCGAAAATTATATGTATCGTCTCTAAAAAACAATTTCGTTTTAATACGAAAAAATTCCGTCATCATCGAAAAAAGGCTGCAAATGCTTTATATCTTTGTTACTTTCATCTATTGAGCATTTCACTTGACAAATTCGTATTATGCTTTTTTCGGCGTTTTCAATTTCATTTACTTGCAAATAATTAGATATAATTTTCGCGCCTTTATTTTTTATATTATTTATAAATCTCTTTATCCAAGCTAAAATACGTCCAATTTTATCAAAATTAGAATAACGGCTATACCACTGAACGTTTTCTCCTTCCGAAGTAGAAGTCAACAAAATAAACCCCGACGTCAAATTTGCTACCCTTTTCAATTCTTTATTAATTTCGTCTTGGTCATACGTACAATAAGAGGGCCATTTTTCGGGAGGATTGCGTAGCCATTCAGGACCATTCCACCAATACGATGCTAGTAACTGACGGGCTGTGCAGCCTCTCGACGGTAAATCTGCAGGGTTAAGTTCACCGCTCACGTGCCTCCATCGATTAGGATCTGTGAGCTTTCTTATCTCTCTTACTCTATTCGAAACGAAAACACTCCAATTATCAACTCTGCGTATCCACGATAACACTGTTGATGAATCAGTCCAAAGATAAATATTTAAATCTTTATACGCGAGCGCCTTTAAAACCGCATCCTTTAAACGCGCGCCTATCGTTGCAGCTAATAGTTCCAATCGTGGTATGCTTATGCGCGTATTTTTATCCTCCTTTACAGGTGTTATACGCAATTTGCCTTGTAAGAAATTAACTTCAACGGTATTTCCACGTACAATGTCACGGCCGCATAAGCTATTTTACTCGCATCACAAAATGTATGCAGAGTTACAGATTCAATGTCCTTTATATCACCGATTGTACATCTGGGTATTCGTACGCTTTCTAAAACCTTTAACTTACTAACCCATTTAGAAAATTGGGTTGCTATTGCTTCATTAACTGGATCATCCCACTTCAACCGTTATGCCCACGCCTGTTGTAATGAAATTCTAGGTTGTATAGTTGCCGGACATATAAAACCAAGCGGGTCGAAAATACGATGTGTAAAAGACAAAATTTTCCTTTTTGTTATAATATTAAGTTCGTCCCCTTTAAGTTTATCTAGACTAAGTAATAAAGTGTCGCTAGTTTTTTCCCAATTGATACCCAGTACGCATGCAATGCTATCATTTTTTGAGTGATCGTCAATGCTGTTTTCCCACCCCCGGAGGTCAAAGGCGGTTAAATTCATAACGGACTGTGCATCTCTTTTAAAATCTAACAGTCCTTGTTCGCTATTTAGGCTAGTAACACAGTTGTAAACATAGAAACTATTTTTTAATTTAATAATGTTTTCCCGTTTACATTTTACTGCACTTTTATTTTCAATCGTTGAGTTAATACAATTATTTAAATGAAGCTCAATAACCGTACTTAGAATAAACGGACTACTACATACACCAAAAACTACTCTACAATGTCTATATATAATCAAATCGTTTTGTTCATTATACCACAGAAATCGAAGTGCATCGCGGTCAGTCGGGTGTATCTCGATTTGCAAAAATGCCTTTCTAATATACGAAATTACGCCTATCTTACCCTCACGAAATTTTTGTAGAACAGATGTTATACACTCCAACTCATTAGGATCCTTGTGCAAGCATTCATTAAGGGAGGGGCAGTCTGGTTGCTTGGCCGATGCATCGAACACAGGTCTGATCGTGGTCGTGGAGTTCTCCTTATAAACTGGCCTGTGCGGCAGGTAGTGAACCATGCCGATCGCCTTCTCCTCCTCAGGTACTGCTTCTATAATACCGTCCGCAAGCCACTCCTGAAATATGGCATGCCGCGTATTTCCCCGTTGCTTGTAGACGTTTTATCGATGTTTCCAGTCATTTACGGGCAATATTCTTATTTTCTGGCAATACTGGATGGCATTCAAGCCATGGTAATTGTACCTGGTATCTGCCATTAGGACTGCGAACCACCGTCGACAAGAATATACGTTTTATTTCTGCATTTTCATCACTTTTTCTTTGTACTTCTATAGGATCTCTAATGCCTATAGAGCCGAACGACCATAATTCTTGTATACTCATATTCCGTGATTCCATTCCTATAGTTGTCATCGCTGCGCTGTCCTGCTTTTCTTCGTTTGGGACCTCGCCCATAAGTGTCCATCCTAACAATATCTCAAACGCTACTAATCCACCGTTTAATACATGTCTATGACCCGTTAGCAACTTTCCTGCATGATCGGCGCCTATAAATATATCGACAGAATCACTGTCAGTGTTTAAATTACTCAATACAATGTTCATTTTCCTTAGCTCGTTAATCCACGGGCCGTACGTAATTGCAGGTATGCTATCGCAGATAACTCTTTGTTCATGGAGTATTAACTTGGCATGATAATCGCGATTTAAACTGCCAATTCGCACTACGTACATTTTATGATTTACTATTTCAGATCGCTACCCGCCGAAAAGTAAATGTCTCATCTTCTGCCCTGCAATGGCATGATACTGCATCTGTTCGACAACCTTCTTAGTGATGTACAAGCGCTGAGAGCCAGAGTCTATAACAGCACGTGCAACAATCTCATTACATCCTTCGATGAATCTCACCATCAACGTTTGCATAAACACTTTAGTATTGTTGCTCGCACTTGCGACTGTAGCTACGTTATTTTCTACTACATCGCGGGTACTTTTTACAGCTTCCTGTTTATTTTCTTTCTCTCGACACATCAATTCTACATGCCATCTTCCGCATTTTACACATTTTGTAGCTGAACGACATACCCTTGCGCCATGACCAATTTTCAGGCATTTGTAACAGGCATTTTTTTCTCTTGCGCGCTGGTTGTCTCTTCGGAACTCATACCTCAAGCCTTCTTACAATCTGCACTCTCATGGCCTTTTTGGTCGCAAAAAATACAATATGGTTCATGCATTCTTGAGATGGCCATATCCTTTGTATTCGTCGGATCGCGTGTTCTAGAGACCAACAAATCCCTTGCACTTGGCACAGCTTTTATATCAGCACGTGGCTTCTCCCTTCTTCCGTCGAGCTGTTTTTTTTCATTTGAAAACCCTTTGCGGCAATCGCTATGCTCATCTCGCCTTCGACTTCGGAACGTAGAAATTTTATCAACTGCTTAAGCTTCTTTTTTTAATCTTCTGCATCTTCTTCATCCGTGTGGTTGCTTGCATTTTGCGCCGCATAATTTCTTTACCACGCACGAAGCAATTCTTCTGGTAACGCTGACTCCACAAGCGGAAAGAGCGTCGCCGCGCACGTATCGGTAGTTACCCCGAGCGACTCAAGTGATCGAAGGTATGATTCTAGCTTATCGAATAAACTTGCTAGATTAATTTCTTTTGCCGGTTTCATTGCTCTTTCCAACACAAGCTTGAGCAATTCTCGAACAAAAACTTCTATTTGGAGTTGTTTACGGCCGAACCTACACTTCAGTGCCTTTATAACTTTTTCATAGTTATCAACAGTTAGTGGATAACCCTTTACTAAATCAGCAGCTCTTGAGTGTGGCTCCATCGCTTGAACGAGATACTGGAATTTGTCTTCATTCGCAATGGTAGTATCCTCATCAATTTTTTTAAAGAGGCTCCAGAATTGGAACCAGTCCCGTACATTACCACTAAAACGCGCCAATTCAATTTTCGGCAATTTATACGTTCTCGTGACCTGTTTCTCTGATGCAGAGTTACCTATACTTTCATTAGGTTTTTCTTTCGTTTTCAATTGCTGATACTCTTCAGTGGCTGCTAAAAATCTCTTCTTGTAATCATCGATTTCATCAAGCTCAATCGCGATTTCATCGTCCGTAGTGTTCATGTCCTCATACATGATATCGATGAACTGCTCTGAGATGTTTGACAGCACTTCCATTTTTTCTGTCATGAATTTGTAAGCCACATTTAAATCAGATACGTTGCTGATAGTACCAATACAAAATGATTCAAATGCACGCAACGCCTTAGAACGCTGTGCGTGCTGTTGCGCGTTTTCTTTTACACTTATCCATGTTTCTATACAATCTCGTCACTTTCAAATCACTTGAACACTGTTCACTCCACGTCCTGTCACGGTCGCCAGATGTTATATTTAAGAAAGATTAACTAACTTATAAAGGATTTGGAGTATGATAAATCAATGACATAACAATTTCACGTGGAAAGTGTAAGAGAAACAATTTATTAAAAGTTTGAACAACTAGTTTCTATAATTCTAAAGTAATACACGCTGTCAAATGATTAGTATATCTGATAACGCTGACCGTTCGTCTCGAAGACGTAGTTGCAACTGCCTTTCAAACTGCAAGGAAGCGCCGTAGAACCTCTAGACGCCCCCTGTGAGGGTCTTCCCACGCTTCGTTTACAACCATATAAGCTTCAAATATCAGAAAATAAACGTTGAAAATTTCTCGCTTAGATGGTCAGCTTATGGATTAGACCCGCCCACTTTATGACCTTCTTAAGAACACCCTGAAGCACCGCGCTAAAACCATCCCAATTACTTTACAATGCATATGCGGTGCATCTGGGTTTTATAACTAGAATTCTCATTGATGCCTGCAGAGAACTTACAAGGAGGCATATAAAGAAATTTGTCCTTTCAAAGTCATACACGTGATACACATCCGTGCTCTACGCTATTTCCAGTCAAAACGAATTATATACTATCGACAGTTTTTTTATGTGTAAATACGACAATAAGTGTATAAATGTATATACATAAGTATATATATATATATATATATATATATATATATATATATATATATACGTGGGTCAATTGACAAGTACCTAGCTTCACCGCCAGATGGTGTGACTGTCGCACTAGAAATGTACTACAATCTAGTATCGAAATTTTAGACGGATCGTAGTTATAGTTTATTTTTGAGAGAGTGTAAAATCATGTGTGAGCTAGGTGGGTGCCGCGTTTTCTGATTCCAGACAACAGTTTATAGCGTGTGGAGCACTCTAATCACAATGCAAAAGAATTTTTGCGTTGTTATTTGACCGTTGACGAAACATCACTACTACACTCGAGAAACCAAGGAGCAGTCAAAATAGTAGACCTTACCCGATGAACCGGCTCTGTAGAAGTCGAAGATGATCCCGTCGACCTGAAAGTTGATGGCCAATATTTTCTGGAATTCTCAAGGTCTGATTTTTGTTGACTATCTCGAGAAGAGCAAAAAGGACAATACTTCGCAGAACTATTGAGCCGATTTGACTATCTGTTTAAACAGAATGTGCTTTTCCACCACAATAATGTACCGGCTCACACTTTTGCACACGCTACGGCTAAATTCGTTGAATTACGCTACCAAATGCTGCCCCATCCACAGTATTCTCCAGATTTGGCACCGTACAACGTTACTTTGTTTCTGCACCTAACAAATTCGCTCGCGGGGAAGTTTGCACTCCTATAACGACATAATGGCCTCCATTCGGAGGTCTATTTTACAGACGAAGAGAAAAAATTTTTTTCAACAGGGTTAATAAATTGGAACACCTGTTTTCTAAATGTATTCAACTAAAAGAAGACTACATTAAAAGTAAATTTTATTTTTTTCAAAAATTTAGGTGTTTTCATTTGTAGGCTACGTACTTATGACCAACGTATATATATATATATATATATATATATATATATATATATATATATTAAAAGCAGCGTAATAGTAATAAATATTTAAAAAATCGTTTCCCGAGAAAAGTGTCGAAATTTTATGACCAGGATATACTAAAATATCGAAGTAATTTTATATGACATGTTCACGTAAAATGCATTTACAATTTTAAATGCATATTGTTGCGTGTACAAGGGATTGAAAGTTGACTACAAAAAATCGTTAATAAAGTGTTAATTTTTGTAATATTTCTAATTTTAATTAACATAAACTGTTAGGCATGAAATTCATAAAAATTACCTAGACATTGTCAAAACTATTATTTGAAACAAGTTTGAAATTTATATTATTGTAGCGAAATATTTAAGAAATACATAGGGTAATTATACCAGTGGCTATCAATATGTAAGTACGTGACTGTCAATACAATTATGATTCTACATTAAAGTTTTTATATAATATAGCCGAAATCAATATTATTTTACGGCGTAGTTTTAGCATTTAAAAATACGATCCTTGATTTAATTCACATATATCGCAATATATTTCATTATTTTTCTCAACGATTTGGGGAAGATAATAATGAATTGGCACGTTAACATTATACAAATGTCCCAAATGTGAATCTAAATAATTACCTATTTATTTCATGGTGTTGGCTTTTACTAGGAATTTTTTTCACAAGCAATTCCAGTCTAAACTATTGTAAAACAGCAATGATTTACAAATGCATTTGCATTCATAAAAATCTCTTGCTTTCTGAAATATTACGGAAAATAAAATTATTAGTATAGGGACTATGAAAAAATCAGTTTATTAAAGGAAAATGTGACTTCATACAAAGGGTGTATAATACATTGAAGAAAAAAAGATTAGTTGGTTCTATGAAATATTTTATAAAAGGAATTACTAAAATATATTTAGTTAATTTAAATAAATATTTCATTGATACACATAAAAAAGAATAAAGTTATACTTATATTGTAAAAACACGCAATTAAAGTAAACGTTTGTTATTTTTAGTTAGGCTGTTTATAGTTAGGCTATAGGCATTCTAGCACATAGGCATTCTAGAACACATCGCCACTTAAAAAAGTGTGCTGAGCTCCCATCTAGGTCGTGCAGGGGAACATAGTGCATTTTAGACGGGAGTACAGTTTAGATTCAGTAGAATGACTATAAGCATATATAGAGAACTTCCTCCCCCCAGAAAACGGTGCCACTCTTGCCATAGTATAATAGATAAACAAAGACGGAGATGGGGATCAATTCTTTTCATTGTTTCTTTTCATTATATTTGAGCAGAGCGATGTATCGTCATGATGAAAATTTGATGTGTTGGTGAGAAAAGAAAAATTCTGTTGATGATTATGAATTATCATAGCAATTACATGCCACTATATTGTATACGGAAAACGACTTATTTTTCTTTATCGCCCTCACGCCTTGCATCTTCTCAATTTTGGATTCGTATAATATCATTCTGATTAGAACATGGAGTGACTATAGAAAATGTGAATGTAAGTGTTCTATTTTGTATGAGATTCAGTTCTCGGAAGAAGCGTGAGAGACGGTTCGAGTAAAGGCGAACACTTGTACAGCTGAGGTGGACCCAAATCAATTAGTATAATCCGCTTAAACTTGCTTGTTATGTCTATAGTTATAGGAAATACGTGCCCCCTTGCTCTATACTGAATGCGAGTTATTTTTCTTTGCCAGTCCTATACCTTGAATCCTCTCAATTTCGGTCATGTATATAATTGCTCCCATTGCGTATGGGAAAGAGTGTGATATGGAAAACTAACATAAAGACGTTCTATTTTTAGGCGAACGCATGTGCCTCTTGTTATACTGACCAAGGTTGACTCATCAATTAGTATAAATCGCTTAACTTTGACGTCATGGGAGTGAGTGTGGAAAAGAACGGAGGGAGGAGATAATGAAGTTCCTTTACCAATGAGGAAAATTTTGTTGTGTCAAAAAATAGAAAGGATCGGCTTAGTCGAACGAAGTCTAGAATCCGTAGGCGGTTCTCTTTTTTTTACCAATAAGAAAGTTTTCTAATGCAAGGTAGTGGAAAGACCAGCAATAGAACCAGTAATAGTGAGTTTATAGATCACAGACTACTTTCCGATTTGAAATTTCAAAATTATCAAACATCAAAGACGAAGGTATCAGTGAGCGCGAACGGTTCAGCCGGCCGACGAGCCCATTCGAGAAGAAGAAAGATGGAAGCCAACGGCTCATCCGAGCCTAATTGCTGCAAGCGCTAACGAGAGAAAGGAAAGGAGAGACGTCGACGGCTCATCCGAGCCCCAATGTGGACAGAGACTGGCCCGTGAGGAAGAGAGATAACTCGCCGGTGCCTTCCAGTGACAGCCCAGTGACTATTTAACAATAACTAAAAAGAATATGATAAAGCTGAGGGAATTTGGAGGAAAACAAGGACTCTCTCGAGCACAAAATCAAAAATTTTTAATATGTCTGATTCATCTTTCATGGTTACAAGCAGAATTCTGGTATCATTTTGATAGTACAGCGCCTGTTGGAGGAGTCTAATCTCAAAGGAGCCAGCTAAAGTAGAATGTCGAGATATTCTATCTGCTTTTAAAAATCGAATAAGAACAGGTGTTCTTATTGATTTATAACTTCTGGACATTCTAAGTTTCTTGGTCGACGCACAGAAGTCCTTTAAGGATAAGGTTAGAGCTTTTGGTTTAAGTTAGAGTTGATTACAAGAAAATACTACCTTAAAACTAAACTCTGATTTTATGTCAGAGTTTTCCATGCAGAAAAATGGAGAAGAAACAACACACATAAAATATTTCAACTGTGAAAGCTGCATTATATATGTCTACCGATTTAGAAAAATTGTTCGAGGAAAATATCAAGGAGCCTCTTCTTACACATCTACAACAATTTCAGCATAATGATTCCAGATAGATATTCAAAACTAAGTTCATGAACATGAAAAAATTTTTACCTCACAAGGGAAAATGATATATCCTCTCCCTAACTTCATAGCATCAAAAAGAGCATATGTCAGTGTTCATAATATTAATAATCAATGTTTCAAATACGCCATTCTTGCAGCAAATGAAAAGAATCCTCAAAGAGTTCATAATTATGATAAACTTGCAAACGAAGTGAATTTTGATGATATAGAATTTCCTGCAAAACTGAAAGATGTTTCTAAATTTGAAAAACTGAAGAATTTAGTAAACTGTGTTTACATGTTTAGGAAGTATGGATCGAAATATGAAGTACGACCTTGTCATATTTCATTACATAATAACGAGAAACATGTAAATCTTTCCCTCATTCACGATTTCTATATAGACGAGTATGCAGAAAACCATAATGAAAGTGTGCCAAGTTCCATTATGTTTCAATTAAAAGTATATCCCGACTTCCAGGATCACAAGAGAGTAAGATTCATAAAAAATTATACCATTGTGAAACATGCTTTCAACATTTTTATAGTGACGAAAGGCTACAAAATCATGAGAATATTCGTAAAAATATTAAGGGTTGTAGAAAAATTTATCAAACTCATGGATAATCATAACATTTTAAAATTTGAAGATTGCAATAAAATTGATAAAGTACCTTTTAGAATGTGTGCATATATATATATATATATATATATATATATATATATATATATATATCCAATTTCACGCAGTTTCTCAATATTTGAATGGATTTCATTGATATGATTAGTATTTCCAGCTGATTATTCAGCAATTAGTGATCTTAATCTCTCAACAAGGCCATTCAGATCATCCCAGTACACGAACTCTATTCAAGATCTTTGTTTACTATTGTACATTTAGATATGTGTTGAAATATTTTCTACTCTTCCATGAGCGTATAGATTCACCTTACTATGTTTTTTTCCGGTGAGCACTTGTTTCTTCTAGAATACTGCGATAATTTTCACGATCTACTGGACTTATTAATGTGTCCTCTAGTTCTTTTTTAATAAGCAGCTTCATTAGTCCATTTCGTTTAGGATAAGTTAATAATTACTGTTACAGCTTTTGCCTGATTTTGAACCAGCTTCAGCTCCACTTGAGGGAGAAGATTATCTATAGAAATAATAATGTGAAATAGAAACCCACATTTATATATCTATACATTGTAACGAGGTCGTTGGACATTTAAAGGTTACGCCCCTGTGATTATTTGTTTAATTCCGGATGCCCACCCGAATCTAAGTTGACGTTAACAAAGGGGGAGGATACCCCTACGGAATAGGTTTCTTTATATATAAAAATTTATGGACCATTTTTTCCCACAAACTTACCTTTTTCTCTATGTTCCTTCTCATTCAATATTATTAATAACCTAAATAGAGAAAATCCTATAAGGAGGAAAGTCACCTTTTTTTATAACGGGAAATCTCTACTTGAATACATTTATATAATAAATTCTTAATATATAGATAAAAATAAATTTAATACTTAAAATTAATTTACTAATTCTACTTAATTATAATAATTATTAAATATGAACTCTACCTAATATGCACCCGAGTTAGTCTATCGCTAGCTATCCAAGCACAGAAGTGCAATGGAAACATTAACCTTTAGACTGCCGGAAAATCAATATTTTGACGCAACAAAAAACTTCTTCAATCTTTATTTTTAGACTAAAATATGCATAACCTTAATAGAATTTTTACTTTTTACAACCATTTAAGATAAATTTACCCCTTCACACTCCTTTTCACCCACCCGACATTCCATAAAACTATCATTTTTACTTTGTACAAGCGGTTTTTTCTTTTTATCGATCTGACCATAATTGCAACGAAATATACTTTCAAAAAAGTTTTTGTTACTGCAATCGAATACAATTTAATATAAATTTATCTCTCCCCACCCCTTTCAACCCTTCTTCACCCTTATTTACCCGCTCTATGCCTTGTACTACAATTTGTATTATTTTTTTTTAAAAAAATGCGTTGCTTTGTTTGCAAATATCTAAAATTATAAACGTTATCAATGTGGATTATAAATAGATTTATTTTCATAAAATAATTTTTATGAAAAATTAACATAGTGAATCAGAAATAAATTTATAAACTATGATCTTGCATAAGAAAACTTGGAGATTGAACTCCAAATTTATTGAATTTAGATATTTTTTATTGAAAATGCAGTATTTTTTTCGTTTTATTTCTTTATACACAAACTGCGTAATACAATGAATGTACAATGTTTGGAGGAGTGGAGAATCAGAGCCTGAAGAAGATGTTAGAGATTGCTGAGATAGAGGCATTGCGAGTGATATTGATTCAAATGATATCCCAAATGATGACTACGACGCACCTGACGTATACTTTGATCCTTATTTTTATCCGTCGATAAAAGATTTCCCTGACAAAGCTCAACTACGTCCTAAATTGTCAATAAATAAAATAACAACATTGACTCGAAGTGGAATCATGGTGAAATACAAGTTGCTCACACCGATAGTTGGATGGTGATCAAATGGATGGATAAAAAAGAAGTTTATGTTTTGACAAGTATTCACGACTTTGAGAACTGTGCCACTGGTAAAAAACATTATAAAACTAATGAAAATATTATGAAACCAAGTTATATTCATGACTATATCAAAAATATGGGTAAAGTTGATGATATCGACAGACAGTTGTCTATCACAGAGACAATCCGAAAATGTATGAAATAGTATAGAAAACTATTTTTTCATCTTCTTGACTTGATGTTGACGAATTCTCATAAATTATACGAGATGCTGACTACAACTGAAATTTCATTCCCCGATTTTCGATTGAGCGTTGTGAGAGAAATTCTAAAACTAGACATTGAAAAAGTTCCAACTCTATCTCTTGCACCTGGAATTCGACTAAACGGTCGCCATTTTCTTAAAAAAATTAAATCTGAAAAGAGTGATAAGCCATTACCACGTCAATGTGCTTTATGTCATATGCTCAACAAAAAGTCCCGATCTACATATGAGTGTTCAATATGTTCTAAATGTCTATGTATTGAACCTTGTTTTGAAATTTATCACACTAAAGAATCTTTACCATAAGTTAAAATTCTTACACCAAAGTATTTAAAATCTGTATAATATTACCAAAAAAACATAAAAAAAAAACAAAAAAAAGAATAAAAAATAAAAAAAGTACAAAAAATAAAAAAAAAACAAAAAAAAACAAAAACATAACTCTGCCACGTCGGTCCCAAGCCCGCGCTCAAAAGAGGAGGGTGTTTCGTAATCGTTGACGCGAGACAAAAGGGGTTGTTTGTGATGAGTACCCTATTTTAGGGATGGTTTTTGGACTTATTATAATTTAATTATTGGATTCAGAGTCAAACAATACTCCGGAAATGTGTAGTTGCATTACAAAATAAATGGAATTTGAAAACCGTGTCTGAAGGGGTGAAATACCTTCAAAAGAACCCCTAAAATTTTACTAACAACCCTTTAAAATATTTTAAATAGTTAACTAAATCGATAAATCTAACTTATATAATATTATTATCAAGAAAGAAATACTTTTTACCATTAAAAAATAATATTTTTAAAATTTGAAATTTTTAACATTAGCAGTTCCGCTTCCTGCCGGAAAATCAATATTTTGACGCACCCCCTGATCGACACTTTGTGTATGATCGATCGTTAATATAAGATACCTTATATACCAGTTTTCTGAGGGCGATATGCTCTTTCAAATCCCGGCAGTCTAAAGGTTAACGTGTATAGTGGCGTAGAGAACTAAATATGGAAGCGCCGCCTTACGAACGAATCCAGAAACACTCTCTCCAAATAATAAATGCGCGTACCATGATTTATCTAATTCTTATTTCGCTAACTTAGTTCTCTCTCTTATCTACGTGTAAGAGAGGTATACTAGTCTCTCACTCGCACATATACTCTGCCTAAGTTTTTAATTATATTAATTAAGACAAATAAAGAATCGCATCAATTGAATTTTTAAGTTGATTTAAAACATTAACTTTAATTTGAGTTAACGCCGGAATATTTCAGCCCAACTATGAGGGCAAAAAGAGGTAAATCGTAAATAGTCAAACACTTTTTTTGAACTCTATTATATTATATTCACAAATATTCATATTCTATACCTCACGTTACATGCCTAAAATAAAAAAAAAAAACAAAAAAACCAAAGACACAGTAACAACAAAACAAAAATTTCTTCTCCGCTATTCGTATGTTGTATCTAGAAGAGTTTCCAGAAGCATTGAATTCAACTGCCTTTAAGGAACCAATGCGTTTTTCTTAGTATCTAATGGACATCAGGATTTAGACAAGTGTGCTCTTTCCTGAAGTCAGGATAACCACAGAAAAAGCACCGGTGGTGTCGGTCGTTCATCATTATCCGGAACATAAAGCAACATCCTTCTGGTGAGCCTTAAATACGCCTGGTTGAGTGTCATTATTTTAACTGCTCAATGGACTTTCCCTGTCACGAGCAGTAGAGCCACTGGTGGTACACCTTGATGTCTCTTGAGCTCCACCAGTTTGTGAAGCCGCTTTTACACGCAGCTGCTTCTCCACGGCTAACTCCGCGGAATCCCGAAGGGATGCGGAGACATCCTCCCCTAGCTGTCGCGTTTCATCACGAGTACATGAAGCTCCTCTTGAACTCATTTTGCCTCGGCCTTTGCGGCCTCAACTCCTCCCAGAGATTGAGGACTCTCACCTCAACTTGTTTGATTATATCAGCCATAGTTTTATAATCAGTCAAGACTTCTAAGGTGCATTTATTGCTTCATCCTCTTTGGTTCCGAAACTCCTGCTTCGGAGAGAGTGAACGAACGATCGTAGTCAGACGACTTCTGTCATGTTATCCCCTCTGATCCTGGGTTTTGGACCCCGGGAGTGGTGAGTACGGTTTTTGAGTCCTCTTCTTGCTGGTTGGCGCCTCCCTGTTTACACCCCCTGTTCAATCCTTCTTGTTCGACTCCGGATTTTCCCTTCTACTTCTTTAATTACCTCAGAGGAGGACTTCGAAAGAAACCATCTCGGAGGTATGGGACTGGATCACGCGAACCTTGTGCGATTTCGAAGAGATCGTCTGTCTCTGGTTCAAAGTACGGCTTGACATATTCAGCATGAACTAATTATTCAATCGGTCTGTCGTAACCTTCTAAATCGTACGTATTAGCCCCTTTTTTCTCCATTACTACCAAGGGACCTACGTACTTTGGATATAATTTCGCTGTTATCCCTTGTGCTGACGAGGATAAGACATGGATTTTTTTCTATACCAAGTCATCTACTTGATACAGAAAGGGACCTCATCTGGCATTAGAATACTCAGCCTGAGGTTCTTGCTCTCGAGACAGTGTCTTAGCGATCTCTTCGACCTCCTTCAATCTTTCTAGTTTCGCTAGCCAGGAGCTCCCTCATTCTTTCTGTTGAGTTTTCGCCGTAGATTGATCATGCCTATGGCCAGAGTTTCTAGCGAAGTCACTTCTCGACCGAAATTTAGCAAGGCTAGAGATTATCAACTATAGGTATGTGGTATTGTATTTAACGAGAAATTTAACTCAACGAGTTTGTCGTCCTTCCGAAGGTATTATGGAAGTCATTCATGGACTCTCTTTACTGAAATGGCCTGCGGATGGTACGGTGGTGTAAAGGTGTGAAGTATACCCGCCCCTATCAATTAATCATCAATTGTACGATTTTTAATCTCCATACCAGTATCGGACAGGAACACCTCTAGCGCGCCGAATTTAAGTACGATCCTCTCCTTGAATTCTTTGAGGATTGCCGTGACGTTTGTTTTACCAATATGGATATATTGTACCCATTGCACAAACTGATCTTGAAAAACGAGGATATACTCAAATCAGCCATGGTCTCTCTAAAATTCTCCGGTCGAACAGTCCAGCAGGCGGTTTTTGCTCTACCTTGTACTGCTCGCATATAAGACAGTTCTTCACATAATTTTCAATGGTGTCAATGCGAAGGTCTTTAGAAGATAAGCCGATATTCAGTCACAACAGTGCCAGACGTTGTATTCGTTAAGTGACTGCGGCTATGTCCAACCTGACCAGTCGATTCGCTGTCTTAACATACAACGAATTATCAGCCGGGTCATCAATAATTCTAAACGCACGTGCGAAAGTGGTATCTGCATAACAATCTACTTCTAGGTTTGGAATTGCAGCGATCAATCGAGATCCTGTTGGAAATTTTCATATAGGATATACCAGTTGTGGATCGCTAGACCAATATCTCTTTTGGATCCTGCAGCGACGTCTAATTCGGTGGGTAATTCACCGGTCAGCGTAATCATCGGGGCTACTGGAGGCATCGAGCCCCCCCCCCTTCAAGCCTCCTACAAGGATACGTACCTCCTACATACGTTGGATGTGTACTTTCTTCTGTGTAAGTTCGTCAGCTATTCTTGAGCTGCTGAACTGTGCGAAAGTGTGTAATTTCTGAGCAGAAACCTATTCTGTTAAAGCAGCGACGTTCTACTCTGTTTTGACGTTTCGTTTGTTTGGCAATAAATCTGAATATAATTTCCATTACGTCCGGTCGGATAGTAGGCATTGCGTTTGATGATGGTCTTGAACCCCGACTGGTCTTCTGGGGGAAGTATGCCCTGCAGTGGTCTCTTCTGCCATACCAGATTATCTGATAATCGCCACAATCAAGCGCTACCTAGCGGCCTCAAGATTCCATTGAACCTCTTCGCCGACATTTTATAGTTCTAGCAGGTGCCTCTCGTTCGCACCAGTTGCCATATTCAGCCAGGAGGGATCGGATTCGGAAATAATTTTCTCGATAAATGACCTCCTGTCATATTTTATGTATATTTTTCCTCAGTGTTCTCCTCTTTCTTCGAGGAACTGTAGAGAACTGTAGAGAACCTGCATAGTTTGATAAATAGAGCGTCATCATGCCGCAGGGTCAACTGATGGAGGTACTGCACCACGTGTCCTCCCGTAATATACAAACACCAGTCGTCTACCTAGGATCATCGTTTTTCAACAATCGACGAGTACGAGTCTCTTGCCATTGCTCTTGTTTTGTATATAAATAAAAAAAATTCGCGACGTTGGCTACACCTCACAATGTGCTTTTAGTTTCTAGAGAGGGATCGAATAAAATGATGACCCTCTATAATCTGTTAAAAAAATTTAAATACACGGTTTCTTCACTAAGCAAACTTCGATATATCTATTGTGCGCGGTTATCTTCTCTCTGGATTGGAAAAGGTAAATAAAATTTTTGTTTTATATGACAATCCTGAAGTAATGTCCTGAGCTTTATTTTATTGTATTGATTTATTTCGTGTAGTAATTGCTGCCTCTGTGATGTCTGGGCATGTTCACCTTTCATCCACACGTATATTTTAATATACGTGTATTTTCGACGTACCTTGGCTTGTTTTGCAACCTTGAATTTCCTCCACTAGCTCGGGAATACTTTATCAAGCAATTGAGTAAGAAAAATAACAAATCTATTTGTATTTTAATGTGCTTCCTACGCTGGCTTAGATAAACCGGAGTCCAAGGGCTTCACTTGAATACGGACTCCCTTTCTTCCGAAAGGATAGCCGTATTCGCCTCGGCCTACCGATTTATTTTCCTCAACAAAAAAAAAAAAAATATATATATATATATATATAATATATATATAAATATTTGCGTGCAATTATAAGGGGGTATGTATAAGTGTACATATTTTACAAGTGTACATGTACAGTCCTACCACGTAGGATAACAAGTCACTTCCCCGGACGAAATGGATACAGAGAGAGAGAGAGAGAGAGAGAGAGAGAGAGAGAGAGAGAGAGAGAGAGAGAGAGAGAGAGAATGAAAGAATACTTTGAATTAGAGAAAGACAGAGAAAGATGCTGATCGACGTTCTGGATACCTGAGAGACTCCTCGAGATTACTTGATTTCTTGATTCAAACGGCCTTTGACTTCTTGATTGAGACTGCCACTGCCTGCTACTGCCACTGCCTGCTACTGCAACTGTCTTTTCTGTGGAAAATTCGAGGCTTTTTATACCCGATTTTCCTATCACTATCCGCAATCCCTCTCTCAGCTCCTCATTGTTATAGCTTATTTTATTACCTTCTTGATTTTTCTTATATCTAGCCTTAATATTAATATAATTTTATAACGTTTATTAGAAACATTTGTTGTAATATTTATGCCAACTGTTTATTTTATTTGCAATACGGTTTAGTTGCTAAAAGCAGTAGTTTTGCAAATTAAACATTAAAAATTGTAAACTAGCGCATCGCTAAGGTACACATTGCGGTACCTAAGAGGCCTGGGTCGGAAAAACGTACGTTTCTGACGTATGAACTTGCACAAGTCAAACGCCTTATTTCGGCAGGTATTACGAAGTTGTTTTTCTCGCCCAGTAATTTCAGTTCATTCATATATATATATATATATATATATATATATATATACTTTAATATTTATATGTTGGTTATATACTTTTACAGTATTAATTTTTTTATATTTCTTAAAATTATTATTATTTTACTATAATTATTTAGCTGGATGTTGCACACCTTGCGTATTACGGTAGTTAGAAGTATAAAAACAATCGTCTGCCTCAGTTGAGGCAATTTGACATCGAGTAATAAGGCAAATGTATATATGAGGCAAAAATATTTTCTCCCCATTCGATCTTCGCATTCCCCAGAGCAGTATGTCTGTGAAGGTGGGAAAACCTAAGGAAAGAAAACTCAGTGGAAAAACATCTCCATAAGAAAACCTCGTTCGAAGATGCGTGGGGTTCACATGATTCTTTGTATCGCAACTTACTCTACTTACATTAATACGTATTAAATTTTTATGCGAAATCCGATATTTCGAAATTCTGGAAATAAGAAGTTTACTTTTATTGTTTTAAATTAATAAATATTTTTTCATTGGTCTTACAATCCAATCAAATTATTCGAAAACAATACGTAACAATATCAATACATATCTACATTAACAATAATACATCAATATACAAAAATAATAAAAATTAAAAATAAAAATTAAATTAAAATTTAAATTAAAAATTATAATGACAGTCAGACTGTCCTTGTTTATATTCACCCCCGTAGACAAATATGAAAATAAAATATTAGCTGAAAAAATTCTTTGTTGGTAAAGTGCAGTCTGACTGTCCCCAACACCCTTACATAATTGAAGACCAGTACGGCTCCTCATCAGGAACTAAACTAAACCTTATATTGTAATCTATATATACTTTATCCCCACTACCAAATAGTGAATTAAATCTAAATTCCCCTTCTACACAACTTATTCAAAACCAATCAATTTAATAAGGAATGATAAACACTGTCCAATCTACCAGACTCTAACATTAATTTCACATTATTCTGATTCCTGGAAATATGAATACTTTCAAGACTCTCCCTTTTATACTTATTATTAATACCATGTTCCAAAATATCCACATTCACAAAATCAAAGAATGTAAAATCTTTAAACAATGCTCCTTTAAACCGGAAGGAATATGTGAGCTACGCAAACTATGTTTTGTTCATAAATTCTCTTTTTTAAATATCTACCTGTTTGTCCAATATAGTATTTATTACAATCCATACAATTAATTTTGTATTGTACAAGAATTTTTTCAGCTAATATTTTACTTTCAGATTAGTCTACGGGGGTGACTGTAAACAAGGACAGTTTGACTGTAATTATAATTTTTAATTTAATTTTTATTTTCATTTTCATTATTTTTGTGTATTCATGTATTAATGTTAATGTAGATATGTATTGATATTGTTACGTATTGTTTTCGATTGATTTGATTCGACTGTAAGACTAATGAAAAAAGTATTTATTAATTTGTATATAAGCCAAAGTACAATTAAATTATTTTATTGTTTTGTCTAATTTTGGAAAAGTTGCGGGAGTTCAGAACTTATTTTTATTGTTTTGCAGAAAAAAACGTTTGTTTTTCTTTTGTTTCATCAATAGTGGTTAGTACTGGTTCTGCTGTTTTTTTCTTGTTTCGTCAGTGGTTGTTTAAGGAATATAAAGAAGTGTGCGGCCGTGCTCCAAATGCAGATATATGGACCAACCGTATACACGATGAAGGCGTATCCGTTGAATGCAACCCCTATTAATATTTTTATCAGATGTATACTCATCAGGACAGCTATTATCCCCGCGTATGCGGATCCGATGGGGATAAATTTATTCCATAATGTTTTCAAAGCAGAATTTACTAAACTATCCATTGTATCTTCGTTTATGAAGTGGGATATTGCGTTGCCGCTTGTCACTCCAGATTCATGCATTTCGTGCACTGTGTTATTCAATAATGCAGCTGTTTCTACTGAAAACATAATTCGTTCCTTTAATCTAGTCCTTATTGGAATAGATACCAGAGGTGGCTACGCTGATTGGATTAATATACTTCCAGGTGAGCTGAGTCATTGATTTCCGGATCGTGGGTTCTTTTGCTTCTGTGGGTTTTGGTGTCATATTACACCATTCGGCATCAATACGGTAATATAATGGTAGTACTTGATTACAGGGAATTCCGGTTCCTCGAGTTTTCAGAATATGTGTTTCTGGTATGAGAAATAGGGTGCTGTTTTGTCTGCGAACTCTCAATTCAGTGTAGCCATTGTCTTTGTGGTCTATTTTAACTTCTACTGGTATGCATTTTATCGGGTGAACCACTTCACCGGCTACCACAGCCTGGACCTTTCATGTCATTATGTGCAAATTGATCGGGATTCTGAGTATTGATAGTGAGCGCGATTTTTACTGCTATTTATTGTACTATACATCGTTCTGTCACTATATCGCGATATAAATTTAAAAGTTGTCTTTTCACGTATTTTTCCAGATACACGAATTTTTCATTTAAATAAGCGAAAATACGAGATTACTACTTGATAATGTATCCTTTTTTTGTTTCAAATATTCTACCCTCTTTAGACTCGACAATAACTAATTTTGGATAACCACATTTTTTTTCTCCAGATAATTTACTGAATAAGGTAAATGTTAGTTTTTGGTCAGTGACAGAAAATATTATGTCGATATCTATCTGAGGGTTAGTCATTTTTTTTTTCATTACCTCTCGGACTCCCGGAAAGTATATCCTTAGCATCTATACAGAATTTTCTCGATAATAAACATAATGTTCCCGATTGTAGATGAATTTTGTCATCTTGAAAATTTACTCGTGCAGTTTGTTGTGATAATTTTTAGTGTTCCTTGCACAACAAGAGAATTCGAAGTTCCATTATCCAAATTTAGTTATCCCAGTTAAATGCAATTGTAAACGACTATCTCTATAATATCGTAGAAATATTCCATTTCGCCATTATTAACAACAGAATCATGCGAATTCATAGTGCAGTAATAAATGGCTTTCCGCACCTCTATTTTACATTGTAATGCTTCCGTTTCTTGAAAATCGTTAATTTGAAGTAGCTGTAGATAAGTATATCGGCTTACGGGATGAAGATAACGAAAGTTACATTCTCCAACGTCTAATAATGGCACGGTCGTTATATTCATGGTTTTAGAACCGCAGTCGTACCCTATTATTGTTTGCGCCGGGTTGACGAAAAATAATGTAAAAAGTATTATGCATAGGGGTATCATCTTTTCAGGAATCATAAAGAGGTTAGTCCCATACCCTATAAAGAGGGGAAAAAATTATTATGGTTGTCATAAGAAAGAAAAAAACCAGTTACAACTTCGGCTTTGACCTTTGTAGACAACTAAAAAATTGCGTGTGAATAAAAAGTGAATTGCGTCTGTTTTGTTTTTTCTTTCTTTCTTAAGGTGATAAGTTATGGTACGCTTATAAATAATATTCATATGCTTATTTCATTAATGTAACTTTCTCGTATCTTATAACTCAAATTCTAGGATGATCACCCTTGTTGATGTGTTTGATATGGCCGATAGTTTCTTTTTCTTTAAGCCTACTTCTATTGCTTAAATATATAATTTTATCATAGGATTAGTATGGAAAGAGGAAGGATTAGCGGAGAATGAGGAAGTTACTTTATATAGTTAGGTTGATGCGAAGTTTATTTATGCATCTATATAAATTTTATTATCAAAAAAAAAATTTAAATGTTTAAATTGGTAGAGGTCATTATCCTCTTAGTTAAGGGCCACACTGATCATTTTGGTTTCTCCTGTTCTTTCTGTCTACCTTTTTTCTTTTGAGTTGTTATTTATTTATTTACTTATGTAAGAGATGCGAAATCTGTTCGCATGAACGATCTTACTGCTTTTATTTATTTGAATCCTGATATTATTCTTGTTTAACACTTCTAATATTTTATGAGGTCCAGAGTAATAGTTTGCAAATTTATTTAGTTTAGGACCAGACAGTGAGAACATATAATCCCGTATTTTAAAGTTCTCTGGATTAATTTTTCTGTCGTAGTATTTCTTCGAACGAAATGTTGAGGATACTAGATTATCGTAGTCTAATTTCTGAATTCCATTCAGCCGTGTGACAAAGACGACTAGATATATAGTCGACTAGAATAGTAAATAGTCCGCTTCTCTTAAAGGATCGATAGAAGAGAACCTGGCTATTCTTCCGAAAATTAATTCATACGGGGTATGATTGGTGCTTTCTTGGACACAAGTTTTATAATTTAAAATGGCTATGCCTAACTATCCGTCCCATTCCTCGTCATTGGTAGTATATTGTTTTAAGAACTGGTCCAAAACGTGGTGTGGGCGTTCTACTGATCCGTTGGTTTGCAGGTGGAAAGCGGTTGTCCGCAGTTTCTTTCTTTTAAACTGTTTAGATATTCGGTTCATTATGCTACTCAGGAAATTTTTCCCTTGGTCTGCTGGAATGATTTTTGGTTTTCCGAAAGTGCAAATAAATTTTTTTATAAAAGATCCCCTTGCGTAATATCCTTCTTTCTTTTGTTTTCGATTAGTTCTGTAATCTTTTTAAGTCCTCCTCTCTTCTTTGGCTGTGTAATTATGGTTGGATTTGATTTATTTTTATCCGTGCGTCCTTGCACATTGCTGAGTTCTCGTCCTGATCTCGTCATGATATTTTTTGTGACTATTTCAGGTGGATTTCGTGATAATGCGTCTGCGTTAGAATTTAAAAGAAAGTTTGAAACGCCATTTTTGCAGTCGTGTATTCAGGTCTGCTGATTTAAACCAAACTAAGGATTGATGGTCAGAGATGATTGCTATTTTGCTTCCCTATACGTAGGAACGAAATGCCTATACGCTATGTACGACTGCTAGCGCTTCCTTTTCGTAAACCTCGTATTTAAGTTCTGAATTGCGTAATGCTCTAGAAATTTATGCTATGGGTCTATCTTTCCCTATTTCCAGCTGGGACAGAATAGCTCCTGTAGCGTATCTTGAGGCATCAGTTGTTATATTAAATGGTTAAGTAAGGTCTGGGAATTGTAATAAAGGTGCATTACATAGAATGTTTTTTAAAGTTGGAAAGACTTCTCCGGTTTTGTTCGACCAGGCAACTAGTACATCTTTTTGCAGCAATTTTGTTAATGGCTTTGCAATTGCAGCGAATCTTTCAATAAATCTGCGGTAATATCCGGCTAAATCAAGAAACTGTCGTACATTCTTTGCATTCTTCGGCCGTGAAATCCTTTACAGCCTCCACCCTTTTTTCATCGGGACTAAGTCACTTTTCACTGTAACGGCGTCCTAGATAATTCACGTCTCCTTTCAGAAATTCGCACTTGTGGGTTGGCGATTTTAATCCGGCTTCTCGAAGTCTGTTTAATAAAAGGCTCATTTTTCTATCGTGTTCTGCCAGTGTGTTTGCATATATCACAATGTCGTCCAGGTATACAAACAGTTCTCTGCCTTGTAATCCTCTAAATACGATATTCATTAACCTTTGGAAAGTTGCGGGTACATTTTTCAACCCAAAAGGCATATGAACGAATTGATATTGTCCACATGGCATACTAAAAGCTGTTTTATGTGCATTTCTCGGGTTTATCTTAATTTGGTGAAACCCTGATGCAAGGTCCAGTATGGAGTAATACTTGCACCTCCTACTTGGTCAAATATCTTAGTGATAGTCCGCAGTGCATCGCTTACTGTTTTTTCGTTCAATGTTCTGTAGTCAAGCACCATTCATCATCTTGCTTGACCTTGCGATTCTGCTTTCTTTGTTACGCTACGTCTTGGGAGGGTGAGAGCGACCGCGACACGCAGTCGTGCAAAAGGATAAAGACGAAGCGTCAGGATACAACAAATAGCGCACAAGAAGAGGATATGGCAGAGCCTAAAGAAGAGCAGCCTGCCGCAAACCCGTCAGTCGCGCATAATGCAGCGTAGATCATAAAAGAGGTTACAGTTGCTTTAGCTCAGGGATCGCAATCGGTGATGATAGTCATGCCGAGAGCAACAGTTTACATTAAAAATAAACTTGCTCCCATCGCCATACGAGGTCCTGTTTAATTAGAATCACCCCTACCGCGCTAAATTCACTATAGAAGTCCCTTAGCAAAGTCCACGTGAGAGTAATAGAAATTCCGCGAAATAATAGTCAGAATACGTATAGCGATGTACCGAAATTACTACACAGGAACACCGGGATAAAGAATGCTCACATATAACCACATATCCATACCCATCCATTATTTACTAACATCATTATCACTAGCATGAGAACGCTACAAATTGGCGCAGCATTGGCGGGCGAGAACGAGTTGTTTTCAACCATTGAAAACGAGTAAACAATGGCTCACCCATTAATCTAGTTGTCTAGCCCAGCAACACTGCCCCAAAAGCAAAATACAATTTACTAACAATCTACTAAAATAGATTAGAATAGGATAAAAAAACAATACACCAAAAGCCTAATAGTAAAATGGTTAGAATTAATATGATAATTTAGGATTAGAAAAAAAAATATAAATATATGTAGGATTAGTTAGGATAGATTAGGTATAAGTTCTTGAATTATATCGAGTCATAAACAACGTACAACTTATGTGAACACCAGCGAGTGCTTGCTTAAAATAAGAAAAATTTTCCTTTTTGTTGTCATTCGAGACCCAATTGATCAAGAGATCACTTACCACGAGCGGACAAGTACGTTTTTATTTTCATGTGTTTTTTACTCTACCGCACGCACGGCTAAAACATTTCCCTCCACCGCTTACCCTTTTGCGCTATGCTTCAGCACGCGACTTCAACGCACCCCGTCGGTTTGGGGAGGGGGATTTTGTAACCGTACGTGTGCGCGTGTATGTGCGAAAAAGGTACACTATCTGTCAAAATCATGCGTGCAAAGCGCAGGGACGGAAGTGAATAAGAAAGGCAGCGAAAGATGCCTTCTCCGCGATTCAGTCATCGGACAGAGTAGTTGCGTATTTTACTATACAGTACCGCATTCGCTCTACCAAGCTATCAGCCCTGGCCCGAGTGAGGCCGTCCAACAGCTAGCTATTACGCCCTAGTCGTTCTGAAATCTCTCCGCTAGCACCACCTCCGTGTACTCCGAGCGGGCTGCCGCCGAAACATCAGCGGGCGCGTGTGCAGCACAAGAAGCCGCCGCGCAAGCAGTGCGATCCAGCAGCGCGAGAAAGAGAGAGCAGCGAGAGCAATCATATGTTCGCGTCCGCCGCCGTTGGCGTCGTAGTGTAGCGCGCTCATGCTCGGAGTTGCCGTGTAATCCCCTCTCGTTCCCCATTCTCCACCCCCGCGTGCGCGGTTATAATTTACTACTTCACGGACAATGATGTTGTGGAACCCGCTCGCCGTAAGTCACCGTGTATACACCCTGTAGATATTGTAATTATTGGCCGCGTTAATAAACGTTAGTGATTAGACGTAGTATTCGACGACCTTAGCTACAACTGCTACGGGAAACAGCGATCGAACGAGATACAACTACGTATCAAGTTACACGTAATGTTACAATATATTTTATAAAATGGTTGGCCAAATGTCAGCCTTTTGAAGTGGATGCTGCTTTGAAGCATACAGAAGCAACAATATATTATGGTAAATTATTTCCAGTAATATATATATATATATATATATTATTCTTTTTATTATTATATTTATTATAATTAGTATTATTGAACTGTTTCAGAAATCGGTTAAATTATTATCTCGGGTGAAGCCGTGACGAGGAATGCTAGTATATAATATATCAAAATTGACCCGGACTGGTACATTTAAACTTGGTGCGTAAACTGAATCGATAATATTTTTTTTCTATTATGGTGCAATCTTTCTTTATTTTCGTGTGAGATTTGAACGCCATATTTCCATTAGTGTGTGTTTGTCAGCTGTTTGTATATGACTCAAAAAATTTTTCTGGCGACATTGACTATGGAGAAACAAGATAATCAACAAGTTTGCTTGAAATTTTGTGTTTACAATGGAATTACGACTACGGAATCGTTGAAAATGTTGCAGAAGTATTTTTGGGAGTCTTCTTTATCGCGAACGCAAAGAATTTGAATGGCATAAAGCATTCAGAGAAGCT
This sequence comes from Sycobia sp. Sy_11, assembly GCA_018907035.1. Lineage (NCBI taxonomy): Eukaryota > Metazoa > Arthropoda > Insecta > Hymenoptera > Epichrysomallidae > Sycobia > Sycobia sp. Sy_11. Next base: position 784,044 of record JACCIC010000228.1, on the reverse strand, counting down.
CGTGAAGTCTTGGAAATCTTGCATCATAACGACGAGAACTTCGAAAAAGTTGAGGAAATGGTATGCAATAATCGTTATGTCGGCATCAGAGAGATAGCAGAGGCTTTCAACACCTCGTCTGGATCGAGTGAATATGAAGCGTGTCAATGCTAGACTCGTTTCAAAAAAACAAGAAAAACATCTGAATAACGAGCCGAAACCAAAATAAACACGCTAAGGTCGATCGAAAATCAAGATGATGCGCATCGTTTTTTTCGATTACCATAAGGTGGTTCACAATGAATTCGTTCTGGAAGGTCTAACGGTCAATAAGTCTACTTGACCTTTTTGAGGTATCTACGTGAAGTAATTCGTCGTAAATGACCGGATTTGTGGGCAGACAATTCATGATTTTTTCACCACAATAATGCGCCGGCACATTGCAGCATGATTGTGTGATTTATTGGGCAAACGCGAAATGAAAGTAATCACTCAGCCACCCTATTCACCAGATTTGGCTTCCTGTGACTTTTTCCTTTTTCCAAAACTGAAAAATCCGATTCAGGAAACACACGGTCAGTCCATTGAGCCATAAAAACTAATTGGCTAAAGGAACTGAAAGCAATCCCAGGTGAGGCTGACAACAGGTATATGAAAAATTGGATTAAGAATTAGAAGGAGCCAATTTTGAAGGCGATAATAAAGATTTGATTTAAATTACGTAAAAATGTTGGTTTTTGATCAGTACGGTTCAAATTTGATCACATGTATGTATGTATATATATATATATATATATATATATATATATATATATATATATTGTTTATGCATTATATATATACTCTAAAGGTTATTGCAGTACTAGAAAATTTAGCTTATAAAAGTAATCCATTGGGAATAAAGTACTAGTCATAGACAATGGGATTTAATCATACAAAGGGTAGCTTTATTACCCAGCTACCTGATGAAGCATAGATATAACATCTCTCATACCTCTTGTCGATGTCAAATTTGAGGAATTACCCTTGTAACTATATTAAGAATCAGTGATCAACACATCATCTTCAACAGTTGTATATACATATTAAACGTATTTTATCGTATATTAAACTCTGATTTGTTATATTTATTTCAAATAGCTTCTACACATTCGTAATACAATGAATGGTAATTTTATGAATGTGGATATTTGGAACATGGTATTAATTATAAGTATAGAAGGGAGAGTCTTGAAAGTATTTATATTTCCAGGAATTGGAATAATGTGAATTTAATGTTAGAGTCTAGTAAATTGGACAATGTGTATCATTCCTTATTAAATTGATTGGTTGTGAACAATTGGTGTAGAAGGGGAATTTAGATTTAATTTACTAAATTTGGTAGTGGGGATAAAGTATATATAGATTAGAATATAAGGTTTAGTTGAGTCCCTGATCAGGAGCCGTAGCGAGCTCGCAACGTTGGACTGGATCTCTTCAATTAGGTAACAGTGTTGGGAACTGCACGTTACTAACAAAAATTTTTTTTTTTTTTTTTTAGCTAATATTTTATTTTTAGATTCGTCTACGGGGTGATTGTAAATAAGGACAGTACGACTGGCATTATAATTTTTAATTTAATTTTTATTTTTATTATTTTTATGTATTAATATATTGATGTTAATGTAGATATGTATTGATATTGTTACGTATTGTTTACGATTGATTTGATTGGACAGTAAGACCAATGAAAAAATATTTATTAATTTGTGTATAAACATTCGATAAAAGAACAATTAAATTATTTTAATATATTATATTATAAAGACTGTGAGACTGATAAAAATATTTACGAATTTAATAAATATATTATAGACTTCGAGCTATTTGACGATTTAATCAATATATTCACTTTGAAATATTTATATTGACGATTGAAGTTACATATAGTTTTCTATGGTTATATATTATATATTCTATCTATAATTTTTGTTGAGGACCACAACAGAATTGATCAACAAATTCTTTAACTTTAAGCTCGCTAACGTTAGCGGCTGCCACTTAAAAAGTAATCAATGAATATTCCTTGGAATTTTATCGTACTTCAGGGGCATGTGTACCAACATAACAATTTTTTACACAGTCAAACTCTTCAAACCCGTGAAATTTAAAAATCCTCGGTACTTTTTGAAAACACCTTGTATAATAACTATTTCCTGATCCAGCCTGGCCAACACCGGACAGAAAACTCGATATGGAGCTCCAAATTGCTGACGGATTCATTCCTTACCTTATGTACCTTTGGCACCAAACGCTTGCGCGTCGGAGTCTAATCTCTTTTTCTTTCCCTTATATAAAGTTCAGGTACTAAACCTGAGAAGGTTTAGTATTTCACTCGGGAGAGTGGAACGAGTGCCTCACGACTGACTCAAACCCTCCGAATGACCACGCGAAACCCGCTATCAATGGATATCTTTGCAACGGTTAAGTCCCTCGTCAAAGTTCCGCACCGATCTCCCGCGCTGATATGATTACGAACCTTGACCATACTCTATGAATGCCATAGGTCTCAAATAAACTTCTCCTCGACAATATGCTTCAGTAAACGCTATTCTTACGACGAAATACCTGAGCAATACCTTACGCGCCTCGCACATCACCTAATATCGCTGATATAATTAAGACGGGAGTACTCACCCTTTCTCTATGCGATAATCAGCGCACGGCAGGGGGGTCCTCTTTCAGAAACGTCTAGTTGGATCGGCTGTTGAGCGAAAAAAGCACGAGCTCGCGAACCTAACGACTATTCGGCAGCTCGCCCCCCCCCCCACTACGCCGGCTCTAAGCTACCAATAGGTATTGCGGCCGTTGCGGCGCTGCACTAACCGTGCCTGGCGTACGTGATCGCCCCCGCGTGACCTATTCTTCTCTCTGCTTTGTTCTTGTCCTCCGTAAGTCGAGCTTCCGATGTCCTTTTTATAATTTGTTTACATTTGGCGCGTAGAGCCGATGAATTTCGCAGTAATTCTCCTCCTTTGCTGCTCGACCTTACAATTCCTCGACAATCATTTTGAACAATATATTATATTATATTCAAAGTTTTATTTCAGCTGTCGAGTCTCAAGACCTTGACACATCGGAAGCATATTTCGCGTTACTTTTTTAACGTGTATATTTTACAACGTTACAATCATACTAATTGATAAAGACAAAGCGTGTATTGTTTGTATAATCATAACCGAAAAAGACTACTGAACCGATTATTCTGAAATTTGACATATAGATTATATTGGGAAGGACATAGGCTATGTTTATTATTAAAAATGATTTTTCTTTGATCAATAAATAAAGTTTTAATACCAGGCCAGCTTAAATGAATGTTCATATCCAACTTTGGGATTCGTATCCTAAAGAATGTGTGACGTTATTTTGTGATTGGTTATACACAAATTAATAAATATTTTTTCATTGGTTTTACAGTCCAATCAAATCAATCGTAAACAATACGTAACAATATCAATACATATCTACATGAACATTAATACATTAATACACAAAAATAATAAAAATAAAAATTAAATTAAAAATTATAATAACAGTTATACTGTCCTTGTATAAAGTTACCCCGGTCGACTAATCTGAAAATAAAATATTAGCTGAAAAAATTTTTGTTAGTAAAGTGCAATCTGACTGTCCCCAACAACCTTACCTAACTGAAGATCCAGTCCAACATTTCGAGCTCGCTACAGCTCCTCATCAGGGACTACACTAAACCTTATATTCTAATCTATATATACTTTATCCACATTACCAAATTAAATAAAATTAGTAACATAAATAAAAGTAAATTATTTCTAAATTCTCTTTCTACACAAATTGTTTAAAACCAATCAATATAATAAGGAATGATAATCATTGTCCAATTTACTAGACTCTAACATTAAATTCACTTTATTCCGATTCCTGGAAATGTGAATACTTTAAAGACTCTCCCTTTTATACTTATTATTAATACCATGTTCCAAAATATCCATATTCACAAAATCAAAAGAATGTACAAACTTTAAACAATCCTCTTTTAAACTGGAAGTAATATGTGAGCTAAGAAAACTATATTTATGTTCATCAATTCTCTTTTTTAAATATCTACGTGTTTGTCCAACATAGTATCTATCACAATCCATGCAATTAATCTTGTAAACAAATCCTGATTTTAAGCATAAGTCATCTCTATCTTTGCAATTATTGAACAATCAACTCAAATTATTGCTATTTTTAAAGATAATTTGAATGTTATATTTCCGAAAATTTCTTTTAATTCTTTCAGATAATCCTCTGACATATGGTAAGACAACAATTTTGCCTTTGTTAACATCAACACGTGCATTATGTCTATTTTCGGTATTATAAATGTCAAGCAATCTCTCCGCAATTAATCTATTAATAAATTCAGTTGGATAACCATTATTAATGAAAGTTTCTCTTACTATCTGTAAATTATTTTGTCTAAAATCTTTATGTGATAATTTTATTGGTCTGTCAATGATACCTTCCAATGCTCCAATTTTGTTTCCAAATTGGTAGTGTGAATTAAAATTTAAAAACCTACCTCATCAAATAGGCTTTCTGTACCAATGAAGTTTCATCTTGTTATTACTACATCTAATGACATTAATGTCCAGAAAACTTAACTGATTATTAACCTCAATCTCTCTTGTAAATTTAATTCTGCCCTGTACAGAATTAAAAACATCCACCATTTCATCATTAACAAGTACAGGACAGCCGCGCACACGTGCGGAAGGGCTCGGAGCGGAGTCGCAGAACCCGTCACCGAGCGCCCACCGTCCGCGTTCTTGCCACTCTTCTTCTGGGTCGACGTCCGTAGCTGGCCTGCTCTCACGTTCCCTCCGACTTTTCGTCCACCTCCTGTTGGATCCAAAGCTTTCGCCACCCTCTCTCTGTACTACTTTCTCCTTTCTCCCCCGTTTTCTCTCTTGGAGCTCACATTTCCTTTTTCTCCTTTTTTTGTTTACTCTCTTCGAATCCCCTCGGCGGCCAATAGCGGAGTGTGTTTGCCGCGCGTGTCGCAGTTCGTCGGGGAAAAAATACGGGACAGGGAGGAGGTACGACGGCGGTCGGGAAGTACCGGACGCGACATTCGCAACGCGAATAATAATTTTTTTCTTTAATAATAAATTAAATAATGCATAATAATAATGACATATTTAGCTTAAACTATGAATTGTAAATGATAAAAAAATTCATATCATTGATATCAGTGATCGTGATAAGGATAACATTAAAGAAACAAATTTTATATTTTGCTAAGAACAATATCAAACATATGCCACAATCTATTCGAATAACCCTATCATAATATAATTATCTCCTAGCCATTTCAATCTTGGAGCTCTTTATGACGGAGAACTAGTTTGATTTCAATCCGGGAGCTGTAAACTTAAAAACGAGATGTAACAAGCAAAGATTATAGTACACTCTATGTGAAATACCGAAAATTAATACTGCAATTTGTAATTTTTGGCGACAATATAAGCTTAACACTATTTAAGTAATTCTAAATAAACAAATAAATGACATCGCTATGTCGCATTTAATCTTTTAGAATTTGTAATTGTTTGTAACATGAGCACCCAACTCGATTACATAAATTCAAGAAGATAAAAGAAAATGAATTTAATTGTGCTTATGTCGACTGTATTTGTACAGATAGTTTTGATATAAACATACTTGATTTTTGTGTGTTAAATCTAGTCTATTTAATTGTACGATAATCTAATAGAATTTATTTTTTAGTTTTTTTTATTATCATGCCAATACAATAACAATAATATTCCCAGATAGCATTGTTCGTAGCTACGACGTTGCAGCAACATAGTTTTGGCAACGTGGCTACGAGTTGACGGGAGTAGTGAAAACGTCATTGCTACGTTATTGCAACGTGAAAAATGTCCGCATTGGTGCCAAAACATACGTAGCTACTGCCTAAAAATCCCGATACGAAAGCAGTTGCAGCTACGTACCATAAACGTGATTCGCTCATGAAAAAACTTTTTATGAGCGAATTTGGTGCCGTAATGTAGACGTTCCAGCTACGTAGTGTAAATATGACTCGCGTATTCAAAAATTTCTGTGAATGAAATTGGTATGATAATTGAGACGTTGCAACTACGTTGCAAACGTGCATTTGCTGGCTACGTAGCTGAAACGTCTGCATAAAATATCTGTAAGGTTATATATAAAATTATTATATGATTCAAATTTTTTGTTTTAGGAAAAAATAATTTACACATTCTTTTAATCACATTTATTTTATTTGTATTATGCTATTCGTATAACAATAAAAGTATGACAAAAAAAGAACGCGAACATTTATATTTTATCAATCATAATATTTTATATTATTTTCAGGTACGTCCTCTTAAACATGGTATATAAAACAAAATACTATAATATTATAGCAGATATAAAATTAATTAATTGACATATTTATACATGTACAACTAGAACGATTCCTCTGAAAGAATTCTGAACAATATTCTTACTAGCATTTTTATTTTTATAGAAAATCCTGTAATATTACTATATAAGAATCATTTTACAATCCTCATAATATCGTTCCCATTTCTACAGTATTGCTATGGAAAACTCTTAAAAAATCCTATAGAAATTTCTTATAAATAAGTTTCAATTCGGAGTACCAGTATGAAATATTTTGCACATAATAGTATAATATATAGACAATCGTACAAAGTAAATAACAATATCGTATGAACGTTTGTACTGATTTTAAGACCTATAAATTTGCAGAGCAAGTGTCCAAGATGGGAAAAGTAGCGAAATTATCTTTATAAGCTAACTTCGTTAATTTTGCAGTTATCCGCTTTATATTCCAAGAATTAAGATTATCATTATTAACATTATTATAATCACTAATGATATTTATTCCTATAATACTCGATGCACATGGACAGTCATATAAATCACCAAGGATTTTCAGTTTTTGACCTATCACAGAAATTTCTTCCACGTTACATTGAATTATATTTAGAACTTTCATAATATATTTTCTATCTATTAAGATACAGTTATTTTTATCATCAATATAATTTTATTCCAAAAGAATTGAAGTTAGTGCTTTTGTATTATATTCCGATCTTGAAGAACGGAAGTAAGAGTACCTTCAATAGAATTTTATGCACATAACAATATTTTTTAATAAATTCTATAAAATATTATATAAAACAAAATATTATAATAGTGTATCTCATATCAAATATAAAATTAGCAAATCTCTATATTTTAATTATGCATATATGATATCAAATAAAAATATAACATTGGCGAGGTTTAATGTTTTTTAGCTACAGAATAAGGTAGGGAAATTTCTTCAACGTTACATTGAATTATATTTAGAACTTTCATAGTATATTTTGTATCTATTAAGATACAGTTATTTTTATCATCAGTACAGTTTATTTTGTACGTACGGAATTGGGCGATTTTGTATTGTTTCCCATCTTTAAGTACAGAAGCGAGAGGACCTTGATAATGTTCTTGCGAAAATTTTAAAACCTGTGAATGAATAATATTTATAAGTACCTCCTGTATTGTTTCTATTTCTGTACATCTGCGCATTAATTGTTGTAAAGTCTGATTACCTTTTCGAAGTAAATTTTTGATTCGTGCGATAAAATTTTCAAAGCGAAAGGCTGAAAAATTCTCTAAGCTTCCATATTTTCTTACATCATCGACTAAATGTAGCAGACTGTGTACATTATATGATATATAATTTGGTCCATAAATATCTTGAAAATGCTGTACAAATTTTTCAATTAAATTTTCAGCAAATTTGATATAGCTTTCCATTTTACAGAGCAATGGAGATGTCAAAATGGTAATAGCAACGTGTAGTGTGACAAAGTTAATAGAAACATCATAACTTAAATATTCTTTCAATGCGATGACCCCCGTATATAAAAGAAATTATCTAAATTCAGTAGCCTTAAAAAACTTTACATATTTTATATGCCGAGGCTTTCGAACAAAATCATAAGAAATGTGAGATTTTAATAAAAGAAGAGCTTTAGAAATACCATCAATACTTATTTGAGGAAGTTTTGTTCTAGTGGAAGAAAATATCCATAAAAGTAATAGTTTCCGAGTGCAACCTAAATGTACTAGATGCATCGGATCCAAAGGAATGTTTGTTACTAAACGTAAATTTGGAATTTTATTTAGAATGGTTTAACGCACTTGATAATCATCTTCGTAACAATTACTTTTAAATTGCTCATCATTTCGTAACGTTGCTATTTTTCTGGAAAACAAACACTAATATACATTTTTCCCTCAACCGTACATTTCGTACAAGAGTGATATCCACTGTGGTATTTAGCACCTAGTACATAAGATTTTGCAGGCGCGTCACATACTATCACATTTATTTTAACATTATAATGAATTTGATCAATAGATATTCCCTCGTGAACTAATTTAATACTTTCATCCGCAAATTTCTGCAGAAATTCATTTGCATCTTTTTGTTTTGATTCTCCACAATAAATACCAATAATGTACATATCATTTATTAAACTTTCAGAGCATAGAATGGGCCATAAATTTTTCTCAGAACTTTTTCCTAAAGGTGCACCATCTATATTAATAATTAAATAAATATTTTTATTATCAATTCCATAAAATAAACGTTGTCTTATAATTTTTTCTATACAAATTCTACTACCAAAATGGCAATACTGTCCACCTTCAATATTCAATATTTCTGAATATTTAGACTTCTATTTTCTTTTCAATATTGAAACGATTCAAATCTTCATATAAGAGATAATCATTCTCACCTGACAATAGCATATTTTTTATGCTGTTAGCTTTCTTAATATATTCACTTTCTTTGACATTATATAGATTACCTTGTGTTACAGTTATTTCATTGAGCATCTCATGTAAAATTAAATTATGATATCTTTGATAATTTCCTTGCAAATATTTGTTAGTAGTAGAGATTCTTAATGATAAAACATTGGATTGAATGAGTTTCCATGATTTATTACGTTCTTGTTGAATTTTTTTTCTAATCTGTCTTGGTCCACATCCAATAGTATTTATTTTAGGTATACGTTTGTTAACATTGCCCTGAGACATCTGAAACATATTTATTATATAGTGTTTCTGTTTTCTAAATACGTGAAAAATGTATAAACTTTATACAAAGTGTGAACATTACAATTCGATAATAATCTCTACATACCCTAAATTTATGTGAAGGATTTATGTGAAATATGTACACAAAAATAAAGTATAATCTATACATCATTTGTTTTGTATTTATTGAAAAAAAATATAAAAGTGATACATTTGGAAGAGACAAATCGTACTAATAATACACAGGCAGTCACAGTAACTTTTTTTTCACGTGCTTACACAGAAATAAACGTTTTTCTAAAAAATTCAGATTATATTATATTTTCTCTTTAAGAAAGAACTCTTTACGTATTGCATATATATGAGCCTATAAAAAAATTAGGGTCTAAATGACTTTCTTTTATCTAAGTTTTTATCTTACTTTTTAAAATTTAGAATTATTTTTCACATTGCTCAAACTAATTTTAATAAATTAAAAAATAATAAAATAAATAGCAATTATTAAAAATAATATGAATTTAAATGAATCAATGCATAATGATAATGATAAACGCCAGTAAATAAAAACAAAAAATATTTTTAGAATACGCTGACTGATTCCTGGAAAATAGGCTTTGGTTCCTTTTAGCATTATATATTAAGTTACATGTTTAATAGATCTGTTCACACATTATATCATTAAATCTTAAAACAAAAATTAGTATCTAGTTAGAATACATACCACAATGGCTTCAAAATCTCAAAATATAAAAAAATTCATATCACTTACCACAGCTTTAATAATAATAATTGAAAAAGTACTCGGTGAAAGAGCCAGCCTTGAACGACTAGCCGTATCTATAGTCTACCGTGCATAAACTTCACGGTAACAATGAGTATAAAGTGTCAAAGGCGCATTATAGAATAAATAAACTATATATCGTCGACGTAAACGAGACAGAGCGCGAGACAGAAAGAGAGCTAAAGGGTATGGACGTATGGTGAAAAGCGTTCAAACAAAGGAAGATCTGCAATATAGCAAAGATATAGAAAGATCACATCAGTTCTGCAATTCGATGAGCGTATATTAAGACTAATCTATAACCTTTAGTCAATCTTAATTATAAGTTTAATAAATAAGGTGTGGTTCATAGCACAATTTTCACGTGAAGAAACAATAGAAGCTATACCGAGTATATGGTTTCCTGAGAACAAAACCTTGTGCCTGTGGCCACTATTCGAATCCAATGTTAAAATTCAAATGGGCATATCAAAAAAAATTTCACCAGAGGAAAACTGGCATACTTGTGGTGTAAGCCGAATATTTGCGAAGCAGGTACGTAAAAGCACGAGGACAAATATAAAAATAGTTTCACGGAACATGAAAACGTTATGTGCATTTGACGTACTTCATGTAATTTCTTTTTCAAATGTCTTACAAATTCTTGTAATTTTATTTCATAAAATTTCTTGTATAATTGACGTTGGACATTTTCCTCCATTTAGAAACTTACACTACAGCTCTAGAAAAATTAGACATAGCACGCTATAGTTCTGATGTAGAAGAGACGTTCGCTCAAAAGAATGATAAAAATAAGCGTAGTAATAGACACGAAATAAAGGTCAGCAGTTCAGATGAAAATGAAATAACTGAAAATGATAAGATAAAAATCAAAAATTTTCCACTAACTCCTCTAGACAATATTTTTGGTAAAAGACATAATATATTATGATACAAAATGTAAAATTACATTCATTTCGATATATTTCTTATTCGTGATTTTTATATGTAGATTGTGTATGAATATCTTATATTTCGAAACAAATTAATGATTTGATAATAAATGCTACAAAACTTAACTTTCACAAATATATTATTTAGATTTTTCACACACTCAAGCTAACAAGAGTCATGCAGATCAATGTAGCAATATATGCAATCAAGAAGAATTGTACAATTCCAATTTAGAAAGTAAGGAGATAGATAACTTACCCATTCCAGAATCAACTATAAACGAAAGTTTTAGTAAGTTGGCATTAAAATATCAATTTTTTTTAAATTATAGTACAATCATACTGAATTCCATAAACTTTATTTTTCAATTCTTTATAAATAATGTATTTAAAGATTTGGATAATTTAAAGATCTTGCATTTGAAACACTAAAATAACACAAAGAATAAAGCAATATAACTATACCTTCTTACCTTAAAATATAGATATGCTCTTTATATTCATACTAGCACACATTGAAATAATAATAAAAGTATTTCACTCAAATCTTTAAAAATGTAATGAAAATTGATATAAATAAAATGTTATTATTTGCATTAAAAATATTTTTCTGAACACTAATGCAAACTTTACAAATAACTCGGGAAATTGCTGGATAGTAAAATTTGTAGTAAATCACTCCATAAAAATAATACCAGCATCAGGGATGACAGATGATAGGAAGTACTGTTATTATCATCCTTACACGGACCAGAAACGTGCCGTTCAAGCTGTTATAAAGAAAGAAAAGCCAAGGGAAAATTGGACACTATTCGAACTATCAGAAATTTTTGAAAGTGCAGGTATACCTTTTAATTATCGTCACTTGTCTATTTTGGTTCATTTTTTATTTGAAATCAAAAATTCCGATTTTTGCACGTCTCCATAACTATTAGCTGAAACTTAATGTGTATTTTATATTTGAAGACTTTAAAGAAATCCAATATGGATGTAAAATGTTGTATGCGAGTAGAAATTAGAGCAGTTACTATTATAAAATTAATAACTTCAGACGCTATTATATAAAAAATCCAATTGATCTAAATATATTCACTCACCACACACACACACACACACACACACACACACACACACACACACACACACACACACACACACACACACACACCAGTGTGGAGTTTTGTTGCTTTCTCCCATCGGGCGCCTCCCCAGGTTGCGGATAGGGGATGGCTCGCTACAATTTGTAGAGGGCACTGAGGAAATAAAATACTCAGGGCGGACAGAAAAAGCTAATAGGGAGGGCCTCCCGAACGTAAGGCCAATTATGACTAATGTTTGGTATAAACAAGGATATACCCCAGGGAGTAACTCCGGCAAGACCGGTCAATCTCCTCACCGATTCCGATAGAGTGCAAGCCTCTATGGTCGGTGGTAGCCCCTCGGATTCTGGGGAGGGCAAATCAAACATAATCATAGATAGTACACTGGGTACTAAAGGAGATGTCATGATGGATCAAGAAACAACGGATCGAGAAATCTCCATCACGCGCAGAAACAATCACCTGGAGCGACTTGGTGAGAAGATCAGCCAATTGTTGGATTTTGTCAAAGATAGGCATAACGTACACAAGACCATTAAGGATCTTGCTCGTTCCATTAATGCCTCATATAAATGCATTAGTATGGCAGATCTATTACAGTATCAACGTCCTGGTACACATGAAGTGGTGACTCAGACTACGCCGAGTCTACGCTCTGACACCAAACGAAGCGCAGCAGAAGCGATGGTTTCCACTCCTAAAACCATAGGTGGCAAAAGGACGAAAGAACCACCATTGGGCTCAAGGAGACCACTAGAGTCGGTCGGAGTACCTACAGGCAAGTCTGAAGCCAAAGAAAATCAATGGCAGACCATCAAGCGTAAGAAGCCCAAAGGCAAAGATAAAGAATTATCTAGTACACTCAGGCTTAATGGACGAAATAGGCCTAACTTCATTTTGATTAAGGCCAATGAAGGAGTTACATACGCGGAGGTACTGCGACAAATAAAGAATGACCCGGAGTTATCTCATGTCAAGAATGAGGTTAACAGGATACGTAGAAATGCAAGCGGTACTCTTGTACTTCAGTTGGAACGGACAGCCAAAGATGCACATGAGTTGGCACGCATTGTTGAATCTAAGGTTGGCCATAGCGCATCCACTTCGGTCCTGAGTAATCTCATTACATTGGAGATTAAAGATATAGATGAGGTCACTTCAAAGGATGAAGTATTAGAGGCTCTGAGAACACACCTCGAGCTAAAGGAGACTAACCTACTAATTGCTCGTTCCTTGCGGCAAGCTTATGGGGGTACTCAGACGGCGGTGGTGTCTGTACCATATAGCCACGCAGCTGAGCTACTACGTGTAGGGCATGTTCGAATCGGATGGGTCCGCTGCAGAGTTCGAAAAAAAACAGAAATAAAGCGCTGCTTCAGGTGTTGGCAGATTGGCCATTTAGCGTCCGTGTGCTCGGGCCCTGACAGAACTAAACTTTGCAGGCACTGCGGTGGAAAAGACCATCTATCCAAGCTGTGTGTAAACGGGCCCTGTTGTTTACTCTGTAAATGTGAAGGAAAAAAGGAGATTAACCATCCAGCATACAGCTATAAGTGCCCGATTACCGTGGAGTTTTTAAACAGACATAAAACATGAAAATACTCCAACTGAATACCAACCATTGCGTAGCAGCTCATGACCTGCTGAAACACACAATAAAGGAGCTAAGAATAGATATTGCTGTAATCTCCGAACCATATTGTGACAGGGTCAGACCACAGCGCTGGATAAGTGACACAAGCAATAGAGCTGCCCTCTGGATTGGTCAAAATAGGCAGGTACTAAAGCAGTCGAGTCATCGGAGCGAATTGATATCCTGGGCTAAAATACAAGAAATATACGTCTTTAGTGTATATGCTCCTCCAAGCTTGACGGACAAGCAGTTTGAAATCCTTGTAGCTAAATTAGTTGATGAAGCCATGGACAAGAAACCATTATTAATCGGTGGCGATTTTAACGCGTGGTCCACAGCCTGGGGAAGCGCTTCAACAAATAACAGAGGTAGTATGCTGCTTGATGGCCTTAATTCTCTTTAACTCCACGTGGTTAATAAGGGATCTGAATCCACTTTCATTAGGGGTGATAAACAATCAGTCATTGATGTAACATTCGCCAGTGATGACTTGATTCAGCGGATCCTTAATTGGAGAGTAAGCGACCTTTACACCCACAGTGATCACAGAGCGATCTTGTATGAGATTGCAGAGAAGAAAGTAAAGAACAAGTGCAATGAGTGGATGCCCACACGGAAATGGAACATCAGATCGCTAGACTGTGAAGTGTTCGCCACTATAATATTAGAAGAGCGTTTAGAATATGGTGCACCAGGCCATCTGGCAAATGCACTCATGAAGCATATCTCTGAAGCATGTGATGCATCGATGACTAGGACTAAGAGCGGATTTAAACATCGTCAATCTGTCTACTGGTGGACAAATGAAATTGCAGAATTGCGCAAACAATGTCATCGCGCACGTAGACTTGCCCAGAGAGCCCGCACCCATCGTGATACGTTTAATAGTTTATTTAAAGAAGCACAGAGAGTGCTTGTCAAGGCCATTAAGGCAAGCAAGCGTCGATGCTGGCTTGAACTGTGTGCAGAGGCCAACAATGACTTATGGGGACGACCATACAAAACAGTCATGGCACGATTGAGTAGGGCACCAATACAACCCACTAGCACGGTATTGATTGATAAGATTGTTTCCGCTCTCTTTCCCAATGACATTCATGGGACTGTACTGCGCACGCAACACTCGGACGATATACCTCCTATAACAGAAATGGAGCTACATAATGCTTACGCTAAGACTAGAGACAATGCTGCCCCTGGCCCTGATGGTATCCCTAATGCGGCAGTTAAGTTGGCGATTCAGAAGAATCCAGCTATATTTCTAAAAGTATATAATGCTTGTCTTCTTGAGGGTATTTTTCCTGATTGCTGGAAAACTCAAAGGTTAGTCCTGTTACCTAAGGGCAATAAGCCACTTGATGATCCTTCATCATACAGGCCATTGTGTATGCTCGACACGGTAGGTAAAATATTTGAAAAAATAATATGTAGCCGACTGGAAGCATTCACTGAAGGATTGCACGGCTTATCCTCACGCCAATTTGGATTTCGGAAATCAAAATCAACAGTCGATGCCATTAAACTGGTAGTGTGTACCGCAAGAAATGCAATCAGTGGTAAGAGATGGAAAGGTGGCACTAAACAGTATTGTGCCATTGTCGCTCTAGATGTCAAGAATGCCTTTAATTCAGCGCGCTGGTCTTCTATTATGAGTTCTCTTAAAGAGTTCGGAGTACCTGGTTATTTACAGAATATCGTGGCCAGCTACTTTGAGAATAGGATAATATTATACCGAACGGATGAAGGCACTGTATTGCATAGGGTTACTGCGGGAGTCCCCCAGGGCTCAGTTATGGGACCTATATTGTGGAATATTATGTATGATGGCGTGTTGAGGATTCCACAACCGCCTGGTTCAATAACAGTAGGGTACGCCGACGATATCGCTCTAGTAGTGACGGCTAAGACCCTTGATGAACTTACTGAAAATGCCAATGAGGCAATCAGCAACATCAGTAGATGGATTAAGACGGCTGGTCTACAATTAGCGGAGCACAAGACAGAAGTAGTTCTTGTCAGCAGTCGTAAGAAGGTAGATAGTATTACTCTTAAAGTTGGTAGCTGCCGCATTAGTTCTGCGCCATCTTTACGATACTTGGGTGTCCAGCTTGATGCCAGGTTAAACTTCAAAGAACATCTAAAGATATCTGGCGAAAAAGCGCAACGAGTTTCAGCTGCCTTGTGTCGGCTCATGCCTAACATTGGTGGCCCACGTCCACCCCAGAGGAAACTATTAGCTTATGTTGTTAATTCTGTCAGCATGTATGCAGCACCAATCTGGCATCATGCATGCGGAATTAAATCGTATTGTGAGTTGGCCATTGCGACCCGTCGTCGCTCCTGTATACGTATTATTAGTGGTTACAGGACGGTATCCACCGACGCAGCTGAGGTACTTGCCGGAATTCTTCCTTTCGATTTAGCTGCAGATGAACTGGCTAGGCTGCATAACATATGTAAGGCCGCAGTGGATTCCCTACAAGGTGCTAAAAATGTGGAACGTCATCGTTCTATAGAAATATGGCAAAAACGATGGACCGATTCTAGCAAAGGCCGATGGACTTATCGTATCCTCCCAGACATACACAGATGGATCAACAGGAAACACGGGGAATTAGATTTCCACCTAACTCAGTTGTTGACTGGACATGGTTGTTTTAGGTCCTATTTCCACCGCTTTCACCTGGATAATAATGATCTCTGCCCCATCAGAATGCTGAGCATATATTGGTGAGCTGCCCTCGTTTTAGAACACAACGTGAGCACTTGATGAACATCATCAATAAGCCAATAAGACCAGAGAGCATCCTATCAATAATGCTGGAATCTTCTGAAAACTGGAAGGCAGTAGCCAGTTTCGCAAAAGAGGTGATGACCAAACTTAGATATGCCGATAGAACTAGGCGAATGGCCCAGGATGAACCAGGCCAACTGATCCTATTTTAAGATACAGAGGACGAACACCGAACCCCTGATCACCTGTGTGGATGGGGGACGTAGGATAGTGTCATAAGAAGATGAGTCGTATAGGCTAATTAACAGCCCCGCCGAAGTAATATTCCCGGATAGTTCCGGCGGGATGCTGGTTTCGAGAGGCCACTAGTGCAGAGCTTGCTCTGCCTACGCCTAATAAAAAAAAAAAAAAAAAAAAAAAAACACACACACACACACACACACCATTTTTATTTCACAGAAACATATGCATTAGCGATGCAAAAATGTGCAGAACTCCTCGAGGATCGTATATCATCCTATCCAAAAGATGAAGATATTTATTTCAGGAATAGAATCGAAGAATGCATTCGCTATGTTACAGAAGAAACAATTAGGTACATACCTCTGGTAACCAAATAAGTTATTCTGTAGTATAAGGCAGGGGGATTTCGAAAACTGATTCATTTTGCTCTTAAATATTTTTCATGAGTTTAAATATTTATTTTTAATACCTAATGGAGTTATAAGATACTTCAAAAAATAGTTAATCAAAGGATTATTAAATATACTTATTTGCAATCAAAAATATTGTTATATGAATTCTAAGAAGGTTTGTGCTTAAATATTTTAGACAAACATTAAAAACTTTTAAAACTTTTAAATCGTTTAAAAAATAATTATTTGAAAAAATATCGTATATTGCAAGTGCATTTCATAACAAAATCCATTTTAAAGAAAATAATTTGTGTTAAAAACTTATGAGAATTATAAAAAATTTTAAATTTCTAAATTAGTTTTTGGTGTTTTAATTTACGTTATTTTGGATTATTAATGTATGCACGAAGCAAGTGATTAAAATTCCTTGAATCATAATTAAAATATAAAAATTATAAGTACATCAGCATAATCATATAGAGACATAAAATTTTAATATTTTTATATTTTATATCAGGTATGTGAATAAGTCTTTCCCGTTTTTTTCAAATTTTGAGCCTTTATTATGAAAAAATGGTTACAAATGAATTATTGAAAGTATTGGCCATCGCTAGCTACAACTTTTTCCCAACTTTCTGGCAACATACGAATCCCGTTGCGAAAAAATTCGACCGGTTTGGCCTCTATCCAGTCATCCACCCATTTTTTGGCTTCCTCGTAGGAATGGAAGTGCTGGTCAGCCAGGCCATGCGTCATCGATTTGAAAAGATGGTAATCAGACGGAGCAACGTCTGGACTATACGGCGGGTGGGGTAGAACTTCCCATTTGAGCGTTTCGAAGTATGTTTTCACCGGCGGTGCAACATGTGGGCGAGCATTGTCATGTTGCAAAATAACTTTGTCGTGCCTGTCGGAGTATTGTGCCCGTTTTTCTCGCAGTGAGCGGATCAAACGCATCAATTGTCGTCGATAGACCTCGCCTGTGATCCTTTCATTCGGTTTCAGAAGCTCATAGTAAACCACACCTAGCTGGTCCCACCATATACAGAGCATGAGCTTGGCGCCATGAATATTTGGCTTGGCCGTCGATGATGATGCATGGCCGGGTAGTCCCCATGATTTTCTTCGCTTCGGATTATCGTAACGTATCCACTTTTCATCGCCAGTCACGATACGATGCAGAAAACCCTTTCTTTTATGTCGCCGAAGCAGCTGTTCGCAAGTGAAGAAACGCCGTTCGACGTCTCTCAGCTTCAGTTCGTACGGCACCCAATTTCCTTGCTTTTGGATCATTCCCATGGTTTTCAAACGCTTGGAAATGGTTGTTCGGTCAACTCCCAATGCTTCAGCAAGTTCTTCTTGCGTTTGACAAGAATCTTCATCAACCAAAGTCGCCAATTCTCGATCTTCAAAGATTTGCGGCCGCCCGGAGCGCTCCTTGTCTTCCACGTCGAAATCACCGCTTTTGAAGCGTCGAAACCATCCGCGAACACTTGAATCATCGACACAACCTTCTCCATAAGCCTCCTGAAGCAATCGATGCGTCTCCGCAGCAGATTTCTTCAAATTGAACCAATAAAGTGAAACTTCCCGCAAATGACGTCGACTCGGCTCAAATTTCGACATTTTCACGATATCAAAAATTTATGATGCGAAAAAATTTTAACTAATGTGTTAGTATGGAATTGTTGACATATGAATAAGCTTTGATTATGACATATGTAAACATTGAATACTCGCACAGTATTGGTGGCGCCATCTCTTACAAAAAACGGGAAAGACTTATTCACACTCCTAATAATATTCGCATATATTTACAGATCTCGGGAGTAAAAATTCAAATTTTGAGAAATCTAAGATAATACCATTAAATGAAATACAAAATATGTCTACAGTTGAAAAATAATTGTATAATCTTGGTAAGGTATTTTTTCTTAGTTTATGTGTAACGTGGTTTTTATATTTTTATAATATAATTGTTTTACAGAAATGAATCACGAAATCTTATGGAATCAGGCAGAGCTTAAAGTAAAATATGAAGAAGCCAGCCTGTTGTTGCCCTCCTCTGAAGAACCTCACGATTTATGGCAGATAAGGAAAATGTTTCCCTTTAGCGATGTTGTTAAATTTACGAAATTCGACGAAGATTTGAAAAATAACGATACCTATTATAAAGTGGTATTTTTTAACAATTATATTCCATTATTATTAAAGTGTTTGAAAGGTATTTCAATAATTTTATTTTTCTGATGGAGGGACGATTTCTTCGATCAATTGGTGGCAGAGATGGTCACAAAGGTGTACGAAAAATGCTACATGAAATTTTTACCGATAAAGTAGCAGTTCATTATAGTTTCTGTGGTGTACGGAACAAGAACAGTTTCCAAAAGCATAGAGTTTGGGAAATAATATAAAATGTTGCCGTAACTAAGTTTCCGAATTTTACTTCACATTTTGCGGAGTCCGCGGCTAAAGATTGGTTAAAACAAGCGACCAGAAGGATTCAGAGAACTGTGGGAAAAAATGATAAGTATGTATTTAATATTGAATAATGATTGTTTTTTATAGAAAATCACAAAGTATGACATTATAGTCTATATGAAACTAAATATTGAAAATATTTTGTATATTTAAATAAAATATTTTCAAAATTTAATTTATCATCACTATTAAAAATTTTTTTTATAGAAAAGAGAAGAGTAAACTTCACATCCAAAGAGTTTCTTGTGAAAGTCGTAAAAAAATTAAAAAGAGTATGGATGATATGAACTCCGATGCTGCAGATGGGGAAAGCGATTATTGATATGTACAAAAAGTACAGTTGTATATACTTTTTATAGTAGGAATTAATACTTTTCCCTACCTTATTCTGTAGCAAAAAAACATTAAACCTCGCCAATGTTATATTTTTATTTGATATCATATATGCATAATTAAAATATAGAGATTTGCTAATTTTATATTTGATATGAGATACACTATTATAATATTTTGTTTTATATAATATTTTATAGAATTTATTAAAAAATATTGTTATGTGCATAAAATTCTATTGAAGGTAGTCTTACTTCCGTTCTTCAAGATCGGAATATAATACAAAAGCACTAACTTCAATTCTTTTGGAATAAAATTATATTGATGATAAAAATAACTGTATCTTAATAGATAGAAAATATATTATGAAAGTTCTAAATATAATTCAATGTAACGTTGAAGAAATTTCTGTGATAGGTCGAAAACTGAAAATCCTTGGTGATTTATATGACTGTCCATGTGCATCGAGTATTATAGGAATAAATATCATTAGTGATTATAATAATGTTAATAATGATAATCTTAATTCTTGGAATATAAAGCGGATAACTGCAAAATTAATGAAGTTAGCTTATAAAGATAATTTCGCTACTTTTCCCATCTTGGACACTTGCTCTGCAAATTTATAGGTCTTAAAATCAGTACAAACGTTCATACGATATTCTTATTTACTTTGTACAATTGTCTATATATTATACTATTATGTGCAAAATATTTCATACTGGTACTCCGAATTGAAACTTATTTATAAGAAATTTCTATAGGATTTTTTAAGAGTTTTCCATAGCAATACTGTAGAAATGGGAACGATATTATGAGGATTGTAAAATGATTCTTATATAGTAATATTACAGGATTTTCTATAAACATAAAAATGCTAGTAAGAATATTGTTCAGAATTCTTTCAGAGGAATCGTTCTAGTTGTACATGTATAAATATATCAATTAATTAATTTTATATCTGCGATAATATTATAGTATTTTGTTTTATATAATATGTGTAAGAGGACGTACCTGAAAATAATATAAAATATTATGATTGATAAAATATAAATGTTCGCGTTCGAGTATACTTTTATTGTTATACGAATAGAATAATACAAATAAAATAAATGTGATTAAAAGAATGTGTAAATTATTTTTTCTTAAAACAAAAATTTGAATCATATAATAATTTTATATATAACCTTACAGATGTTTTATGCAGACGTTTCAGCTACGTAGCCAGCAAATGAACGTTTGCTACGTAGTTGCAACGTCTCAATTATCATACCAATTTCATTCACAGAAATTTTTGAATACGCGAGTCATGTTTACACTACGTAGCTGCAACGTCTACATTACGGCACCAAATTCGCTCATAAAAAGTTTTTTCATACGATCATACGATCTTACATACTAAAAAAATTTTTTTTGTTTTGTTTTGTTTTTCCTAAGAACTTTTACATACAACATTTACATGATACGCTTGTAGAAGAACTTATTATTTATTAGTCTATTATTGAACCTCACAACTTTATACTGCAATTTAGATTTAAAGGATATATACAATCATAATTGTTTATCCGCATCATCTTCGATAATCACTAAACTTGAAGACTGTCTGATAGTTGTACTGACCTACGAGGTCTGATAACTATAACATTTTTAGGAGCTTCAGCTTTACTGGATCAATGTTGTTGTTTAATTAAATTTGTTTCGTTTCTTCCTTAACGATATGTCTTCAATATCTGGATCCCACATCCCGACGTTATCTGAAATTTCTCTATTCTTACCATTTTTACTGTCACTTTTCTTTCTGCAGAACTTCTGCAGTCACTTCAATTTCAATTTTTATTTTCACTGTACACCTTTCTAAATTTCTCTTAACTGAACTATTATTTCCTTTCAGCTTTTTAGTTTATGATTTCTACCATGTCCCCAGTATCTTTAATATTATGTAAAATGTTGCACCAATTTCCTTACCTGTTATTCTTAGCATTAGCATTATTATTATTATTATTATTATTTTTTGATGTTTGTATTATTTTATTCTTCCTCTTTCATAACATTTTCAAAGTATTCACAGTTGTACATTTCAGATATATTTATAATATGTTCATTATGTTTGTTTATCTGTTGACAGTCATTATTTTCCTGTGTTATATTTGCCAAACTATTCATCGCTTCATTTCCAATTTCATTATTTTTATTTACAAACTGTTTCTATTGTTGACTGCCAATGTCTTAGATCGTTTCTTCTTAATTATAATTTTTTTTATTATATGAACTCGCTTTTCTGGATTTATTGTTTTTATTTGGAATAGGTTTAGTATTTTTTTCTTACTATTATTAGTACGTTTAGTATAGTACTACTGCTACTATTAGTATAGTTTCGTACTATTATTATTATTATTACTATTATTTCAGATTTATCATTTTGATCTATGTTTTCAAACTTATTTATAGCTGTCTTTTCCAGATTCATTATTTGTATCAGCAGTATTTTTATTATTTATTGATACTGCTTTAGATTGATTATTTTCAATTATTATATTTTTGTAATTATTCAGAGTTGATTCACTAGATTATATGCTTGCATTTGGAATAATTCATTATCACTTATTATAATTATTTTAGATTCACTGTTTGTATTTCTAATATTATTCACATTATTTATAATGGTTTTTTCAGATTAACTAACTTCATTATTAGTATTATTAGTTTATTCGTACCTTTTTAGATTGGTTAATTTCGATTATTATACCGGCACAATTATTTACCATTGCTTTTATTTCACTTTTTTTCGCTGTCTAGATTTAAAATTTTAACTATTATTGTTTAAGTTCTCTATTTATTTTTTAGCCTTATCAACTGTTCATAATTTTTTTCTTCTTCTTCTTGTTCATTGTTTTTTTTTTGTTTTTGTTTTAATTTCACTTAACTCTTAACTTAAATTTAGTCATTAACTTCACTTTATCTTTATTATACTTTTTTTTCGCGTGAGTGCGTCTCGGTACTCCAGTCCATGCGGTGGCATTGGTTAGATGGCATAACCTCGTCATCCCTCAGCAGACGACCGTGCGCAGCTCGTGGAGCGGGGAGGTAAGGGGACTGGAGACAAGGTGCGACGGCGTGCGCGAGCGCTTTGAGGTTTTCTTCGGCTTGGGATCACGCCCGCGTCGTCTTCTCTCTCTGGAGAGTGTGCGGTTAACTTACCTCCGAATGACGAGCGTCTTTCGCGACGATCGCTGCCGTGGACGAGCTCATGCCTTACCCTAGGTCCTCTCCTGGTCAATCTCATCCTCCATCTCGGCCTCCAGCAGCAGTAGGATCAACGCCCTTACCGATACCCGTCGTGACCCTCGACGGACACGCCGTGGGGTGATGAGGGCTACCGGCCGCTGCGATACTTGACTGTAACATTAAATTCACATTATTACGATTTCTGGAAATGTGAATATTTTTCGTTCATTCCAAAATATTCACATTCACAAAATCAAAAGAATGTAAAAACTTCAAACAATGTTCTTTTAAACCAGAAGTAATATGTGGACTGCATAAACTATATTTATGTTGACAAATTCTATTTTTTAAATATCTATTTGTTTATTCAGCTAATATATTTTTATTTCAGACTAGTCTACGGGGGTGATTTTAAGTAAGGACATAGATTTAAATTTAATTTTAATTTATTTAATTGAACTGTAAGTTCAATAGAAATATTTATTAATTTATTATTATTAATCTACTTTATCTGATGGGTTAATTTAGATAAGAATTTCTTGAACAATTTTAATAATAAGACCTCTTAATATCTTCTAAAAGAATATTAGGTATATGACTCATATATCTAATTAACTTCGTTTGTTCGATTTCATGTTGCTTGTTTTCGATCACGAAGGCATGCTATTAATAAGCTCATATCCAAAATATCACATTTAACTTAGAATTTAACATCCGAATGTAACATTGGTAGAAATGTTAGTTACATATATAGCTATAAGACAATGACAAGCTATATACCGTTCTCCTAAACATCTGCATTCAGCATTAATAACAAGCTACTCTATTTTACCTTTATTCTGTGGAATTAGAGCATAAGGAAATCCTACTGGTTAATAAAAATACTAGCAGAGTGCTTGATGGTATGGCGCTATTTCTCTCATAGAACTTCTTTAAAAATCTCTCTGCCATAATTCTTATTTATGTCAGTAAGGAAATGTTCAGGTTTGACGTATTTTGTACTATAGTTGTTTTGTTTTACTTTAAGTTACAGTAATAAAGCTGTTTACCTTTAAAAGGAAAGAATAATATAAATTTTAATAAAAGCAATTACACATGAGGTGAATCATTAATGGCTTTCTTTCCACTTCGCAGACAACATAGTTGAAAAAGATTCCATAGATTATTTAAAAACTATGAATTGAAAACAAATTTTTGTAAAGTATACTTGTTATTGAAATGGTATTTTATGAACATTACAAATAATTGCTGATGGTCTGTGGCAACAATTTCGAACAATGATGAAAAAAAAATATTTTCTTTTCAAACCATCCGAATCTAAAAATACTATTCGAATCACAAGAAATCCTAGAATCTCTGGCAAATTGATCCAGATAGTAGAAGAGGTCCCAAATCTTCGAACAAGAAATGCTGTATATTAGAACCAACTTGGTGGCGGAGTAAGCATCTAAGGGTTAAAGTGGCTTAACCGGATACCATCGTACAGTATAGTGAACTACGAATTCTATTACACTAACTTAAATATCATGAGTTCTGAAAATATTTTATTCTTCATTAAAAACTCTATTTAATAAGCATGATAAAATACTTACTAAAACTTCTCATATTAATTAACAATATCTGAATTTTCAAAGTGTAAATAAGAGATACGTACATAATTGTGCCTCTTTATAGTAGTTTTCATTGTTTGTGTTTAATAATACCGTGGTATTTTGATCAACGGCGTCAATTGCATTCCCACTGACGGTTACTCCATCAAAAAACATAGAAAATAGTAAAGATAGAGGTACTGTTATTCCTATCATCGTCAATGTCTGCAACCAACCTAAAGCTTGCCTTTGAATATTCATCTTTGTGTCAATAAATCGTTTTGTAATAAAAGCATACATTCGGTTAGTGTCAAATCCAAGAGGGCTTAAATCCGGATCTAATATTTTACTAATAAAAATAATAATAATAAGCTATTTTGATATAAATTAAAATACATAGTTTAAGATGTTTACCATAAAATTACTTTCAATTCTTCAAGTTCATATATCGTAACATCATTAGTAATGGCTTCCATCCAGTAGGGCATTACGTGATCCCAAATATCAGGAGTAATTACTTCATATGGAACTAAACAAAATAGTCTATTCAATCCATCTCTTAAATGCAAGGTTCGTGGGGCTAGAGTTTCCCTGTATAAAAGTAGTAGGTATATATTTATATATTTAGAACTTCTAAAGAGAAGAAGATTTTTCAAATGTTCGCAAATATAGGGATTGTATTTTATTATAAGAGTAAATTAGTTAGGTGATTTTGTTATGTTCTTAGCATAGTAAGCAATTTAAAACCTACGTATAAATCTTATTATGTATTTTATAAAAAATTAACACAGAATATTTGACTAAATTCGGTAATATATTAACATAAAAAATAATATATAATGAAATTAAAAGTCCGATCATTCAATTCATAATTATTTCAAAAAAAGGACACTATCTACTTTGTAAGAACATGCCTGGTAAAATCAGACCTATTTTTTTCAATAATGATGAATTATAAGAAATATCAAAAAAGAGATCCACTTAAAGACATCAATAATTCAAGATAATTTTTTTGATGAGTCCACGCGTGAATGCTATTTATTTGTTAAATATATTTTTATGAATTTTGAATAACAATATTTTAAAATACTCATGTAATATTTAGATATTCTGTTTAGATGTTCCGTTTGTTATCTACTTATTATAATTTTATATCAAGTATATACTCATTTGAATATCTATGTTGCGTTTGTTTATTTTAACTTTATTAATTTAATTGTACTTTTGTCGATTGCTTATATACAAATTAATAAATATATTTTTCCATTGGTCTTACAGTCCAATGAAATCAATCGAAAACAATACGTAACAATATCAATACATATCTACATGAACATTAATACATCAATACACAAAAATAATAAAAATAAAAATAAAAATTAAATTAAAAATTATAATGACAGTCAGACTGTCCTTATTTACAGTCACCCCCATACACTAATCTGAAAATAAAATATTAGCTGAAAAAAATTTTGTTAGTAAAGTGCAGTCTAACCGTCCCCTACAGCCTTACCTAATTGAAGATCCAGTCCAACGTTTCGAGCTCGCTACGGCTCCTCATCAGGGACTGTGTCCCTGAAAAAATTTTTTTCAGCTAATATTTTATTTTCAAATTAGTATACGGGGGTGACTGTAAATAAGGACAGTCTGACTGTCATTATAATTTTTAATTTAATTTTTATTTTTATTTTTATTATTTTTGTGTATTGATGTATTAATGTTAATCTAGAGATGTATTGACATTGTTACGTATTGTTTTCGATTGATATGATTGGACTGTAAGACCAATGAAAAAATATTTATTAATTTTAACTTTATTAACTTATTCAAAATTCGCTAGAGATGGCAATTGTACAAAATGATGTGAAAACGAACTCGGCTCTTTGTAAATGATCTCATTATTTTTATGCTACATTGCATTTGGAATTATTTATTCATTAATGTTTTTCAGTAATGTAGATATATTTTATCTAAATATGCTCTTATTAATAAGGATACATATAAAATGAACTTAGCCGTTTGTTTTAATGGTCCAGTTTTAAGAGATATATCTTCTGGCTTACAATTTGCATGATACATTCTGTAATTTGATAATTTACAATCTGTATAATGTAATGTCATAAAATAATATATATGATATTATTTTAGATTCCATCTTGCAATATAATGTTCTTATTTAAATTTGAATCGTTTTCATACTTTCTAACATATCTTCATAGAGATTATGAATTTACTTGGATATTTAAATACGGCTAATTTTACCGTTTTTAATTTTAAGATTCGGTTGGGTTTTTGATAAGATGACCAAATAATTTCAGTCCTTATTTAGCTATTAATACAGTTTTGAATCAAAGTTTGATTAGTTTAAATAGAAACTTTCATTCGGGTAATTATTAGAAAACCATAATGTTTTAAAGTAAAAAATTAATAAAAAAAGTAATAAAAAAAAAGATGTTATTTCTGTATTTTTAAAGTCCACAAACTGATATATACATAAAAAATCAGCTAATAAATTAATGCATAAAATGTAATAATATAATAATAAAGATAAAATTTTAATATATTTTTAAATGTTAATGCAAAAAACTTACTACTTACTACTTTAAGCGCAAACTATATTGTAGTATTACTTATCTGAGTAACAAAAAGCCATAAACAGACTCCGAAAAGTTTTGCAGTTATTGTGCAATATATTATATATTATTTAAAATAAAAGTTTAAATTTAGTAGTCACTAATTATTATTCAATAGAATAAAACATACGAGTCCTTACCATTCTAAACTATTGAATATATTATTAGTATGTGATAAGTAGAAACTAGTCTTTCTATGTTTCTACAAATGATTTTTAAGAAATATTGCGGTATTTTTGTTATGTTATTTAATGTCGCTCTATTTAGTTAGTGGTAATCGGCCGAGACCGGCATTTGATCTCGGATCACCAAGTTACTAGTCTATCGCTATAGCGCTCAATATATAGTATATGAAATATAGTAAAAAAAAGGTTTGTATACTTTACTGAGAAAGATATACCACTGCACTATTATTAGGTAAACAATGATCTGTAGCTAGCGGTCAGTATTGTAAAATAAAAATTAGAATAAAACAGGCGAGGCTTTGCCTACCTAATGTAATGAATACATTACTAATATGTGATTAGTAAAACTAGTCTTTTAATGTTTGTAAACATGATCTTCAAGAAACTTGGAATGATATCACAACCTCGTCGTATATCTGATGTAATTATCCGAATAATAAAAATAGTAATAGTGACTTTGGAAAAGATTTCAGATGCTGTACATTATTGTGAGGTTCCTGGTAAAGTATCTGGCGTCACACGGTAACTTCATGGCGGTATTTCTGTCCTAACTGTGATAACCACGGTTTTGCCCCTGTTTTATTTTACCAGAGGTGTATCGGGTTATCACGCAATCAGAATCGAAGGACGCGGCGCGATGCGACACTATTTATGCTCGAGCATGTGAGGATTAACGAAGTACGGGAAAGGATCCTACATAATTGAGAAAAAAACTTGAAATACATGAACTTACTTTATTAACAATTACCGAAGACTCAGTCTACAAGTTATGAAATAGCGGAGAGAAAGTACGGCTCACAAGAAAGACAGGCAGTGTGGCCCTGAAACTTGCCGACGAAATTTTTTCCGTATAGATTAGATCTATGGTATCTACTCGATTTCCGTCACATTTTGATATTTGTTTTAGTTCACAATGAATTTCTTAATGTACAAATACGTGACATTATTCTCTTTTATCTTATTAAAGTAATTTAATTCACATGAAAGAATAAATTATATAATTTGTATTTTAATTATGTACTTTACTATTGTCTATTATTATACGATATAAAAGACTATTATATAACACATAATCTAGATTTAAAGTTTAAGTAAACCCTGTTATATTTTATTATAAATATTTAATTATTTTTCAACTTTTTAAAACTTTATTTATCACTAGTTAATTAAATTGACATATTTCTTAACAATAATTATTGCATAAATTTATTTGCATTCTATTAAACCTGTGACTATTATATCTTAAATATAATTTATTTATAACTGGCCTAGTTTACAATTATTAAGGAATTGGATGAGTAGGATACGCGTGAGATACGCGTGAGCGAAATTTCGAGTATTTCTCTGAATTATCTCCACACTAAATCGCTGGATCCAAAATTCACACCTTTAAATTGTGGGTCGGATATTAAAAACGAATCCAAACAACCATCACACTGAGTTTATTCATATTTAGTCGAGATCGTAATTGCAGAATTTTTCGACTACCATTGATATTGTTGACGCTGAGGTCATAATTGCAGTTGTATTTGTTGTAATATCTTGAAATATATACCAAAATATAGATCGCCGTGGTTATATCTTGAAACCGGAGTTCTACGTCTTCTACTATTTCTTTTTTTAATTCTCACAATGAAACGCTCATACAAAATAATAATATATTGCTAACCTAATAATGACATTTTCAGTTAATGGTAGCCTACATTACTAAATATTTTTATCGGTCTTATAGTTTTTATACTATAATAGATCAGACTAAATTACAGTACTAAATGACAGTCAGACTGTTCTTGTTTGTTATCACATTCGAAGAATCTGAAATAAAAATTATTACTAAAAAGACTTTAGATTAAAAATAAAACAAATAAAAACAAAATATTAACAAAAGAAAATAAAAACACTAAAAAATAGCAGACTATATTCTATGATAGTAAAAAGCAACCTGAGTATCTCCGCCACTTTAAATTTAAGTTTAAACTTCTCCTTTGGTATCTAACGTTTTGAACCGCTACGGTTCATTCTTAGGAACCAAATTAAAAGGAAAAAGCCAGCATCCTACTTTATGTACCATATCCGCACTCTAAATTTATTAGTATAATATTTATAGGAATTCCACCTTCTTGACTTAAATGTAAAATATAACTTTTATGTGAATAAAGAATGGTAAGTTTTAGCCAATTTACCTGACTCTAACATTAAATTTACATTATAATGATAGCCCAGTTTCTGAGTATTTACCTATATGTTTATATAAGTTTACTAAAAAAATCTACATTGAACATTAGTTAATCACAAATAATATATGATTATATTCATTTGAAAATATATGATAGATTTATGCTTAGTATGGATGAAAATTGTTTTGTATTATTGGGATGTGTTTTTATTTTTTCTAAATTGTCTGGAGTTTCTTTCCATTAGGCAGAAGGATGAACTCCATTTTCCTTTTACCTTATTGGTTTACTTACATTTGATTAGGATTGCATCTAGGGCATTCAGGTACAGTAACACCTAGTTTTCCACGTTTTTAACAAGATATGCTTCGTTTATATGGGCAGTTTATTTGCCCAGTGATCATTTTGGTCATTTACCCAGCAGGGTCTGTTTTCTGTTGATATCTTATTTCTTACTAATGCGCAGATTTTTTGATTATTTTCTGATTGGTTCACCTTTTCTTTTTTTGGTGATTTATTTCTCCAGATGGGTTGGTTATATGTTGGTGACCGACTTCTTTATCGACCATTGTATAGTGGTGATTGACCACGTAGTTTTTCGTAATATGGTGTTTGGTCTGTTCTTCTATTATTATCATATGGTAGTTGGTCTCTTTTATTATTATAATACGGGACGTTTTCTCTTCTATCATTATAATATGGGGATCTTTCTCTTCTATCATTAAAATATTGGGATTTATTTGTGTTTTTTGTTTTTTTTTTATGGTTGAGTGTATATTTTTTCTGGGTTGGAGATCTATCTCTACGTCTTGATTGATGCCTTGAAGGTGTTTCTCTTCTACTTTGATCCCAACTAGGTGAGCTTTCTCTATTGTCTCTTTTCCGTTCTATGGATCTTCTTGACATTTTTTCATATTTGATTACTCTTCGAAGGCTCTACAAGAGTAACTTTTTTTAGTACTTTCGTTTTCAAATGCTGCTATATTTGAATTTCTTGCTTCTGATTCGCAGGCTACTGGTTGCACCATTGTATATTTTCGTAGTGGCGGTGTTTTATATGGACGTTCAAAGTCTCTCTTTAATTCAAGCTTCTGACCTACTTTTTGTAACTCATCTAGGGAGTTGAAATGGTCTCGGTGAAATGGTCTGAATTGTTGTCGCTATGCGTTTTTTAAATCAGTAATCGATTTCCAATTTTTGTATATCGGGCGAACCCAAGTAATACCCTTTTCTCCAAAGATTATTGGAATAAAGCTTAAGATGTCATCATCTGGAATTTTAGAATATATCTTGGCTTTCTTCTAATTTTTGGAAGAACTCGTCTAGATTTTCTTTTAGTTCCCCTTTCAAGTGTAGGATACATCGCTTTAATAGATGGGATATTTTTGTTTCATTGAAGTAAAGTGTAGACATTCCCGGTACATATCCAGAATTTATTATTTATAATCCTCTATTTGTTTGATTATTATTATT
Organism: Sycobia sp. Sy_11; assembly: GCA_018907035.1. NCBI lineage: Eukaryota > Metazoa > Arthropoda > Insecta > Hymenoptera > Epichrysomallidae > Sycobia > Sycobia sp. Sy_11. The sequence continues at coordinate 752,995 of JACCIC010000228.1, read as the reverse complement.
AGGCGTATTATGTTCTTTATGCTGGTGGTTTGTAGTGATTTAGTATTGGTGCGATCTGATTGTAGAATTGTAATAAATTTGCTAAAGGTGGATTGCTTAATGAGGGTTGCGGTAAATTTGTATATTTTCTGTTAGTGTGACTTTGGTAGGTATTTATCGGAAAAGATGAGGGATTTAAGACATATTGAGCATTTCAATTTGATTTTCAAATGCGACGGGGTATTCGTCGTTTCAAAATCTTTAGACCATGAGGGCCTCTCTCACGCAGATTGTTTATGACATCGGCGCTCGCTGTTCCCGCGTTTTATTGGTGCGGATTAGGCACGACGATTGATGGGGGCAAAAGGAGAGAACGCTTAAGGAACGGCGGGAAGAAAACGCGGACTTCGTGCTCTCACCCCTTGGACGTCGACACGACTAGTTGTTCTGGTGCCTTTCTTCCGAAAAATTAGAGATCGTGGCGTGAGAGTTTCGAACATAGAGTTGTTGCACTGTGGGAGTATTGAATCTTCCTCTTATCGTTAAAATTATTAGGTAAGAAGAAATTTTAACCTTAATTGAGAGTATATTGGATTAGAACGAGATTGGAAGTAGTTAGAATTAAAAATCAAAATTAGAGATAAATGAGATTAAAGTAATTAAAGAGAGAGAGAGAGAGAGCGATAGATAGATAGATAAATAGATAATTTGGTTTTATTATATGTACAGCATGTTGTACAGGGTAAGTAAATTTCATTACATTTTGTAAAAATAAGCGTAGTTTAATTTACATTGACGATATATAAATTACAATAGTGTTGTATAATAAAATTAAACAAATTTATAATAAAATGAGTATGAGTTGGTGATGGAAAGGACTCAGGTAGTTAGGGTAAAAAAATGACGGGTTGGCTAATTCTACAGAAGGATAGGATTAGTGTTCAGAGATAAAAGATACTACGTGGAAACTTGCTCATAATATACGTGGTTAAATAGGGCCAGTTTAAAAGAGGACAAGGTAGAGGGAGAAAATTCCATAAGTAAGCAGAGATGATATGAAAGAATTGGGGCTGAACGCGTTTGGAGTTTGATAGGATTGCTAAAGGGGCTGGATGTCCTCTAAGAGGTCGAGGGCGTGTATATTCAGAAAAGTAGTTGAGTAAGTAGATGGGCCGTCGCATTTGGAATAATTTGTATAGGAGACACACAGCTCTGAAGACTGTTTTCTTCGAGTAGAAGCTCTGAGCCATCGCAGATTATTCATATAATTTAATACATGATCGCTCTTTCTAATGTCATAGATGTAGCGGATTCCCTTGTTTAACAAACTTTTCACTTCAGATCGAGCTCAACCGTAATGTCAGTGAGAATGAGAGAACACTAGTCTATCAGAGGAAAGACCAAAGCTTGAATAAGATGTTTTCTTCGGGAGAAAGTTGGGGATTTTCTAAAATAAAGCCGATAGAGAACGGAATTACTTTTGTTTGAGATATTAAGTACATGGTTTTACGATGTAAGTTTACTATCTAATTCAACAACATGGCTTACAACTGAGTCTTGAAATGGGATAATGATGCGATTAACCATAAATATTTGCCTTTGAACAGATTGATGAAATATGGAGGTCCAAAGACTATTGCTTTCTTTTTATGGAGTTAAGCTTAAACATATTGCGATTGGACCAATTGGAGACAGCAACTGCCTGTCTACTTAATTTTTTAATTGCTGTTCTGCTTTCATCAAGTGACATTGAATGAATATCTGCAAGTCATCTGCATATAGTAAAGGGTGTGGTATATTAGAACAAATGTCATTAATGTAAATTGAGAAAATTACCGGTCCGAGAATAGAGCCCTGTGGAACACGGAGATTGGTACCTATAAATTTGGACTTCTCACCATTCGATGCGACCACTCTTTGTTCTCTACCAGAGAGATATGAATTGAACTACATTATAACCTCTTGATTATAACCAGTAGCAGACAGTTTATTCAGAAGGATAGGATTAGAGACTTTGTCGAAAGCTTTAGAGAAATCGAATTGTAGCATAATCGTGATGTAATTGTAGCATAATCATATTTCTTATTCATGCCCTTCCTCCGATGTTCCAAGAGCCATAAAAGGACATTCTCGGTACTGGAGCCAGGTCGAAATCCTATTTGGATTTCATTTAGTGTATTATTTTGTGACGAGAGCTTCGTCAACTCGTTATGCATGATTTTTTTAAAGATTTTGGATATGAAATTTATTATTGAAATTGGATGATAGTCACTCAGAGACTTTGGGAACTTCATCTTTGGTATAGAGAATATTATGGATTTATACCATATTGATGGGAGTTAAGTCTGTTTTATGGATTCATTGAAAATAATTGCAATGTAAGAGTCTCTGACTGGGAGTGTTGCTGATATGAAATCTTTCGGGAATCCATCTGTACCTTTGGCTTGTGATTTGAAGTGTTGGGAGGCCTTGTATATATCATTTTTGGATATAGTACTAAAACTAAATGATGAGATAGTGGGAGAGTTGGTAGAAGGATGATGTGTACGACGAGAATATGGTGGTGAACGGCTTGAATCTGTCGATATGGCAGCGAAGTATTGATTGAGGTTGTCAATCGGTATTTTGAGAGCAGGAGTGTCCTGACTCTTTAACAGATCTAAGGTTCTCAATGCTTGCCAGAGTTGTTTAGAGTCTTTGATTTTGGATAGTCGCTGTTGAAAGTGATGTTACCTTGAGTATACCTGTATATATATATATATACAGTTTGTTACCAAGTCATATGTTGTGACTTCCTATACTTTTCGACATCAGTTTGCAGTCTAGAGCGTCTATATTTGAGATAGAGAAGATTACGCTTTTGAATTTGCTGTTTGGTATATTTAGAGCACCAATTATATACAGATTTTCTGTGCGATGAGTGGGTACGTAATCGGACAGAGAGGGTTAGGCCTTTAAGCACATGGGTATTGAGATAATTCAGTGCAGCCTCTATGTCACATGGTTGACATGATTCATGTTCATGTTCATTCAGTTACATGATTCTAAAAAAAATTATAATAGGAGAAGTTTCTCTTGATGGATGGGGCCGTTGATACAACTCGAGTGGCAGCAATAAAATCATGTCTAAAATCCTTAGTATCTACAAAGCAAAGCTCCAACCACGTGTCAGATGTTGATGTAAGATGCATGGCGTCATCGAGGATGGGTAAGAGGGAGTTCTTGTAGAGTAAATCCTTAAAGAAAGTTGTCATCTGTCTCTGTTAGTAGGTCTACAATGAAATCACCCATTATAACCTTGTGAGGAAGTGATCATGGATGAGATGAGATCTTCAATGAAGTTAGTACCTTTAAATTCATTTCGAACAGCACGTAAATTCACTACACAATATATCGCGCATACACAAAAAGAAATGACAGTTTTTCTTGCAAACTACTATTATATCTATTTTCGTGGATGTACCTATATACATCTACGAAATTCAATATATAAAAAGTTAATGGTACATTAAATATTGTATATTTGAGTTACAAAGATAAAATTAAATTAAAACTAGTACATATTATATTAAATATCACGCGGTAAACATACCGGAAATAGACAAAGGTTGCGACGACTACTGAAGAAGGTAGTCGACGCAACCGCCGAAAACCGAACAAGTAGAGAGAGAACGCAATACCTAGTCTCTCTCTCTACTACTAATCTAAGCCAGAAGTATACGATAGAGGGGATACACTGCGCGCGGCAAGAGAGAGCGCGTCAAGTGTATTAGACCGGCGGCCGCTATCCCCTCTAATACGCGCCGCATACACACACTACTACACGCTGTCATCGATCAGCGCGAGCCAGTAACGAATATTGCGGTAGGCGAACGCGCGCAATGTATTTCATATTTTTCATATTCCAATGTATACAACGGGTGTCCGAAAACGAATGCACCCGCTGTATTTAATTAAATCATTTAAATCACATGACTAAATGTACTTACGATATATATATAGATATATATATATATATATATATATATATGTATAAGCACGTATGCATGTATACAATCACTGTGCGCAGCACACCGGTTGCAAGTTCAAACATCAAATGGTAAATAATAATTATTATAATTATTATTAAATATCATTATTATTAATTATTATTATTAATATAATTATTATAATTCGGCGCCTCGTTAGAAATTAAACGAGCGGCGACGGAATTATACAAGTATTTTATTATAAAAGGGCCTGCAAAAGGCAAAATCGAGAGTTCGCCCGGTGAACCAACTGCCCCGAAGTTGATTCACATGAATTCTCCCCGGAGCTAAAAACTTATCCAGAACTCAATAAACTCTATCTTGAAAATCCTGTCCGAAACTATTAGTTTGATTCTGCGAGGCGCTCCTCAAAAGACCAGCCGTTTATTTATACTTTACATTTACTTACTTTCCGAAATTATCAGCTTGATCTCTGTTGTGAGGCGCTCCTCAAAAGATAGACGGTTAATAATTTTACCTATCCTTAAGTAAACGTGATCCTGGTTGCGAGGCGCTCCTCAAAAGACCAGCGGAGTTATGCTTATCTTATTTCATCCTATTATACGTATCGCGGGTAATAATGCGAACTTAAGTATAAGTAATTATGTAAATAAATCTAGCCGTAAATTACCTTTTATTAATTATTTTGTTTCTAATGTATTTATTTCAGAATCTTGTAAATAGAGGATTTGCTGAATAAACTTATGTTTTATTGTTATTAAAAATATACTGTGTACTTGTACAATTACACAAATTATCCTGATCCGCCGTCCGATCCCGAAATATTTCCACCCCTCTCAAACTACCCTGGGAAAATACCGTGTAGTCTATCCTGAGGGGGATAGGAACGTTACATCTTGAATAAAAGGGTCATGTGATGGTCTATATACGACGCCTAAAAAAATAGGATCACCGGCCCTAGGGATTACTTCACACAAAATATATTCTGGGAAAGCAGGTCTTGAAATCCAATCAGTCGTGGCAGAGCACAAAAGATTGACATCAAAATTATTATCTATATATATATATATATATATATATATATATATATATATATATATATAGCGCAACATTACCTACGTTTCTATTTCGATTATTCCGTATAACGATGAAGTGTTTATTGACCATAAACAATATATTATATAAATTTTGTCTCAGTGACAGCTATTATATGGAAAGGTGGGAGTGAGGCAAGAAAGTTTCCATAGGGATTATTTATGCAGTTCAGTGGGGGGATGCAGATAAAAATTAATGTATTTCTTCTTCGCAGGTAAAACCAGTAAGGGTATTCTCATTTTTTCCCCTGACAAATATTTATTCTTGACGTATAAAAACCAAGAAGCTATTATTTTCAGAGCGACTTTTTTCACGCGCTAATTAAATAGTTTATATGTGGAGGAAGGCAGAAATTAAGGTTGTAGTAGAAAGATGAGATATAAGCCGAGCATGGCAGGGGCCTAGTTGAAGGAATAATAGAAGTGGTCAAGGCACGCCTAAGTCTCATTTTTTGACTTACGAGGTCCGTTTGCAGGGCATGTGAAGATAATGTTACAAGTAGAGCTCTTTGTAGAGATTAATGGATAGAGACCACGGAAATTGATTGTGTTGAAGTATATTTTTGAGGGGTTTGAGAGATTTGAGAGATTTCTACGTCTGTTGGGATCCATTGACTGTCTGAAGGCTGAGGTACTTTGGTTAGTGCTCCTAGAATAACGCAACATACGGACAGACATAATATTGTCTTGGGTAATATTGATATTGAACTTTAAAATTGGATATTATTGAATCCATGTATTGGAATCGCCTTAGATCATTAGATAAAGATTGCTGTCGTAACGTCAAATCATTTAGCTTATTTGATATAAAGTTCACTTTGGTGTTTGAATTCTTCAAGTAGTGTAACTGGTTCTTGGTGTAATATAGTGTGTTTCCTATTAGATAATTGGTTCAGAGCAAGTGTGTGCTTGTTTTGGATTTGTTGAAGTTCAATGTTGCTATTTTTCAAAGAGTTTAGGAAATATTTAATAGTCTTGAGTTCGCTAAGATTTGAGGCGCTAAGATTTGGGGCTTCAGTAACCAGAGACTCATGTATGCACTTTAAAGTTCTTAGGGAATGATCGAATAGAAGCAAGCTTGATTGGACTCTTTTATCTTTCAGATATTTTACTATCGACGAGTTTTTCTAAAGAAGAAAAGTAATTGTTCAAACGCTCCTGAAGACCAGCAAGTCCCCGTAGATTAGTTCATTTTTCCAATAGTAAGTCCAGTTGGGTTTGTGAAATAAAATCAATGTGTTCAGTAATAGATTCATTCCGCTTTTTAGAGGGCGATTTGGAGCAAGAGCGCAACGATTAACGTAAAAGGTTAGATAAACTAGCACTTTTATTACGCTCAGAGGAAGAGCAGATGTGAAACTTGGTACCCATGTGGTGTGAAGCTTGCGTCAAGTTAAAATATTTTATGTAAGAATTTTTTTTAGATTCTTTGCAAGGGTATAAAAGTGCTTTCGGGGGCTCAAAGCAAACACTGCAAACAGCATCGCTTGTTAATATCAACTTGGAAGAACTCATATTGATAACTTGAGGAAAGAGGTTTTTGCTTAGGAAATTAGATTTTGTGAGACGGATAGGATAGGTAAATAGGCTGATATATGATGCAAGACAATATAGATGTTGAAATTATTCTATTTTCTGTTTCCAAGAATCGCAGCTGATTTAGATAAGAATTGTATATAATATCGAATGTAGAGTTGTCGAATTCAATAATTTAGGGTAAGAAGTAAATAAATGATTTAATAATATAACAACCGATTAACTAATTTAAGGTTACTAGTTGAGTAAGTATAAAGAGGATAAAGCCAATATTAGACTGTAGTTAAGGTTGTTACTTTAACTACAGTCTAATATTGGCTTTATCCTCTCGATAGTGTTATTACAAACAAATATCTAATGCTATGTATTTTAATGATCATTATTTTAAAACTACGTTTGAGTAAGTAAAAAGATAAGTAAAACAAAGACGCCATGATAAATAATTTTGATAAATTTCACCGATGTTGAAGATTTTATATTGCCAAACTTGAGGTTGAATTTCCGTAATTTTTTATATTATCTTGATGTTATTACAGGCGTGTAAAGGTCTCGATGGTGTTTGTAGTTAATCAGTAGAGAAACTAGAGAGAGAGGTTACAAGAGAGAGGGTGAGAGAGAGAGAGAGAGAGAGAGAGAGAGAGAGAGAAAGAGAGAGAGAGAGAGAGAGAGAGAGAGAGAGAGAGAGATAATGGACAAGTACAGAGACGAAGGCGAAAAACAAATGATATTTGTCGAGGAGTAAATTTATTATAAATAATATTTATAAAGTGCTAAAATACTTATGTGAATATATACGTAGCTATTCCGTTTTAATAAATAAACTAAATGTAAGTTAGTTGTTAATAAATAATAAATTTTATTTAATGAATTCACCTCTTGTTCTATCTTTTATTATTGATGTTCTGTTATCCCTATGCTTGAATATTTCTGTGAGATATAAAATCCTGTGCTCGAATTCTTCGGGGTACACCGTTTGGTTTTCGTCGAATTCCGTGACTGTCATTTTCTGTGCGAATTTTTCAAATAGAACCCTAAATCTATTAAATTTACACGTGTCGTCAGGGATCGGTTTCAAAAACGTGTACCCACCCTCTTGGTCGATTGAGCGCCCTGATCATAATAAGCATACTCTTCCCGATTTAAGTCGATTAAAATGACGATCTAAGTCTTCGTTACATCGGCTATCAATGCGTGTTATAGTACTAGGGCCTGTACAACTACGGAGTTCCAGGATACATACGTATAAGTATAGCCGGCTCCGTCGCATTTACTATCAGCATTGACATTTCCGGCTAGCGTCAAATTGTGGACATGGTTTAGTTTATCTTTAAGTTCATAATGATACGATTGCCTACTATCATTATGCCGGTTATGCGTGCATTTTCACAACTAGTCTGTCCTATTTTGCAAATGTATTACGCTCTGCTTCCACTTACAAAAGATATAGGTGATAGAGCACCGCAATAAAACATTATCTTGCATTGATAAATTTGTGTTTCTGTGTATTTATTAATTTGTAGTAATTGTACGTATTGGTGTGTACACTTCACGTCATTACCTGGGATGGTATATTCTCCCACCTCTGTGAGTGGCACCCCAGTTATGTTTGTATACGGAGACCCACAATCATACTCAATTACTCCCATTGCTATTTGGGCGAAGTATAAAAAATATATGAATCTTAGCGTCATTTTTTCTGTAACAAAAATAATATTAGTTTCGAAAAAATAAAAGAACCTCTTACGTATTCTTAGCTTAAATTAGGAATAGAAATAATATCGATAATATTATTAGCACGAAGGTTTATAGCTAAAACTAGGGATGTAAGAGGAACTAATATAAGGAACTACGACGAATTAATATTAAGATCAAATTGTATTCTGAACCGCTCTTAGTTTTCCCCTTTTTCCTTTTGATCCCGTTTTATGTTATTTTGATCCCGTTTTATTGTTATTATAGATCGGCGATTAATATGTGATATCCTAAGTCTATTGGCGTGAACAATTTCGCTACTTTTGTTGATTTGGATTCGAACATTATTTTTGGTCAGGACCTCCAATATTATGTGCGGCCGTGAATAGTGATTATTGAATTTCCCTGGCTTAGGGCCAGATAATAAGAACACGTAATGTCCTAGTTTGAATTTTTGTGGGTTTAATTTAGATGAGACTAAGTACTCGTGTGCAATTTTTTGTAGACTATTTAATCATGTTACTAATTCGATCATATTTTCTATGACATACTTTTATATGTCGGGAGTAAGTCCGCTTCTCTTAGTGGATCAGTTGAGAGTAATCTTGCTCAACATCCGAATACGAGTTCGTAAGTATGCTTAGTACTTTCATGTACACAGGTGATATAGTGAAGCAGAGCCAAATCAAGCCAGCTATCCCACTCATCGTCGTTTGTGGTATACTGCTGTAGGTATTCGCCTAAGGGATGTTGTGACCGTTTCAAGGAGCCATTGGATTGGGAATGAAATGCCGTTGTTCGTAATTTGTTTATTTTAAAACGTTTAGCTATCCTATTCATTAGGCTGCTTAAGAAATTCGTACCTTGCTCCGTGAGAATCGCATTTGGTGTTCCGCATATACAAATAAATCTTTTAATAAAGGCGTCCGCAATTGTTGTGGACAGTATCTCGTAGTGGTAGTCTCATACAAAACTTCGTGAATTGATCCTGAATAGTGAAAATGTATTGTTGCCATTCTTTGTCGGTTTTAATGGCCCTACTACGTCTAAAGCCACCTTTTCTAAAGCTATACCGGGTGTGTCTGTAATTATCATTGGTTGTTTGGTCTTTAGTCAAACCAATTTTTTCAACTGGCATCCAAATACTGTTGAATTCTACGTTGGACGTCATCTTTCAGGTTTTCCCAGAAATATTTTTGCTTTATTCTATTGTAGGTTTTGGACACACCTCTATGTCCACCAAATGGGAGATTTGTGTTTTTGATCGAACACTATTTTCAGTTGTTCGTGTACATATTGCCATTCTAGGTTTTCTATGGCTTTGCATTTTGCAATGCTTATAATAGTTACGCCAAGTAAAATAGTTATGCTTATAATCTTTGCCAGAATAGTTTCAGTGTGACTAGGGTTTTATAAATGGTTTCTTTTATTGTTCCAAGTGGTATACGTTGTTATTCTTTGATGCATAAAATGAAATAGTTTTTGCACGTTTCTCCTTTAATTTGTTGGATATCCCCCAAGTCCGTCGGATTTAGTTTTATTTTGTATCATTCTAATATTTTTTTAGTCTTCTATTGTTGACAAAAAGAACCAAACTGTCTTTTCGGTGACAGAGTGATTTCTTTGTTTCAATTACTTGGTTATATCCAGGATGTGCTTTGTTTCTTATACTATCTTCGTCGGAAAGCTCTAATTGCTCTGATCCTAACGAAGAAATAAAGTTTGTATTGGTTTCCCCAGGCGTAAGAACTTGTGAGAGGCCGGTTGGTTCAGCCTCAAATTTTTCTTCTTTTTCGAATTCGCTTTCAGCATAATTTCGTACTGATTGCACGAAATTTGTACCGGTGGCTTATTGTGGTCTGGTAAGTCAATCATTCGTTTCTCAGATTCTTGTGATAATTCTTGTGCGCCTTTCTTGGGCCTACCTCTTTTTCGTGGAGTTGCATTCTCTGCGGGTTTCTACTCTACACGATTACTGTCCATTTTTTGATTGATTATTGGGGAAATGATAAGGTATTAAGGTTAAAATTAAGGTTAAAATTTAATTTTCCTGGTTTGTAGAGAACCGTATAGTCGTAGTCAGACAATTTAAAGCGCCATTTTTTTACGTGTGTGTTCAAGTCGGCTTTTTTGAATCATTAACGACTGATGGTCCGTTATAATTGTAATTTTTCTACCATAAATGTACGGCCGAAATGTTTTCACACTGTGTAATGGCTAATGCTTCTTTTTCATACACTTCGTAGTTTAATTCTGCATTACGAAGTACTCCTAAAGTATACGCGATAGGTTTATCCCTTTCGATTTCTCCTTATGACAGAACCCCTCTGAGTATCCCGACACGTCTGTAGTTATATTAAATCGTTGTGTGAGATCGGGGAACTGTAGCAATGGTGCGTTGCATAGTATGAATTTTAGGCTCTGGAATGCATTTTCTGTTTTATCACTGGAATGGGACATCCATTTGGGATAATTTAGTCAAAGGTTTCGATGTTGCTACAAAGTTTTCTATGAATCGGCGATAATAACCGGCTAAACCGAGAAATTGCCTGACATTCTTCTTGTTCTTGGGATGTGGGAAATTTTTTACGCCTTCACATTTTTTTGGATCTGGGCTCAGTCCTTGTTCAATCAGCCGTGTCCTAAATAGTTAATCTCTCATTTTAAAAATTCACACTTGTCAAATTGTAGTTTAGACCAGATCCTCGGAATCTGTCAAATAATAATTTTATCTTTTCTTCGTGCTCTTCTAATGTGTTGGCGTATATGACGATGTCGTCTAAGTATACGAAGAGTGCAATGCCTTGCAGCCCTTTCAAAAGACTATGCATAAATCTTTGGAACGTTGCGGGCGCATTTTTAAGTCTGAAGGGCATTCTAACGAATTCATAGTGCCCAAAGGGAGTACTAAATGCAGTTTTGTATGCATCCTTCGGATCCACTTGATTTGATGAAATCCTGATGCGAGGTGAAGTACTGTGTAATACTTACCGCCTCCTACCTGGTCGAAGATCTCAGTTATATAATCATTTTTAATTATAATTGTTCTATTTATTAATTATTATTAATTAATACATATATTGTTATTATTATTTCTTTATTTATTCAATAATTATTATTATTTATTAATTATTTATTATTTGTTACGTATTAATTTCCGGTGCGTTCTTATTCGTAATGAGAACTTCTATTTATTTCTTTGTTAATTAATAATATATATATATATATTTTTATTTTTGATTTATATGTTTCTTATATATATATTTTTTATTTTTAATTACTTCAATATAAATCTTATTAGAAATTTCTTTCCCTTTTGTGACGTCTGGGTTTACTCACCCTTCCGTACACATGAGCTTTCGTGAAGCACACCTATATGTACACACACACTTATATATATATATATATATATATATATATATATATATATATATACGTATGTATACAGACAAGTATGCCTCACTATACTTGGCCTTTTGAGCCTGGAGTTGCCTCCACGAGCTCTGGATCCTTCTATCCTGACGTTTAATTGGTATATAATAAGAACATATATATCAGCTAAGCGATGGAGCCCTAGTTTTTATCGATTAGTAGATGGAGGCCAAGGAACTTCTCGAGGATATGGACTCCTTCTCTTACAAGAAGACGCCCTTATCCACCTCGGCCTACCAATCTAACCTTTCCCTACTACTGTGAAAATCTAGACAAATGTAAGGGAGAGGAATTGGGGCTTGTATAGTCCCAGCCTTTTGCAAGGGGGACCCAATCACTTCCCCGGTAGGGTTATAAATGATAGAAATGTAAATATAAAAATATAAATATAAAAAGATAAATGCATAAATGAGTGAAGGAAAAGAAATGAATTTTAAAATAATTGAATGTTAAAATTTTCTTACTCACTTTTATTTTTCAATTGACGCAGGTACTCATTTTCAATTCACTGGAGAGAAAGAGAGAGAGAGTGTTCGCTGCTTCCTTCCTTGGCTGCTGCTTTGCTGTTGTTGTTGGTGGTGTTGGGTTTTTTTTGTATTGGAATTGGACTGGTGTGAAGAGTGTGGTGCGTGGTGTAGGGAGGTAGAAAAGGACTTAGGAGTAGAAGGTGACTTGAATAGAACAGAATGAATACTGAGCATGAAAACCTGCTTTTTTATAGGGGAAGCGTGGACATCTCTATTGCTCCGAGTTTCCTCTCCTATGATTGGCCCGGAAAATTCGGGGGCTTGTGTTTCCCGCTGCCATTGCTGGGACTGATGAGCATGGCATCTCTCTCTCTCTCTCTCACAGATGGCATTAGTTGTATTAAAACTTACATTTTTAGTTAATAATTTTACAATATTTCTCTTATTTGTATAAACTCTTTTTCAACAAGATTACTCTGGTTTGTACATTTGTTTAATACTATTTCCTTGATCGTACATTTGTTATTGAATGTTTTATTCATGGTATATATTTATTTTATTGCTTCATTTATTTTATATATATATATATATATATATATATATATATATATATATATATATATATATATATACATATATATGCATATATGTAAAATATATATATATCTGTGTTAGTAGTATATATGTATATAATAATATTTTTATGCAGTAATATAATTATTTATTTTAAAATTTGAATATACGTATTTCTGTATATTGCTTTACTTATGATAAATATGTATATATATATATATATATATATATATATATATATATATATATATATATACATGTACGTAAAATTATGTATAATATCTAGAATGATTTATAACATAATTTTACTACATATGTATTTTTATCCTTTATACATATATATACACACATACGTATATATATACTCATACATGTATATATTTAGTTTGTATATACGTGTATTTATTTATCATATTCCTGTTACTTTTGTTTATTCACAGGGCACGTATAATTTAAATTGTATAATTTCGAGTTTTGAATTTTTATTTTACTCTGTACTTTTTGTTTGGGAGTTAAAAGATGAGAGAAAGTTCGTTGGAACCTTATCTAATCTGTTGACTCGGTCTGAAAATATGTGGGGGAGATAAGGGCACATCTCGGAGGTACGAATGTCGGTAGCCGTGCCAGGTATTGCGCCTGAAAAGAGCAGGATGACGCGGCTCGGCTCGTCGATGCTTAGCGGTGTCTCATGGAAAAAATTTTATTTCCGTATGAGTTCGACAAAACCGTGCTTCGCCGCGCAGATCCGCGATATCGAAAGCTGCTGCACCGGGCCCGGCTCGGCTTTTAAATATTTTCTTTTTCTTTTTTTTTTTTGTTTTTCATGGCGACGTAACACCCCCAGCGTGAAAACGGTGGTTGAGGTACGAAAAAACCGTTCTGCCTCAGTTGGTTACAAGTACGTGGTTGACATGGAAAAATATGTAGGCATTCAAGTGAGAGGAAATATATAGTATATGTTATGAGAAGGTATTATTCTTGCTATGGTTTCTCAATATCTCGACGTCGTTCTATGTATTTATTTCAAAGAAACCACGCGGTTTATTTTCGGTTTATGATGATGGCATAGGGTCGAGTGGGTGTGCGGCTTCGACATCCAATTGTTGGTTATTTGCCCTTTCATGATTTTTCTTTGATATCAATAGGCGCGTAAGGCCAGTCCATACTGCTCCAAGTAGATAAAGTGACAATCCATAAACTTGGTGAAGCGCGTAACCATTTATGAAAACGCTAATTAACATTTTGATTGCTTGGATTATGAATAAGATTCCAATAATGCCAGCACTAGTGGTTCCGAAGGAGACGAGTTTTTGCCATACTCTTCCCCATGTGGATTCTACTAGCTTCTCTACCGCGTTTTTATTCAGTAGTTTCTCCATGGTTCCTTCTTCTTCTTCTATTGCATGTCCATTGATTTCCCTCGCCACATCATTGAGGAATGCTGCCTTTTCGACTGGGAACATGATGGATTCCAGAAGTCTTTCTAGGTCTTCCTGAGTGTAAATTCCATCCGTGGCAAGATCTTGAGGACTTGTGTATTTCCAAGTAGGTTCGGAATGTGGTTTTAGGATGGCGGGACTGGTTCCTGCTATAGGTTTAAGCAATATTTGGTACCATTGATTGCCTATTTGGTATGCTGCCGGAAGAGTGGGGTTGCATGTAACTATGGTACCCTTGCTTTTGAGGATGTGTGTCCTAGGAGTCATTTAAAGTGTGGTATTCCCTTTTAAGACTGGTAGTTCTGTATAACAATTGGAACTATTATGTACTTTTACTTCCACTGGTATACACTTCACCAGGTGGATAACTTCTCCAGCTAGAACCGCCATATAACCGGGGCCTTTCATGAGATTATACGCGAACTCGTCGGGAGCTTGAGTCGCGATAGCAAGAGCGTTTTTAATAGTTTGTCTTTCTATGTTACAACGCTGTAAAACTACATCGTGGTATAATTTTTTCACTTGGTTGCGTATATATTTCTCCACGTATACAAATTTCGAATTTACATAGGTGAATAAATCTAAGTCTGCGGTGTTGGTTTTCTGTGTTTTTACAAATGTTTGTCCTCTGACTGTTTCAAAGATTACGAGTTTGGGGTGTTCCGTCCTTATTATTTTGTAACCGCAGATGTATTCATGCTCTTTACTGGTAAGAGCAAATGTCACGTCGCGAGAGGAGAGGGAGTACACAACTTCATTCTCTTCGAATTCAGGATCACTTATTTTCCGTGCGAGTCCTTCATACAAAATACTAAATCTATTAAATTTACAAGCATCGTTAGGAATCGGACTCCAAAACGTGTACCCTCCCTCCTGATCGATACAGTGTCCGCCAGAAAATGGGCATACCGTTCCAGATTTGAGACGGATTACATTACTGTCCAAATCTACGTTGCCCAAGCCATCGATGAGCGTTATTGTCGCTAGGGCCTGCACAACTACGGAATCCCATGATCCATAGGGGTCGCTATAACCAGCGCCGTCACATTTGCCGTCAGTATTGACATTGCCAGCTAACGTTAAACTATGGGAAGAGGTTCGATTTACCTTTAAGTCCGTGATTATGCGATTACCTATTGATAATGTGCCTGTCGCGTGCACGTTTTCGCAGCTAGTCTGTCCTATTTCGCGTATGTATTGGGCTCTACTCCCACTTACAAGTGATATGTGTGAAAAAGAGCCGCAATAGAAAATCGTTCTTTCCATTTGAATTTTACATTGGTATACCTTAAATTCGGTATATTTATTAATTTGTAATAGTTGGACATATTTGTGTGTGATGTTAACTTCATTATCTGGAACGGAACATTCTCCGACTTCCGTGAGTGCTACCGTAGTGATGTTAGTGTACGGTGACCCACAATCATAGCCAATAATTGCTGTCGCTGTTTGGGTAAGTGATAACAGATATACCATTATCAATAACATTTTTATAAAATATGTTTTCCTTTATTTTTTTTTTTTGATTTCCCTTCTCTGTAACAAAAATAAAATTAGCTTCCATGTTTAAAAAAAGGTTTCCTTATCTCGATTACCTTAAAAATAGTATTTAAGAATAGAAGTAGGTCGTAAGATAATGAAGTTGGTGAAAGTAAATTGATGAAATTATTGGTTATGCTATGTAATTTTGAGCACGGATTAGTTTCTAAAGTTTCCCCCCCCCCCTTTTTTTTATTGATGACTCTCGATTAATGTGCGATATTCTAAGTCTGTTCGCGTGTACAATTTTACTACCTTTATTTATTTGAATCCGTATGTTATTTTTAGTTAGGATTTCTAATATTTTATGTGGCCCGGAGTAATGATTATTAAATTTACCGGGTTTCGGACCGGATAATAGGAATACATAGTCGCCTAGTTTAAAGTTTTTAGGGTTTAATTTTTGATCATAATACTTTTTAGATTTCAGTTTGGACGAAACTAGACACTCGACTGTAATTTTTTGTAGACCATTCAACCGTGTTACCAAATCAATTAAATAGCCTTTATATGTTGGGAGTAAGTCTGCTTCTCTTAAAGGGTCAGTTGAGGGTAGTCTTGCTAGTCGACCGAATACGAGCTCATAAGGGGTGTGTTTCGTACTTTCTTGAACACAGGTATTGTAGTTCAGCATTGCCAAATCAATCGAATTATCCCATTCCTCGTCTTTAGTCGTATACTGTTTTAGATACTCCCCCAAAGCGTGGTCTGATCGTTCTAAAGAACCATTCGATTGTGGGTGGAAGGCTGTAGTGCGCAATTTTTTAATTTTGAAACATTTGGCAATCCGTGTCATCAGGCTACTTAGGAAATTAGTGCCTTGGTTTGTAAGGATTATTTTTGGTGTCCCGAATATGCAAATGAATCTTTTTATGAAAGCGTCAGCGATTGTTGTAGACAGGGTATCCTTCAGTGGTATTCCTATACAGAACTTTGTGAACTGATCTTGAATGGTGAGAATGTATTCGTTTCCGTTTCTTGTGCGTTTCAACGGTCCTACGACGTCTAACGCTATCTTTTGTAAAGGCACACCGGGCGTATCCGTAATTATCATAGGTTGTTTGGTTTTCAACCGGACCAATTTTTTTAATTGGCAATCCAAGCACTGTTGTATTCTACGTTGGACGTCGTCCTTCAAGTTTTCCCAAAAGTATTTCTGTTTTATTCTATTATAGGTTTTGGATACACCTCTATGTCCACCTATAGGAGATTTATGTAATTCAGAAAATACTTCGTCTCTTTTTTCCTGTGGTACGTATTTTAGGGCGTCGGTACAAACTATGATTTTCACGTGTGAGTTCTTGAATGCTATTCGTAATTGTTCGTGTATGTGCGACCACTCCAAATTTTCTATTGCCTTTTCTTTTGCGATACTTATGATTGTTTCTTCTGTCTTAGACAACATCTGATTCAGCGTAGCAAGGGTTTTGTAAATGTTTCCTTCTATGGCCTTTAATGAGTCAGGTTGCTCGCTTTTGATACACAACAGAAAGTAATTTTTGCATTTTTTTCCTTTTATTTGTTGAACTTCGCAAATTTCCATCGCGTTTGCTTTTAATTTATGTAGTTCTATGACGTTTTTAGTCCCGTTACCGCACGGGTTTCCGTTACAATCGACAAAAAGGATTATATTGTCCTTTCGATGGCATAGTGATTCCTTGGTTTCGATTAATGGATTATATCTGGGTTGCTCTTTGTTTCTTATTTCCTCTTCGTCGGAAAAGGCTGATTCCTCTGATTCCAGGGAGGAAATCGAATTAGTGTCTGTGTCTCTGTCTGGTGGCACCGGAAGTTGTGGAAGGGCCGCTGGTTCAGCTTCAAATTCTTCCTCTTCCAGTTCGCTCTCAGCATAGTTTGGCGTGGTTTGTTTAACCTTCCGCGTGGGCCGTTTACTGGAGGTAGGTTTCCTATTCTCTTTGACTTGAGGTTCTAGTCGTGTGTTTTCTTTAATCGTTTTCTTGGGTCTCCCTCTTTTTCGTGGGGATGTTTCTTCTGCAGGATTTTGTTTAGTTTGTGTGCTAGGCTTTAGCTTGTTTGCAGGAGGCGGAATGGTTTCGTGAATACGACCGGAACGTGTGACAACGTTTGTTGCTATTATATTTGGTGGATTGCGAGATAAAGCGTCTGCGTTTAAATTAAGCTTCCCTGGTTTGTACAGGACTGTATAGTCGTATTCGGATAGCTTAAAGCGCCATTTCTGTACACAAGTGTTTAAATCGGCCGTTTTGAACCATACGAGTGCTTGATGGTCCGTTATGATCGTGATTTTCCTACCATAAACATATGATCAGAATGCTTTTACACAGTCTAGTATGGCTAATGCTTCTTTTTCGTATACTTCATATTTTAATTCCGCATCGCGTAGCACGCGCGAAGTGTATGCGATAGGCCTATCTTTTCCAACTTCTCCTTGTGACAAAACGCCTCCTACAGCGTAACCTGATGCGTCTGTAGTTATGTTAAATGTTCGCGTGAAATCGGGAAACTGTAATAAGGGTGCGTTACACAGTATTTCTTTTAGTGTCTGGAAAGCATTTTCCGTCTTATCTGACCATTGGAATGCAGTATCCTTTTGCAAAAGCTTAGTCAGTGGCTTTGATATCGCACCGAAATTGTCTATGAATCGGCGATAATATCCAGCTAGACCAAGAAATTGTCTAACGTTCTTCACGTTTTTGGGATGGGGGAAGCCTTTTACAGCCTCTACCTTTTTTGGGTCTGGACTGAGCCACTTTTCGCTTAGTCGGTGTCCTAAATAGTTGACTTCTCTCTTTAAGAACTCGCATTTATCAAATTGCAATTTTAATCCGGCTCGTCTGAGTCTGTCTAATAATATGTTCATCTTTTCATCATGTTCTTCTAATGTATTGGCATATATGACGATGTCATCCAAGTATACAAAGAGTTTAATACCTTGTAATCCTTTTAGAAGGCTGTCCATTAGCCTTTGAAATGTCGCAGGTGTATTTTTGAGTCCGAAAGGCATCCTAACGAACTCGTAATGGCCGAATGGTGTGCTGAATGCAGTTTTATGGGCATCTCTCGGATCCATTTTGATTTGATGAAATCCTGACGCAAGATCTAGCACCGTGTAAAATTTTGCTCCACCTACTTGATCGAATATTTCAGTTATATTAGATAAAGGGTAGGCGTCACTTATAGTTTTATCATTAAGGGCTCGGAAATCGAGAACCATACGCCATCTAGGGCGGCCTTCAGAATCTGCTCGTTTAGGAACGATCCATAAAGGACTATTCCAGGGGGAATTTGAATCTCTTATTACTCCGGTGGCTAATAGATCATTGCCCTGTTTATTGATTTCGCCCTTTAACGCATGGGGGAATTTATACTGTTTGGTATTAATGGGATCGTCGTCACATGTTTTTATTCTATGCATGACAATGTCTGTACCCGGTAATGAATCTCCAGGCAAGAAAAAGACGTCACGATTTTTTTCAACCAATGTCTGTACGTATTCCTTTTCTATAGTATTAATGTGTTCAGTACGAACTAGGTCACGTATGGAGGAGGTTCGTGTACACATTAGGTGTTTTACTGGGGATCCTGTAGTTTCTGAGTCTGATTCATCCTGGGGATCCATGTCCTGATCCTCCGATGCATTTTCTTGCGTAAGTGTATATAAAGTCTTGGTAGCCATACTCTCGTCGTCGTAATAAAGGTCTAGGAACCAATCGGTTTCATCACCGATATATGACGTTGGTTCGTTTTATTCCTGATCATCGTAGTTGACTTCGTTGTCGCTGCTCTGATCGTCAGTTGAGGCATTCGCGTATACTGAATCCGGCAAGATTTCGGTTCCTTTTCCTTTCGAATTTCGTTCTTGTGCCTCAAGTAATTTTGAGGGAGAAATAAATTCAATGGGTTGCTTTGATGTAGGTAACTCCAATTGTTTAGTTTCGTAATTTATTATTACGTAGGCGTCGTTCAAATAGCGGGCTCCTAGGATACCGGAGTATGGAATTGGAAAATCGTCGGGTATCACATGGAAATATGAAATCCCGCCCGTTACTTTAATTTTTACGGTTCCTAACGTCGAAAATTGTTGTTCGCCCAAGCCCGTTAAATATGCCATTTGTGTTTCATCGATTTCAAATTGTGTCGGTATCGTTCCCTTTTTTACTAGGTCTCCATCCGATCCCGTATCAATTAGGAATCTACAGACT
The DNA here is from genome assembly GCA_018907035.1 of Sycobia sp. Sy_11. Classification (NCBI taxonomy): domain Eukaryota; kingdom Metazoa; phylum Arthropoda; class Insecta; order Hymenoptera; family Epichrysomallidae; genus Sycobia; species Sycobia sp. Sy_11. The sequence continues at coordinate 733,071 of JACCIC010000228.1, read as the reverse complement.
CCTCCGTTCGGATTCCTGGTAGTTAATGTCGGAAGTAATTCCTTGTCCTTTTCGATTTGTATATTAATGACGATTTCAGGTTTCTGTAAACATTGGTTGCCTAAACTTAATTCTATTGTTTGGTCGCCTATGATCAGTTTTTTTCTCTAAAATCAATTCTTGCGTTGTTGTCTAACAAGTATTCTGAACCTATTATTCCGTCGAATGGGATTGGGGAATCATCTGGAGTGATTAAGAATTCGGCTGGTTGACCAGCGATCTTGAAATATACAACCCCCAGCGTAACTTCCTTAGTATTTCCTACACCGATAAGGGTGTATATTTTACTTTTATCTATGTAGGCTCCCTTTGGTATTACGCTTCTTCTAATGGTATTGACTTCTGATCCACTGTCTACCATAAAAGTAAGGGCGCGTTCTTCGCTGAATCAAACATTAACACATGGTATGGTCCTTATAATTGTGGTTCCGATGGAATTAACTCGCCTAGGATTTCTGTCAGTTGGGTAGTATTGTTTGAGCGCACAGGTGCTATGGGAGTCCCCTCGTTCGCGCTCGGTGTTCGGAGACTCTGGCCATTTCCCTGGTTGTATTGCCTTTTTCGGCATTCCTATATCGTGTGACCTATGTTTTTGCAGTAGGCACAGACAGCTCTATTGGATGTATTGGCATTCATTGGCGCTGCATCATGGGTTCTGCAATTCGTGTACGTGTGGCCGATACGTCCGCACTTCTGGCATTTAGGTTGATGTTGAGATGCTGACTGATTTGTTCGACAATAATTAGCCGTATGCCCTGATTTATTACACAGTTGACATATTATGGATGGTACTCGATAATTGTTCTTACAATCTCGAGCGGTATGGCCTGGTTTATTGCAGGTTTGGCATTTAATCAGAGAACGACACTGGGCGGCAGTGTGGTTTGCCCTGTTACAGATCTGACATATTAATGTTCGATCTGCGTTAACCCTTTTGCGACATATCGAAGCTGTATGACCCATTATCCCACAATAAACACAGGGGGGTCCTTAGGAATGGATTCTTCGGTCAATCCGCAGACCTGCATCGGTCGTCTATTAACGATTGGTTTCGTTAAATAAGCTTCTCTCTCGTTTAATATTTTATTTCTCTTTAGCTCTTTTTCCGCGGCAATGGCGTTTTTAAAAAGTTCTTTGAGAGTTGCGGTTTGTTTTACACATGGGAGTAAGTCAGATCTTAATCCAGCTCGAAAACAATCTATGATGTAGCTATCAATAGTAGCTTTATAGGCGGCTGTGGGAGCGGCACGAGTCGTACGCTTATTGATTTCGAAAATTTGAGATGCTATGTTTTTTAATCTATTAGCGTAGGATAGTACCATTTCATTTTTCCTCTGATATTCAATGCTTAATTCTCCTATTAGCTGTCCTTCTGTTTTAGGGGCTGAGAATGCTTCTCGGAGATGCTTCTTAAGCTCGGCTACTGTTGTAAATCTTGTTCCAGCAGCTGCTCTTCTTGCTTCTTCTATCAGACGACTTTTCAAGTACAAGGTGAATTTTTCTTCTGAGACTGGGTCAATCAATTCTTGAGCGTCCGAACAGTATTCAAAGAACTATTGGAGCTCATAATTTGTACCGTCGAATTCTAGTACTAGCCTAGCGGTCTCCTTTAATGATATTGTTTGTTCTGCCATGACTCTTATTTTGCATTTCACGAGAGTTGATTTGCCTGGACGAACACTCAATTGGAAAAAATTGGTTGATTGATCGGAGGGGCTGAGTGTTCCAAGGAGTGTGCCTTGAGGACTCCCTCGTTGCGTTGTTCTATCCTCAATATCTGTGTCTATGGGAGATTGTATACGAGAGGGTGGATCTGATTGAATTGGATGATTAGCGAGTAATGAGTCGCTGAATGAGAGTTCGAACGGAGTGGAGGCCCCTTTTGGGTCGAATTTTTGTATGCCGGTTATGCTTCGTTTTATTTCTGTTGAGGGCTGTGCCTGAGACGCGGGTGTCCCAGGTGGAACGTCTTCTGTGTCCCACGGGATCTTTGATCGTGTCTCAAAAGCCTGTTTCTCTTCAAGGAGCCTTTGTACTTTATCCTCTTTTCCTTCCTGTTTTCCAGATTTTAAATTCTCTTCCAATCTTTTAGCTTCACTTCTTGTCAATGGCATGAGCCTCTATTCCGAAAAAGAAATCTGTGTAAATGCCTTTTTCTTGGCTTTGTATAGCTTTAGTGATTTCGGTTTGGTAATGTATCGTTTCTTCAGGTATGTAAGTATAATTATTCGTAAGCTCCCTTCGTCCTTTCCTTTACTTAGTAAGGCAATGAAACGTTGATTTTTTTGTTTGAATTGATTATTATTTTAATTCATTTGTAATGAGTAGATAGATTTTCTTTAAGAATTTTTTAATTTACTTTTTCGTCAATGTTGGGGTTATTTATGATCGAAGGGTATAGTTTTTATCATCTTATAATTGAGTAGTTTATTATTTATTTATTTTATTTTTTTTTTTTTTATAGCGACTTCAAATTGATAAAATTTGGTTCCTTTTATTATTAATAAAACCTTTCTAAATTATGAGTCACTGAGTTAACAGATTCGGAGTATTCCATATATAACTCTATGACATTAACAATTTAGAAATAGAAATAATAATTAAATGTTCTAACGAATAGTTGATTATCAAGATGTAAAAATATCAATTTGAAATTAGCCGATATATTACGCAGTAACTCTAATTATTTGTTTGTTATTTTTATTAGGTATTGGACTTATGACGTATTTTGATTTATTCTATGTTATTTAAGAATTATCTAATTATTATTTATTTATTATTCTATTTTTGTGAAGTTAGGAAAAGTATTTTACAATAATTTCCTTTTAATTGTTAATTGTTTTATAATTGGTAAGTTAATTTTACTAGTTAATTCAAATGATATAAATATTTTTTTTTTATTAATTTTTGAGTTTTTATTACTTATGAATTATTTGTTTTTTTTTAATTTATTTATTATTTGTTATTTTGTTATTTATTAATTGTTATGTTATTTTATTTTGTTGTTTTTTTTTTTAAATATTTTATTTATATATCAGGTATGTGAATAAGTCTTTCCCGTTTTTTTTCAAATTTTGAGCCTTTATTGTGAAAAAATGGTTACAAATGAATTATTGAAAGTATTGGCCATCGCTAGCTACAACTTTTTCCCATCTTTCTGGCAACATACGAATCCCGTTGCGAAAAAATTCGACCGGTTTGGCCTCTATCCAGTCATCCACCCATTTTTTGGCTTCCTCGTAGGAATGGAAGTGCTGGTCAGCCAGGCCATGCGTCATCGATCTGAAGAGATGGTAATCAGACGGAGCAACGTCTGGACTATACGGCGGGTGGGGTAGGACTTCCCATTTGAGCGTTTCTAAGTATGTTTTCACCGGCGGTGCAACATGTGGGCGAGCATTGTCATGTTGCAAAATAACTTTGTCGTGCCTGTCGGAGTATTGTGGCCGTTTTTCTCGCAGTGCGCGGCTCAAACGCATCAATTGTCGTCGATAGACGTCGCCTGTGATCCTTTCATTCGGTTTCAGAAGCTCATAGTAAACCACACCTAGCTGGTCCCACCATATACAGAGCATGAGCTTGGCGCCATGAATATTTGTCTTGGCCGTCGATGATAATGCATGGCCGGGTAGTCCCCATGATTTTCTTCGCTTCGGATTATCGTAACGTATCCACTTTTCATCGCCAGTCACGATACGATGCAGAAAACCCTTTCTTTTATGTCGCTGAAGCAGCTGTTCGCAAGTGAAAAAACGCCGTTCGACGTCTCTCAGCTTCAGTTCGTACGGCACCCAATTTCTTTGCTTTTGATCATTCCCATGGCTTTCAAACGCTTGGAAATGGTCGTTCGGTCAACTCCCAATGCTTCAGCAAGTTCTTCTTGCGTTTGACAAGAATCTTCATCAAGCAAAGTCGCCAATTCTCGATCTTCAAAGATTTGCGGCCGCCCGGAGCGCTCCTTGTCTTCCACGTCGAAATCACCGCTTTTGAAGCGTCGAAACCATCCGCGAACACTTGAATCATCGACACAACCTTCTCCATAAGCCTCCTGAAGCAATCGATGCGTCTCGGCAGCAGATTTCTTCAAATTGAACCAATAAAGTGAAACTTCCCACAAATGACGTCGACTCGGCTCAAATTTCGACATTTTCACGATATCAAAAATTTATGATGCGAAAAAATTTTAACTAATGTGTTAGTATGGAATTGTTGACATATGAATAAGCTTTGATTATGACATATGTAACCATTGAATACTCGCACAGTATTGGTGGCGCCATCTCTTACAAAAAACGGGAAAGACTTATTCACACTCCTAATATAATAACAGTGCGTTTGTACCAATCAGATTGATTTATATAAGTCTTCTTTGATTTTTGACTCGTTATATTTCTAGATAGACTAGTATTGAACTAGTAGCGACTCACTTGACGAGTTTTAAAATTATAAAGCGCGTCGTTCTATCAGTGCCGGTAGGTGCGCTGATGACGGTTTGACGCAGTTCGTGCTTGAAATCGTATTGTTATTGAAGAGTGTGTATCTCTAGCTTGATTTTTTGTATAACAGTTGATGAAGCTTGTTTTTACACTTGGTTATAAAAGTTTTTCTTTTGGTTGAGAAAATTATCAGATAAGTATATTTTATTATCTATTTACCTTTCTTGCTACATAACTTATATAAATATATAGAAATATATATATATATATATATATATATATATATATATATATACCTATATAGTATTATCTATGTAGCTTAAGATCAGTATATACGTATATTTGTATTATACTATTTATTATATATATTCGCTCTATACATACATACACACATATATATATATATATATATATATATATATATATATATATATACATGTACGTAAAATTATGTATAATATCTAGAATGATTTATAACATAATTTTACTACATATGTATTTTTATCCTTTATACATATATATACACACATACGTATATATATATATTCATACATGTATATATTTAGTTTGTATATACGTGTATTTATTTATCATATTCCTGTTACTTTTGTTTATTCACAGGGCACGTATAATTTAAATTGTACAATTTAGAGTTTTGAGTTTTTATTTTACTCTGTAGTTTTTGTTTGGGAGTTAAAAGATGAGAGAAAGTTCGTTGGAACCTTCTCTAGTCTGTTGACTCGGTCTGAAAATATGTGGGGGAGATAAGGGCACATCTCGGAGGTACGAATGTCGGTAGCCGTGCCAGGTATTGCGCCTGAAAAGAGCAGGATGACGCGGCTCGGCTCGTCGATGCTTAACGGTGTCTCATGGAAAAATTTTTATTTCCGTATGAGTTCGACAAAACCGTGCTTCGCCGCGCAGAGCCGGCGAAAAAATTCACGAAGAAGCAATGAAGTGTGAGCAGGTGCATTATCGTGGTGCAAAATCCATGAATTGTTTTGCCACAAAGGGCGTTTTTTTCCGATTGCTTCACGCAATCGGCGTTGAACTTGTAGACTTGCTTATATACAAATTAATAAATATTTTTTAAAATAAATCAATCAAAATATAAATCAATAATAATAATTCAATTTATTATTAAAGACAAATTGTTCTTTTGACTCGCCGCCCCTCTTTAAATCTCCGAAGGGTTGAGTCTTCATTGCGGCACTTACACTAGAATAATGCACTATATTTTATGATATACATGGATCTCGTACACGGTATTAAGAATGTGTGGCAGTAATCAACGTATGCGAATAACTGAAGCGCACAAATTTTGGCGCACTACTTATACAGTAGTATCCATAGTAATCTTTATCGTAATCTATAATATTATTAATGATTTTGAAAATGGTGTGCACACATTATGCGAGAGAGAGAGAGAGAGAGAGAGAGAGAGAGGCAGCGAGGGAAAGAGAGAGAGAGAGAGAGAGAGAGAGAGAGGAGAGAGAGAGAGAGAGAGAGAGAGGGAGAGAGGGAGAGAGAGAGAGAGAGAGAGAGAGAGAGAGAGAGAGAGAGAGGCATCGAGGGAAGAGAGAGAGAGAGAGAGAGAGAGAGAGAGAGAGAGGCCGAGAGGGAGCGAGAGAGAGAGAGAGAGAGAGAGAGAGAGAGGCAGCGAGGGAAAGAGAGAGAGAGAGATCGATATTATAACAAATAAGCTGGAACTTTAAAACTATGGTTCATCATTTAAAGGTCTACAACGCTATACTGTAGATATGAAGCAAATCGTGTCGAGACGATTGTGTAGAATGAAATTACTAAATATTTTTATTTTTCTTCCGTGCTTTATACAATGGCATACTATGATCATATAATGACAATCAGACTGTCCTTTTTTACAATAATCCCTATAGAGTCTGAAAGATAAGGATTAAGAAATAAAAAAATAAATCAATTTGATAATTAATTAAATGAGAATATCATTCATGAATACAAAATAGGAAATACTTTATTAACAGAGAATGTATGCAAAAAGAATGCATATGTAGTATCAAACAAAAGAGAATATATAAATACAAATAAAATTATCTTTGAGGTTAACACAACTTTGCGAATCCCCATATTGAGTTTTTTGGACATCAAAGTCATTAGATATAATCATAATAAAGTAAAGCATAATTGATATAAAAAACCTACTTGGTCGAGTTTTTAGATTCTAATTCACACCACCAATTCGGAAACAAAATTGGGGCACTGTAAGGTGTCATTGACAGAGCACTAAAATTGTCACATGAGAATTTTAGCCAGATTAATTTGCAGATAGTAAGGGAAACATTCATTAATAAAGGATATGGAATTGAATACCTGAACAAATTACTTGCTGAGAGATTGTTTGACATTTATAATACCGAAAATAGACATAATGCACAAGTTGATGTTAACAGAGGCAAAATTATTGTCTTATCTTATGTTAGAGGATTATCTGAAAGAATTAAAAGCAATTTTCGGAAATATAACATTCAAATTTTCTTTAAAAATAGCAATAATTTGAGTAGATTGTTTAATAATTGCAGAGATAAGGATGATTTATGTTTAAAATCAGGAGTTGTTTACAAAATTAATTGTATGGATTGTAATTAATACTATATTGGACAAACAGGTAGATATTTAAAAAAGAGAATTTATGAACATAAATATAATTTGCATGCTCACATATTAGTTCCGGTTTAAAGGAGCATTGTTTAAAGTTTTAATATTCTTTTGTTTTTGTGAATGAGGATATTTTGGAACATGGTATTAATAATAAATATAAAAGGGAGAGTCTTGAAAGTATTCACATGTCCAGGAATCAGAATAATATGAATTTAATGTTAGAGTCTAGTAAACTGGACAATGTTTATTATTCCTTATTCAATTGATTGGTTTTGAACAATTTGTGTAGAGAGGATTAGATTTAATTTACTAAATTTAGATTTAATTTACTCAATTTGGTAGTTGGAATAAGGTATATATAGATTAGAATATAAGGTTTATTGTAGTCTCTGGTGAAGAGCCGTAGCGAGCGCAAAACGTTGGACTGGATCTTCAATTAGGTAAGGGTGTTGGGGACAGCCAGACTGCACTTTACTAGCAAAAAAATTTTTTCAGATAATATTTTATTTTCAGATTAGTCTACGGGGGTGACTGTAAATAATGACAGTCTGACAGTCATTATAATTTTTAATTTAATTTTTTTTTTATTTTTATTATTTTTGTGTATTCATGTATTAATGTCAATCTAGATATGTATTAATATGGTTACGTATTGTTTTCGATTGATTTAATTCGACTGTCAGACCAATGAAAAAATATTTATTAACTGTTTATTGATTGCTTGACCATGTGATAAAAATTCATGATGCACTATGCCATTATAATCGAAGAACACAGTGAGCATAACCTTCACATTCGGCCTTATTTGTCGAGCCTTTTTCGGTCTTTGTGATCCAGAATGTCTCCACTGGGACGATTGAGCCGTACTTTCGACATCATATTCGTAAACCCATGTTCCGACACCTGTTATAACATGTTTTAGTAGTTCTACATCGTTAATAACGTAAATTAGCGACCCCTGAGCAATTTCCATTCGCCGCTGTGTTTGTTCGAAATTCAATAATTTTGAAACAAATTTTGCTGCCACACGTTTCATATCCAAAAAATCGGAAAAAATTCCATGGCATGAGCCAACTGATATGCCAGCATCGTTAGCGACTTGATTGTGATTCGGCGATAGTTCATAATCATTTCTTTCACTTTTTCATCGGTTGTTGATCTGCTTATACCACTTATACCACTTATAACGCGTATACCACTCTTAACTCCTTGCTTTACTCATAGCAAACTCACCATATGCCTTTGTTGACATTTTACAAACTTCACTAAATATTATTTTATTTTTTCCGCAAAATTGAATACAAATTCTTTGTTCCATTTTTTTCGCAAACGAAAATCGCCGAGCTCAAAAAACACGTCTAACGATAGCGTCACTTAAAAAGTAAGCAATAAATATTGCTGAAAATTTTATCGTAGTTTAGAATTAAAAATTCTCGTTACTTTTTGAACACACCTCGTATAAACACTTTTTCTTTAAAAAACACTTTTTTGAATACATATATATATATATATATATATATATATATATATATATATATATATAATTGTACATAAAAGCATATATAGTTTCTTTTCATGTTAGGAAAACAAGAACCGCTTATCACTCAATACCTCAAACAGATTAAATTGATTTAAAAATAATTTCGGTAGACCGTAGGTTCCCTACTATTATTTTTCCTCGGACTTACCTTCTTATTCTGGAATTTATTTATTCTCAATTTATACTAATAATAAATTATACTATTAGATTATCAATAATCCAGAGGAAAAATTATCAGGTACAGGGGGATATTATGAGATTTTCTATTACAAACAAAAAGAAACAGATAAACTTATTTATTTGAATAGATGAAAATCTTAAGATTTATTAAATTCCATAAAATTATAATAAATAATATCCTACCCCTGCCTATGATGCACCCGCACTATTTTAACACGCATTTCCGTTCACGCATGGTATGAGAGAGTAAATTTACAAGTCTATCAGAGAGATCAAGCAACAAAGCGCCACCTTACGGATAACAGGAATAATTATTATCGAAAGATGCGTGCGCGATTGTTGTTCTTATAATTACTATTCTATGTTATTATCTCTCTTTCTCTCTCACACTTATAATTCGATATATTAAATATATACGATACTCTAATTATTAAATAAATTGCTATATTCTAAACGAAATAAATTAAGATTGTTATTTAATGAATTCCGAATAAATACAAGTATTATGAAGATACACCAACCTTGAAAAACGACGCCGAAATCTCACAACCCAACGTCGAAAAAAAATTCGACTCCAAACACTCCTTCTCGTTACAATGTAAACTCTCCTCAGTTTACATCAAAGAGAATACAGACCGGTATTATTATTATTATTAACAAGATTACACGTTGTAACGGACACAAATTGTTAACTGTTAGCGACTAAAATAATGAAGTCTCTCGCGATTAGAAAGAAACACGAGCTCCGAAAATGTGTGAAATGTATCTTTGCCAGCATTTCTGCTATTAAAGTCTTTGAGCATTGTTATTAGAGGAAAATGGGAGCGTCGTCAAATATATGAAGCGCGTAAAAAAAGCATGTCGAGTTATCCGCGTTACCAAGGTATTAACCTCACGCGGCTTCTTGGCTAGAAGGGATTTAGATTCCACAGCTGAGCCACGCATTAAGGTTCCATTACTTATTCTTAATTTCTCTTTCGTGGCATTTTCTGTATAATTTGCAATAAATTTGTAAAACGTTTTTCAAAAATTTGTAAATCAAAGAATTTATTTGTTAATTAGTAAAATTATAAGAATTATTTTTTAAATTACGCGACCTTTTTTAACATCAATTCATCTGTAACACACGTTCTCTTATGTTTGAGTGAGAGTATACGCTTTTCAAAAATAGGGTGGCAACGACGTTATATCACGACTAAGCCCTCAAAAATAATATTCTATAATTCATTGTGTGACGTCTGACGTGTACTCTTCCAATACACAAAATGCATTTAAAGTATTTGTCGACCTTTTGGGCCTGGAGTTGCCTGCACAAGCTCGGGCCCTGTTTCTGAAAAGGTTCAGTCTCACTCATGAGCCTATGATAAAACCCACTCTCTTTTAAATAGGTTAGAAATGGCTAATGGCTTCACTTAGATATAAGCTACTTCTCTTGCGAGAAATAGTTTACACCTACCTCAGCCTTCCAACTTATTTCCCTAAACCCTATTCCTATCAAAACCCTATCAAAACCCTATTCCATAGTAGGGTATTAAGGGTTTATAAGCCATGCATAATCCTCACTTAGAAGGGATCGATCGGTTTCCCTTCTAAGTGAGGATTATGCATGCCTCATAAACCTTTTATTACTTTTATTCTTTAATTTCCAGACAGCTCCCGTTGTCTCTGTCCAGAAAGAGAGAGAGAGAGAGAAAGAGAGTGTGTGTGTGAGAGTGGTATTGCTCGGTGTGTGTGTGTGTGTGGGTGTGTATGTGTGGCGTACTGATGACGATTCTGATGCTAATCTTAATGTAGATGATGATGGTGTTCGTACAGGTGCTGATACTGATATAGCTGCTGATCCTAGTAATGGTGCAGTGATTTGTTGTTGGTGTTTAAAGTGAACTTCTGTGCGTCTTCTCTAATGCTTGAATGCTAGAATTACGGATTTCTGACTCTTCTTAAAGTACGTGGCTCTTCCTTTTCAAAAACCATTTTTCACAGTGCTTAATGAGGCCCAATTGGGCTTTTATTTTATTTCTACCAATGGGCTTGTTGCTGAACTCATGGGGGGTGCTGAGTCCCATGCTCAGAGGCGGTCCAGTTGAGGGAAGAAGGGCGGTGCGGGGATGTTGCTAGTGGGTTCTCTCTCTCTCTCTCCCTCTCTATCTCTCTCTGAGATGGCGTTAGGAGTTGCCAATTACAGGGTTTTAATTATTATAATATATTAGAAAGAGAATATATATATAGGTGTAATGATTTACAATAGGGGAACAACTGCTCCAGCGATTAAGACCAGGTAGATGGCTTATCCGGCACGCGCGCTGGGCGGATCGGAATAGTGCGCTCAGGTAAGTGTGTTAGAAAGGTAAAAAATTATAGTTAGACTATCTGAATCTTTCTAAAATGTTGAGCTAATTCTTGAATAGATTTACTTTCGACAAATGTAAAAAAAAACATTTTTTTTCAAAGTTATAAAGTAGAATACTGCCTTAAAATGATGTTAAACAATTTCAACTGACTCGTATAAAAGAGTATAATGATTTCACAGAGTGAATAGGACCCAAATGTTATTTTATATGATTAGCTATTTTTGAAAAAAATGAAATAATTTAGTACCTACAACCCATTTGTTTATCAAAAAGCTTTCAAAAACGGGTCGGGAAGTACATGTCAAATATATATATATATATAGATAGATATTCGTTCAATCATTCTTGTAATCAGTAATATATATTTGTAAACGTTGTACGGCTCGGAAAATTTGGAAAACTTTCCACTGGAAGAGAGAAGCTAAAAACGAGAAAGCTTAACTACGCACACGTTTTTTTTTTACATTTTAATGCTCGCCTCTCTAATGCTTTTGCCGACTTTAGCCGATCGACGGGACGCCGCGGAGTCCTGTACACTGCGCAAGGGGACAAAAACAGGGGAGAAAGGGGATATAGCCACTTTCTCCACAGAATGTGCTGGCTCGTGGATTTTAAAATACTCGTATATATATTTTCAAAAAAATATGAAGACTAAAATGAAGAAGAACATGAAGAAGAACAATATGAAAATAAAAAAATATGACATTTTTGGATTTTTGAATAATACCTTATTAAATAATATATATATATATATATATATATATATATATATATATATATATATATATATATTTATTTATTTATGAACTTTATGAATCGGAGAAAATGCACACATATGTTTTATGTTTTATGATTGTCGTATAACAATGATATTAATATGTAAAAATGATAAATAAATAAATAGATATATACGTATAGTTAAATAGAAATGTTTTACTTTATTTAATGCATATATATATATATATATATATATATATATATATATATATATATATAGTAACCCCGAAATCGGGTTGTTACGTTACTTACTGTCAGCTTGCATGTGTGTGGACTCTTCCACGCTGCTGGCTGTGCACTCCGCTGGAAAGGGGGCGGGGAATGAGAAATGAACTACGCGAGTGACTTTATCAGATTACAACAATATTAACATTTATTTATACGAAAGACCTATCTACAACGATAATGTAGTACATACGTTATGCACTGGTGGCAGGTTCCTCAACGCTACGTTAATTATTTATACAACTACGCAATCGTACAACATACTCAGGGTCGGGGGAAACGGAACGGGACGCTTTCGATATAACACACGTGGGAACGACGGTACATTATAAGGTTACATACTGTATACTACATGCTACTCACACGCGAAATCATTTACGACGGTATAAAATTATACAATGGAAAAACAATAACGTTCGCTTAGCAACGCGCGGTATATACATGACAATTAAGATTACGCGGGCGCGGCGGTGGGCCAGGAGCCTAGCTATGTGCACGCATAAATAACTATGATAAAAAGTATAAGGCTACTTGCCGCCGACAACGACGATGCTGTCGCTGGTCGTAAGCTCGCTGGTGCTCGCTGCCGTCGCATGGTGACAGGGCGACCAGGTGCGCCTTCTCTCTTCTCGCTAATAGCTCGCGCGGTTACGCATGGCTGCGGCTCGTAGCCGCTGATGGCGTCGCTGGCTCGCGACACTACACAAACGGTAGCACGTAGGCGCTTCCTCGGGATAGTACTCTCACGGTCCGGGATTGCTGCGAGATTGTCGCCGCGTATCTTTTCCTCGCCTCTGAAGTGCTCGCACGAAATTTACACTAAGGCAAACTTATACCTCGTCACCGCGAAGGACGCTACAATGTCGACCTTAACTACGTGGTTCGAAACGAATGAAAACGAAAACGTGAAACAGTAATTCCAGGCGGTACGAATAGAAGGTGCGTCGAAAAGTATAAGCTCCGGGGACGAAAGAGAAAATGCCAGTGAAGTTCATTCCGAACTTCATACGCACAGTTGCGCTTCCAGCGCCCTCGCGGCTCGCGCGTATCGTTTCGCGAACTCACACGAACATTCGCAGTTTCGCACGAGCGCTCTAACCTACCACCGCCGTGCGGGCGGTTACAAACGCCCCCTCCCAAACCTCAGGGGGGCCTGTGATCGCGAAAGGTTATGAAGGGTGTCGGTGCGCGAGACGCGAACGTCGCATGTATACTTCGGGGAACACTGTGGGAAATACTATATAATTGACTAAATACGGTAGGGGATTGTACATTCTTTGACGAAAACACGGTAGGGGATTATACACGATTTGGTGAAGCACGACGACAATTGGTTTATCCTTCGCTGGGGTATAAAGGAGAAACAAAAGAAAAGTAATCTAGGATAACGAAAAACGAAAAATATAATTGCACCCGCTGGTGTGGAGCTTGGTCGTCGGTTGCTCACCGTGACTCGAAATAATTCTATTTATTTTCCTATTACTACTTCCCTACATCTAATTATAAAATAACCTATTATAACCTATTGCTAACGTGATTTATCCTAGAAAAATGTAAATCATTATTACGTGAAAAAAAAACTATAACTAATATTAATATAAATCCTATCCTAAATACATAATCAGGTTTCTAACGCTCGCTTCTGCGTTGTTTTCACAATCATTTCACTTTCGTTCTTGCGATTCACTTCTTCTTCTTCTGCTTATCGCATGTTCGCTGGAATAAATTGTCGTCGTTAGTGACGTTCCAATTATTGTGGGTTGGTGAGGCGAGCAAGTATCCTAGTTACTATGGGACCCATTGTGCGCTCTTCTAACTGGTGATATTGCTTTCGTCCTCACCCACCGACGCTGTGCCATTATTGTATCACGGCTGAGGGGTTGGCTCTAATCTCCTTTTCTCTTTCAATTTTCCAGGTCATCCCTCAACAGGATCCACGCTTACTCCATATATATTTTCCATGGGGATATATGGGTACCGTTTTTCTCTTGGGACATGGTGGGGGGAATCATGGAGATGGCCGTAGGGGAAAAAAGTTAGAGGTACTATTTCTTCTTTAATTTCTGCGTTGATACATCTCACGAGAGGCGCTATTTTGTATAGTATATCCCTGACTGCGCGTCATTTTTCGCGCCTTTTATACATATGTGCCCCTGTACGCGCGCCATTTTATACATATCAGCTGGACGTTATTTATATGTGTGCCTCTCTATCATCTCCTGCCCTTTATCATGACTTTCTGCGGCAGCGTGGGTACTCACCAACCGGCGACCTATTTTTTTAAATAGACTGTCGCTCCCGGCATTATTATAAACAGTGGTTGCTGAGCTCCCGCAGCGGCTGCTGCTTGCCTGATGGCTTGCTCCATCATTGGCTGCGTACCCGTCACTTCCTCATTCACGTTCGCCATACCTTCTGGCACCACCATCTCTTCTGACACCTGACGTGTCGTCTTCTCGATACATCTAACATCCTCCCCCTGCCAAGACGGAACGGCAGGGGTCGGCCGCCGTACGCAGGACGTGCATGTGCGAACGTCTATGTTAGCTTTGCCACAACTGTAGCAAAATTTCTTGGATCTAGAGTGTGGGCAGGCGTTGTAGCGGTGACCTTAGTCGCTACAATTCCAGTAGTGTGTTGCTGCTGCCTCGCATTGGTCCGAACCTTCAGCTCCAGGTGGGCCCGTGAAGGACCTATGTCGCATACTTCCGAGACCTGGAAGTGGCGTTGTGGGGATTGAAGGGTGAGGCCGTATGGGCGGGATAAAATTGGGGGTGGTGCGATAAGGGAGTCCATCAAGCCTGGGAGTTTTTTCTTGTTTTTATGAATAATTGCCTCTATGGTTTCCTCTTCTGCTGAGTTATTCAGGCTGGCCACTGGGCTTGTTCCCGTTTCCTTATTTTCCTGTGGTTGTATCGTGAACGGGTTAAATCTTTTGATGCCTCGGTTGCTTTGTTTGGGGTTATGGGGTGGTATGACGGTATAGGGGTGCGATATGGGGGTAGTTTTTTGTGGTGAGGCGGCTTCGGGGAATTCTGCGGCATCATCATCTGCCGTCTTCTTGTATTTCGACGGAATGATGCATTTTCCCTTGCTGGTGTCGTGAGCATCGTGTACGGTTAGGTGCTGTTGCATCTCCGACTGCTGTGTCGCGACAGACCGCATAAATATGCATCGGTCTTCGCGATATAATCGCACTTCACCATGTTCCGGGGTGTTCACGTACTTTTGCACACTACTTTTTACACACTTCTGGGTGTGTGTGACTTTTGGGGAGGTGGTCGCTTGAAAATTCTTGGCCCTGCCCTATACGGTAACGGACTGACCGAACGTATTTGGTCTTGCGGGGTAAAGTCTTTTTGTACCCGAACCTTCGTACGAGACGGTTCTAATGATCCCGTTTTATATGACGCCGCTTCTGAAATGTAGCCATCTTCCTCCTCATTGGCCGGTTTCGTATCTTCTACTCTCTGCTGATTTTCTTCGATTTCTTCTTCTTTTTCTTCTCTGTATTCTACCGGTGTTGCAGTGGTAGAGTTACGTCGTGCCGGACGGTCGCAGGTGATGTTATTTTCTGGGTTTGCCGTAGTTTTACGCCTTTGCGGACGTCCCTCTTCTATTTCTCTTCTTGATGTTATTGCGGTAGTTTTACGTCTTTGCTGACGTTCGCAGAAGGCGTTCTTCTCTTCTGCGTCTGTCGTAGTTTTACGTCTTTGCGGACGAGCGCAGATGTTGTCACTATCTGTGTTAATCGTAGTTTTACGTCTTTGCGGACGAGCGCAGAAGGTCTTAGTTTCGGCGTTTTCTATAGTTTTACGTCGTTGCGGACGATCGTGCTCATCTTGAGCTAACCCCTCTAAGTTCTCTGTATTGGGGTGTTGGTTGATGTCGGTAGCAGTATGGGGTTGGGGTTGGGTGGGATTTTCGGGGTCCTCGAGGGTTGGTATACTTGTATCCAATAGCGAGGGACACTTCGGCTATTGCTATAATTTCTATCGCCGATTCCTCTTCGTCGATCTCCTGCGTTGTATCGGAACTGAACTGGATTAAATTCAGCCGCGATTTCTTGACCTCTTCGAGGGCCTCGCTTACCTTCCCCATATCAAGAGTAGTATAGAATCTGTTGGGGAACCTCTGCATATATGCTCCGTCGATGCGGTTACGCTTCCGGAAGTTGGCCCCCACATTCCTTCTGGGTCGTACGCGAGGGATATGGGAATTTGTGGGTCCCCAGGTCTCGTGGCCTGATCGGACATGACCGATCGACGCAGTCCTCTGCCTCGTCCGTTGATTCGATACATGCTGCTGCTCGCTGTGGGTACCTGTGGATAAATTACTGTTATTAGGTTGATGATATCTCTTGACGTCTGATATATGTGCCTTTGTCGTTTTCCCGTCACTCATGTCTTTGATCTCGAATACGACGGGGGATATCTTTTTTGTAATTTTACAGAGAGCTACGAATTTTGGAGCCAATTTCGCTGAGAATTGGCTCGAACCTGACGACAGGACATGATTGCGTCGACATACCATGTCGTCTACTTCAAATGTCTCCGCTCGGCGTCCCTTTTTATAGTATTTGGCCTGTTTTTGACTTGCGGCGCTCATGTGTTTTCTTACTTGAGATTGTGGATGGCGGGCTATGTTTTCATGCGATTTTGCCATTCCAATGGTGTTAATGTTTGCACCTGCAGCGTTGAACCTTGAGACTGACGATACGTCGGCATTTCTCGGGGACTCCGGCCAAAATTTAAAAATGCCGGCGACTTCTGGGTGCTAGCATGCACCGCTGTGTTTACTGCAAATGCAAACTCTGGAATGTGGATGTCCCAGTTCTTGTGGTCGTTTTGTACAAAAATCGCAATCATGGTTTTGATAAACCTGTTGACTCTTTCTATAGGGTTTGCCTGTGCGTGGTACGGCGCGATAAATTGCTGCACAATACCTAATTCCGCGAGTTTGGTCTTGAGCCAGTTGTTGGCAAACTCGATACCATTATCCGAAATTAGGTATTTCGGGCAACCCCACTTGAAGATTTGCTCTTCAAGTGCCCGTGTGATTGCTTGGCCATTTGCCTTGCGTAATCTCGATGTACTGGGCGTATCTCGATGTACTTGGTGAAGAGATCTTGGAAAACCACGAGATATTTATGTTGTTCCTTGCTGGTCGGGAACGGGCCCATAATGTCTGCGGCTACACTGCTCCAGGGACCTTCGATGTTTCGTTGTGACATCAAGTCCGTGAGTCCTCTCTGCGAGACTTTGTGTATTTGAGACTCAGGGCAGTGTTTGACATGTTTGTGTATGTCCCTTTTCATACCTGGCCAGTAGTACTGCTGGCCGACTTTGTGAGTGGTTTTATCCACTCCAAAGTGCCCTGAGGTCAGAGTGTTATGACACTCATGGAGGATGCGCTCTCTGTCGTTAGAGGGTACCACAAGCTTCCAGTCATCCTGGTCGTGGCCTAGCGCTTTCGCAATTTCATTTGGCTGATGCCTATACAAACGTCCATACCTGATCGACCAATCGGGATATAATTCCGGGTGTTTTTGGATTTCGGCACTTTTTGCCGGTACCAGTCGTCCATTTCGAGGGTGGTGAGCGTTGCCGTAGAGGCCTCGGTGTGTTGAGGGGGCCTTGATAGGGCGTCTGGCACGTGATGAAGTGCTCCCTTTCTGTGGACGATTTCCATGTTGTAAGCTTGGAGTGCTGTTGCCCATCTAGCTAGGCGTCCTGTGGTGTTCTTTAATGTGTGCAACCACTTGAGGCTACTGTGGTCCGTTATCACAGTGAACTTCTCGCCGAGCAGCCCACAGGATGGCTAAGCACTCCTTTTCGGTGACGGTGAAATTCACCTCAGCTGGTGTCAATGTCCTGCTTGCGTACGCAATTGGGTGCTCTTCGCCGTGATGTTCTTGGCTTAGCACTGCGCCTAAGGTGTAATTGCTCGCATCTGTTTGCAAGACGTATGGTTTATTCTGCACGAGGCGCGCTAGTACAGGCGCTTGCGTCAACAGGATTCTGAGCTTATCGAAAGCTTCCTGTTGCGCTGATCCTCCGTGCCACTGGATGTTTTTCTTCAATAGTTTAGTGAGGGGCAGCTTGATTTCCGCTAAGTCCTTTATGAACGTAGGGTACCACCCGACCATGCCTTGAAAGGCCCTCAAATGTCTCAGGTTGGTAGACCTTAGATATTCGCTCACCGGGCGAATTTTGTCGGGGTGAGTGTGCAGACTGTCCGCATCTACGATGTACCCTAAGTACTTGACCTCCGGGCAGCAAAACTCGGATTTCTGCTTGTTTATTTGTAAGCCAATCTCGTTCAAGCGGGTGAGTACCACTTTCACCTCTTGAAGGTACTGCTCGAAGGTCCTCGTAGCGACGATAATATCGTCCATATAAACGAAGACGTTCGGTTGGAAGGTGGCCGGGGCGTTCGTTAGCCTATAAGGTAATCTCATATATTGAAAGAGGCCTTTCTGCGGGACCGCAAAGGCGGTGACCTCTTTGCTGCTCTCCTCAAGCGGTATCTGATGGTAAGCCTGACTGAGATCTATTTTAGTCAGGTACCGCGCGTCACGTAAATTGTCCAGCAGGAAATCCATATGCGGAAGAGGGTATACGTCCTTTTTAGTGATGGCGTTGACTGCCCGGTAGTCAATGCAGAACCTTATTTTTCCGTCCTTTTTAGGGACAATTACCGGGCAGCTGCTCCACGAGGTTTCTGACGGCTCTATAATACCCTCCTCGAGCAGTCGGTCCATTTCCGCATGAGCCTGCTGAAGGAGTTTATCCGGTAATCGTCGGAGACGCTGTTTGATGGTACGGTGCCCCTGGGTGTCAATGTAATGGGGCTGCATGCGCGCCAGTTTCAGCGTTCCGGTACTTACCGGTATTAGGTGCCGTAGCACTTGGTCCAGTGCTTTTTTGTCTGCATCCTTTAGTTGGACTACCCCCTTGACGGCTGTGATAGCCGTGATAGCTTCTGGTGAGTCACAATGTTGTGTGACGAAATGCCTGATGATTTTATTAGGCATGTGCCACGTAGCGTCTTGAAAATTGTTGGTCATTTTTACCGACGAAAGTATGTCTATGGCGTATTTCAAGGAAGCCGATACCTTGAAGCACGGAGTAAGTTGTTGGTTGTCGATTGTTAGTAACAGATCGATCTCGCCTTCGTCGGGATATACTTTGCCATCCGGCATTTGCATGTATGAACTCAATGGTATTATGGTCGATTTTACCAGTTTCCCTAGACCAGGGCCTACGTAGGATTTCCGAGCGCCAGGGTCGATCAGCGCTGGGAATATTTTCCCCATCAGCTCAATGTTGAGGAAGAATCTATTTTCTTCCTCAGATGCCTTGATGTTGCGATGTGTGTTAGTCACGTCCCTGGCTCTGGGGCAGTCGTATTCCTCGTCAGTGATGCGTGGAGTCGTGTTGCTGGGATTATCGAGTTCCACTCCAGTATCCTGGTCCCTTACTCGTTCCCGAGCTTTTTCGTGGCCTGCAGCGGAGACAGTTCAGTGTCGTTACATTGTTCTCGCCACAATTGTAACAATAGACTTTTCGTCTATCAAGGCATCTGTCTGCCCAATGCCCTGGTTTCTTACAGGTCCAGCAGGGCCTGTCATCCTCCCGCTGCGATCCATCTCTAGAACGTCGTTCGTTCTTTCGTGCTGGGGAACGATATTCCCGATCTCTTCTATCAGGCGATCTCTACGAATGGTACCTGTGATCGTCTCTGTTAGGTGATCGGTACTGACGGTCAGGTGTTCTCCTTCTCCGTGATTCACGTTCTTGGCTACGTGGTGGACTTCGAGAGGGGTATCTGTGTCGGTATGGCAGGGTTGGAGAGGGGTTGCTGGGACGTGATGCCGATACAGGTGAGGGGTATCTAGGTGAGGGGGTGGTCTTCTGTGGTAGAGGGACGGTGACCGATACCGTGGCGATGGACTTCTTTGTCGCCTGCTCTCTACTGCTCGTTTTGCCGTTGCTGCCCTGTTGATTGTGGGAGACGGACTGTCTCTTCTGGCATCTCTCCGTGAGTTGTGGGAGTGCGATCGTACGATGTCGCCCCTGGTGTCGGCTGAGCCGAATGGCTCACTTATCATGATCGTTTTCTTCGGGGCCGTTGTTTTTTCATTATCGATTACCGCCAGTCTCGATCGACGATTCGCCCTTTCTGATGGAGAGCAGGCCGCGGTTGTAACCATGCATTCATCTTGTGCCGGCTGTTCTTTGTACCACTTCGTGAGCTCGTTCTTCAGATCGATTTGCTGACCCAGCAATTGCAGCTCGTCAAGGGACCGGATCTCGTTTCTATTAATCTTTTCCATGTATGATGGATGCAAGTTCCTATATATTTTGTCAAGCTGCGCTCTCAGTGTTAGTGTAGGTGACATTTTGTCCAGCAGGACCCGTATGCCTCTGAGGTATGAGCCAATGAGCTCTTTTGAGCCTTGCGTTCTGTCACGCAATTTCCAGTATCCCTGGAATCAGTTTCAAAATGTCAGCCGCCGAGATGTCAAGACTGTTCATCGTCTCTTCCATCCTATCGATAAATTCCTCCACGTCTTCGCGAGGGGCTCCCATGAACTGCACCTTCCACTGGCGCAGCAATTGTCCAGTCCGCGTTTCCTTCAGATAGGTGTTTTCGAAGGGTCGGCTTGTGTTGATGTAATTCGATGTTGTTGGTGCTGCATTAGGCGTGGGCTGCGCTCCAGCTGTTGTGCAGGGCATACCCGGATGTGGCATCGTGGCGTACTGCTGAAACAGTGTCGGATGAACATATGGTCATCCTCCAGTCAGATGTTGCCAGCTGCTGGCAGCAGCGGGCAGATGGTTATTTCCAGTGGTGTTCGTGCTGTGCGCTGGTGGTGACGGCCATGGCCCGTAGGGGTATCCCATAGATGGAGAGGTATAGGGCCAGATCGATGCCATGGTGGCGATATGGGGTTCTGTAGAGTTTATATTTTCCGCAGTATCCATATTATCTGCGCCATGTTGTATGTGGTCGAGTGCGGTGGAACTCAAAACTTTTGATAATTTCGCCATCTCTCGGTTTGTCTCTTTTGTCTCTATCATCTATGGTGTGCCATTCTGCTGCTTTTGGTTCGAAGCGCCTCCGTATTTCGAAGCGCAGTAGTCTGTCTTTTAATATGGTGAGGTCCTCATCTATTTGTATATGTTTTTGTTCGGCTTCTATGAGCAGCGCGTCTTTTTGCAGTTTTTCATAGACGCCGCTGAGTCTTACTCTCTCCTCATCTATATCACTTCTAGTTTCTTGAGGGAGCTCCATTATTACTTGGTCGGATTCTCAAAAAGGGGACGATACAACGATAACGAATGTACATAAAAAAACGACAACGGTATATATACAGTAAAAATGTAAGAACCGCTATTCGACGTGTTCTTGTTTATCTCTGTTTGAGGTAAAACCAAAAAGTGTATTTTCCCAGAGGGAGATTGTTCTCAGAGAGAATTGTATTTCTCTTTTCGTTCCGGAAATTGCTATTTCCAAAAAACAGTAAAATTAAATTCGGGTCCTATTCACTCTGTGAAATCATTGCACTCTTTTACAGGAGTCAATTGAAATTGTTTAAAATCATTTTAAGGTAGTATTCTACTTTACAACTTCGAAAAAAAAAATGTTTTTTTTACACTTTTCGAAAGTAAATCTATTCAAGAATGTTAGGTCAAAATTTTAGAATGATTCAAATAGTCTAACTATAATTTTACACGTTTCCAACACACTTACCTGAGAGCGCTATTCCGATCCGCCCAGCGCGCACGCCGGATAAGCCATCTACAGGCCTTTTTCGCTGCAGCAGCTGTTCTATTGTAAATCATTACACCTATATATATTCTCATGAAATTATATACCTTTGCTTCTCAATATTACCTTCCCCTTAGAATTTGGCTTCTGTATTTCAGTTCTGTATTTCCGTAGTGCAGAATCAATCGTGATTCGAAGTTCAAAAGTGAAGCATCTATATATTCGTAATGAATACGAAGAAAGTGTATCGTGCATAGAAAACTTCTAGTCGTCCATCTAGAACTAGAAAACGTTCTTTTCACGGAAACAGATTCACTGACGAAGGAGGTACTAGTAACACGAGTACGTCAGCAGCAAAACTGAAAAAGTCTAACGGTGCAAGTTTTGATATGAAAGTTGATAATACTGGTGATTATTCTATTAATAATTTTTTCACTGTGTTTTCAATGCTCTCGCGATGGGCAGTGTGTTCTGTTTGCCATATAGAAATGAAATTTTCACAATATGGGTTGCAAGGCCTTGGTTTCAAAGCGTGTGTTACTTGTGGCTGAGGAGACAGCTACATCAATTCGTGTCCGATGATCGGCATGTCTATAATGGAAAAAAATCATTAAAATCGCATGCCTGACTGCTGCCTGTATTTTTAATGAAGGATTCAGCCCACTTTTGAAAATAATGGAAATTATGGGCCAAACCGCCATGGATTTCGCCAATATGCGCGACCAACAGCGCATCTAAAGAATGCGCGAACTAAACATTGCTAAAAGAGAAGAATGGAGGAATTTCTGTTCACGGACCGAGAACCTGTCTGATGTAGTTGGCCAAAATCCTAACAAAGGATAATAACTATCTAATAACTATCAACTGCAAAATCTACGAGACGCAGCAGGTGTTATGTAAATACAGAAGAGGGCACACTTGAACTACTTCTGAAGGCTAACTTTCCTGACTTCATCAGAAACTGCAAAAATGAAATATACCATACCATCATGGAACGGCTGGTAGGTGCGGATTGTAAAACGGCTGTTCAAATTGTGACTCCGGAGAAGATAAAATGGGAGATTTACTCCTTCGAAACGTATAAGACACCAGGATCTGATGGCAACTTCCCTAAGATGTTACAGATGGGGTGTGAAAGTATTTTAAATCTTATTACGGGAATCTTCAGAGGCAGTATCGCAACTGGCTTTATACCAGAGGTATGGAAGACATCTCGTGTCTCTTTCATTCCCAAACCTGGGAGAGGTAGTTACTCGTCAGTGAAAGACTTCAGACCAATTTGTCTGACGTCATTCATGCTAAAAACGATGGAGAGGGTAGTAGATTTACATCTAAGGCAAACAATGTTGATTAATAGCCCAATTTCAAGTAGGCAACATGCCTACACGACGGGAAAGTCCACTAAGACAGCTCTCCAATTACTGGTCGAACACATTGAGAAGGCTTGGAACTTGAAGGAAGCTGTAATAGGTGCTTTCGTAGACATAGAAGGTGCTTTCAATAGCACCACTAGGATTGCCATTGACAACGCTCTATATGCTTTAAGGTCCAACTTTTAATCTCCCTCAGGAACGTATTAACAAAACTCTCTGCTTCGGGCAACGATATAAGATCAGGATAATGAACAGAGAGGATTGGAATAATGACCTAAATTTGGGAGGTGATAGCTGGTTCACAGCAGGATCCAGAACAGATGTTGGTAATGGATTTGCTATATATGGACCTGAACGCAGTTTAAATTCAGCCTATAGACTGAATAAATATAACACAGTATTTCAGGCAAAAATAGCTGCCATTGAAACCTGTGCAAACAGCTTAATGCAAAGGGGAATTAAGGGCAGATGCATAAATATATGCAGAAACAGCATAGCAACGCTCAAGGCCCTCATCAACCCTGCACTACTCACTACTGGTCAAAGAAGCTAAAATTGCTCTAGACAATTTGACCAGGGCAAATAAAGTCTGTGTTACATGGATACCAAGAAATTCGGCCCGTAAGGGAAACATAAAAGCAGATATTATGACAAAACAAGAATGCTCATCGGAGTGCCATCGGGTAAAGGATACCTCTGTACCTTACCAAGAGGGATGCAATGTGATAGACAGAAGCCTTGAGAAAGTAAAACTAACAACGTGGGAAAACTTACGTAGATACAGATGGTCCAAAGACCTTCTCGGCAGAAAGATCTGCAGACGGGCTCAAGGGATCATAAAACTAAATAAACGTGAAGCAAAGCTAATCCTGGAACTTACAACAGGACACAGCAATTTACGGTGTTGTACACACAAGGTCAGAGGACACAGTAACCTCTACAGATGGTGTGGGAAAGAGGAGGAAACTCCGAGACATTTCTTCTGCATGTGCCCTAACATAACGAAATATCGCGTAAAGTGGCTAGGAGAAGATAACCTCGACCACGAGAGTTTTTCCAAGGTGGATGTACTCAGTCTTCTGGAATACTGCAGAGAACTGAATGTGACGGAAACCGTGGAAGATTAATCAGGGGAAAAGGAATGGCGATACCTATGTGTTCCTGAACATATATTTGCACCCTGATATGGTTAGTGGATTTAGTATGTTAGTATCCTGCATACCATGGAACCGGCTCCAGCGGTAGTCTAAGTTGGCGAGAGCCACTAGCCGTAAAACAATGGTGGATGAACTTCCCACTATCCATCGAAAAAAAAAAATGGCACAGGCATCGCTGATTGCGCGTAAGATAATTTTTTCCACGATTTTTTACTTACAAAAACTTTAAACGCGCTTTTCTCAAAACAGCGTTTTCAAGTACCGTGGTCGTGACAACTAAAAAACTATTGAACCGATCCTTATGAAATTTTGAACATATATTCTGTATGTTTGTATCAACCGTCCTAACGACAATCAACTTAAAATTTTAATTCTAACTATCTTTTTATTGCAAAAGAAGGCGGAAAAAAGCAATTTTCTTTTCTTTCGTAGTTTATCCGCCATTTTGTTGACTTTGCACGTACGTAAAATATTCTAGTTATATCGATTTCTGGAGTCATACTGAACATACAACTATTTGATTTTTTTGTTTCAGACCATCCGTCGACAAGATTTTACGACTACGACAACGTTACCTTCTCTTTGAGGTGTTGGCTTTGACCATAATTTACGTGCATTAAAATAAATAAAACAAAAATTTTATGTACTTCAAGAGTGTATTTATTAAGCATTTCAAATCCTACATCCATATCTTCAATATCATTCACAGAAAAATTTCACAAAAATAGCGTTTTTTTCGAGAGTCTAAAGTAGAATACTGCAATAAATCACTTGCAAGAACCGAAATCATTTATTAAGAAAATTATTGTAAAGCGATGAATTTCAGCGAAAATCATAGGCTCCACGCACTAAGTATAAAAATATAGTTGGCAAGACTGCCGGTGCTCGACCTATAAACAACGAGAGTAAAATAGAGAAGAAGAACATCGGCCGCGTCGCAAACAAGAGTCGCCGAGTTCGAAATTGAAGAAGTAATACTGAGACAGGACGATCGCCCTAGCGGTCGTGATACCGTAGTTCCTTCCTTTTACGCTCAACCACTGAATAGAGAAAATGCTTTGAAAGAGCACTTCCCCTGTCGTGTACCTAGTTTTATTGCAGAAAAAGGCAAAGTACGGCGACTGCCGTATTAATTAGTCTAGATATTATTAGATGTCATGCGGGGCGTCTAAGATAGTATTACTGCTTCTAATCGCGAAGTAGATTAGGCCCTTCGATCCTATCAGTGCGGCAGATCGGCACGGCATTTGAAGTATCACGAATTACGACGATTCGATCGCGTAGGTTATCGAATAGGTATTGATTTCGGATTTATATGAGCTCATTATGTCAGGCTTATTCCGTGAAGTTTTACTCGCTCAGAAGATTATGTTTTGATCGTGAGACTGATGTCCCATTCACCTGAAAGAGAACGGGGGCGACTACCTAAAATGGAGCTCTCGTCCTGTTCTCCTGAAAGAGAACGGGAGCTGTTACCTATAACTTGACTAACGACCCGTTCCCTTGAATAAGAACGGGGTAGGATATCTAAAAGCGGCTACCTATATTTGTGCGCCGCGATAATCAGAACGTTATTAATAACGTCTTCGACTGTCGTTATTTATTATCACTCCCGTAGTATCTGAAATAAAACTTATTACTAAAAATAAATTCAATTAAAAATTAAAAATAATAAAATTAAATAAAGAAAAATAATAAAAATAATAAATGACATTTAATGTTAGAGAAGCACAACCCGCCTGCTCCCATTATCTTATTTTCTCCTTTGGTATAATATAAACTCATGTAATTGCACGGAGCTAGAATTACTTTAAACGATAGGGCCAAATTCACTCCGCGTACCAATCCTCATCAATTGAAGGCAAGATCGCTATCTTCAGTTCATTTCAGATGCAAGATATATCTAGCTGAATTTAGTTTCCTTAGGATCTAACCCATATTCGACAACGGATGTGCTAGGCTCGAACAGACACTGCTGGATGGTGCGACTACTTCAGTCGCTATCATATCTTTAATTGACATACTCTATCTATGTCGTGCTATCCAGCAGCACTGCTTTCACCGCCAGGATCTCGCTCAAGAGCTTCTACCTTTGCTGTGAAAAACGTCAACGTGAAAAACTTTAGAAGAGGAATCTTTGAAGATCCAGAGTTATCGATTAGACCTCTGTTCATATGTATAGTTGGCGCTAATCATCAAAATGTTTACGAAGAAGACGTTAAAATTTACATTTAATCTAATTTTAAAAAATATAGAATAAGATCAAATCGTATTATTGAGGCGGTCAATAGTTATTATAAAACTGTTTTCGCTTGAAAAATTCGCTTACCTGGGAATGGAAGAATTTTTGGACATTTTTGCTGTTGTTTATTTTTAAAAATAATTTAGAGTCTATTATATATTACAAAGTAGTACTTAATTCAATTGATAAATTGGCAGACAGATAATATTAATTTTACCAATATTTTCGTAAATAACTATTTGAATTAAGTTGATATATCATATACCAAAATATATTTTAGAAATAAATGTTATAAGTTTATTCTCATGTTATTGTATAGTAAATTATTTGTTTGTACACCTAGAAATTATTATAGATGACGAAATCATTAATTTAGAATATAAATTATTATTAATTACTTTAGAATTATGTAATCATCCAGTAACCCCAGGGCATGCTATTCAAGTCAAGATAGATAAAGTTTTAAATGTTTTAATGAATTTATTTCCGAATTATATAAAGCAGCAAACGACGTTAACGATTCATTTATTTGATAAACAGACCTACGAAAATCTCGAAAAAATTATGCAATCAATCAATGGAAACTTTCAAAATTCCTGTAAGTAGAAAAGTACAATATGCATCTAAGTAGTCTCTTAAAACAATGTTTTGACTTTTCTAGAGCTTTTCATGTATTGCAAGATTGCAGGATATATATAATGACAAACATTTTATTATGAATTATATTCAATGTAATTTGTGGAAATCAAAAATGAATACTTTGTGAAAATTATTTTTTGGAAAATTTAGATGCAACGATTCACTCGACAAAGCATGCTGAATTTCATGACATTAAATATAAAATTGGTTTTATTCTTGTACAAGAGTTTCGTTATGATAAGGACAATTTTGGGACCTGAGTAATACCTGATATTGTCCCATGTATGCTTTTAAAAAATAATGAACTGTGAATGAATATATTAGGTTGTCAAATATCTCCCTTCCGCTTTTTTGCTCTTCATTCAATGCTTTATAAAAAGTGATACACTGGTCAGATTTAGTTCATATATGCGCCTTTTTGTTCGCTAATCTGTTTCCATCTAGACTGTAACTTCATAATACCCCTCTCGTAGAAACCCCTCTCCTTATTTGCGAAGAACTTGGACAGCCACTTTTCGCAAGCCTCTTTTGAGTCCAACTTTACACCACTAAAGGCGTTCGACATAGACAGGAACAAGTGGTAATCACTTGGCGATAAAACCTCCCATCCGAACTCCCGTAGCTTCGGCCAAGTTATCAACGAAGTGTGTGGTCTCGCGTTGTCCTGATGGAACACCACACCCTTCCTGTTGGTCAATTGTATACGCTTCAACTCGCTAGCCTACTTCAATCGGTCCAGTTTTTCACAGTAGATGATAGAATTAAGCGTCTGGCCATATGGAGCACATCATAGTGGATGATTCCCTTCCAATCCCACCAAACACACAGCAAAACCTTCCTGGCCATCAATCCCGGCTTGGCCACCACCAGCCTTGGACCACGACCGTTTTTTTATACAGAACATTATGATCCATATAGAATCCATAATATTGCAAATTCCATCAATAGAGCACTAATATTATAAATATATTCTATTTTGTTATCTATTGTATATGTATCAAATAACATGATCGACACAACTAAATATAAAAGCTGGGCATTCTGGAATTACGCAAAAAATCGTAAAAACAATGGACACTACCTAATTTACGATATACGAAGAATGCATCATTTGGCACTGAATGAATTCAGTGCCAAATGATTTTGCAATTCCATGGATGGACTGGGAATACAATTGCTAATAAAGACCAACTGCAACTAGACGAAGACTAATTAGCAATAAATAATAAGAATTTTCAAACTAAATAAGATAAAAAAATTATAACAGAACAAATACAAAAAATGAAAATAACAAAATATATTAAAAACAGAAAAAGATGTACCCTGAAAAACGAGTACCTTGAACAAAATGCAACAATTTAGACAAATAACATAAAACAGAAAAAACTTGGAAGAGTATATGAAATAGACAGTAATTCACGAAAAAAAGACGAAAAACCTTTGATCCTAACTATCTCAGCTCTAAATTATGAAGATTATACTAAAATACGCAGGTGGTTCAATAAGCATTCATGCTTAAAGACAGAGGACGTTCCTTGTGGAAGCTGTTGTTATTATCGTGTGCTGCCGTATCGTAGCACACACCGTATTTGTGACGACTGGAATGGTAATTAATATATTACATGACAACTTGTATGCCACAATTGCTTACCGTAGACAACAAGAGGAAATGGATGTTAGCTTCTAAGCAGTGTTTGGAACAATTTAAGCGTGATCCGGAGGACTTTTTACGTCGAGTTGTCACTATTGATGAAACCTGGATTCATCATTACACAAAAGAAACTAAGCAACAATGAAAACAAAGGATTTCTCGCGACGAATCTGCTCTAGAAAAAGCGAAGATGGTTCCATCAGCTGGAAAGGTTATGGCGACAAATTTTTAGACTGTGAACAGCACCATCCTGATGAACTTTGTACGAAAAGGATGAACGATCACTGGACGATACTAAAGTGAGTTATTAGTAAGGAGAAGAAGTTGTTGTCATCACGACAATGCACCAGCACATTCATCTGGAGTTGTCGCCACCAAACTGCATGAATTAGGTTGTCAATTGCTGCCGTGTCCCCCATATTCACACGCTCTGGCTCCCTGAGACTTCTTCTTATTTCCCAACATGAAGAAATGGCTCGTCAGAAACATATTTTCCTCAAACGAGGAAGTCATCAGCGAGGCAGAGACATATTTTGGAGAGATTCGAAAATTCCCTTTTTGGAGGAGTTAAAAAAATGATCAGAACGTTAGGAGAAGTTTCTTTCTAAAAGGGGACTATGTTCAGAAATAAAAAAAAATTGTTTAAAAAAAGGTCTCTTTAGTTCTAACACGGGTACTTCTAACACGGAAACCGCCCTCGTATATAATAGCGAAACCTACGACTACAGAACATTTTTGATCAAATTAGAAGAAAACACACAGTAATGAAGGAAGAAAATATAAAAACATTTAAATATAAAAACATATTAAACAATAATACCTGATGGTACATACACAAGCAACACAATAGAACATGTACAATTAATGTAAACCAGTACACAATAAAGATAATTTAAATGAAAGAAAACATCGAAATAATCGAGAATAACGATTCTTTTTAAGAAAAAATTAATAAATAGTTCTATTGGTCTTACAGTCCAATTAAATAAATTAAAATTATTACACATTCATATGTTTAAGAAATAAAAAATAATTTGAAAGCCATCAGATAAACAATCAAAATAATAAAATTGGTACAGAAATCTAACAGACAGAGAAATACCAAATGAAATAGTAAACATCGTGTCTAAAAGTGCCAAACATGGAATATTATATTATAAAAAGAATCCCCTAACAAAGAAATCATCCGGAGATTGAAAATAATATTCTTAATTTACATAATAAAGTAAAAAAAGAATCTAGAACGTCTCTAGTTAATATCAATAGTAATTTTAAAAGAGAGAATAAATTTGATAAATATTTGAAGAATAATTTTTTAGATGAATTAAAAATCGCGAAGAATTTTTATAAAAATAATAATCGGAATATCATCTTAAAAAGATAGTAAAAGGTAATATAACTGTAGCTTCGAATATAATTGTCTATCTAAATAATATAAAGAATATATTAAATGATGAAACTGCTTATGTCAAAATTAGTAATCCCTATACCATTAAGCTACAAAATAATTTGAAAGAATTATTAAATAATTGGAAAAGAAATGACTATATAAATTATACTACATATAAAGATTTAAAATGTGAAAATGGTACTGTAGCAAAACGTTATGGGCTTTCCAAGATTCGTAAAGAAAAGGTGACATTTAGAATAATAATATCTTCTTTTCTTTTCCCAACTTATAATATTACCAGACTTTTATCTAATATATTGGTGAAGGTAGCGGGAAAAACTAGTTCTTATATTAAAGATAGTTGC
This sequence comes from Sycobia sp. Sy_11, assembly GCA_018907035.1. Taxonomy (NCBI): domain Eukaryota; kingdom Metazoa; phylum Arthropoda; class Insecta; order Hymenoptera; family Epichrysomallidae; genus Sycobia; species Sycobia sp. Sy_11. The sequence goes on along the minus strand of JACCIC010000228.1, from coordinate 702,292 downwards.
TCTTTATGCAATGAAGTAAAAGATATTATTCCATGAAACTACAAAATGATTTCATGGACGTGGTATCTTTTTTTACAAATGTATCTTTAGAATTGTTAAATGATATTATACAAGAAAAATGGCATGAAATTAATTTACATGCAAAATTAACAATGAATGAGTTTCTTAAGGCATTTAGTTTTTAATAACAAAATTTTCTCATTTGATAATAATTTTTATGAATTGAAATATTGCTTTGTCAAAATTATGTTTTGAACCAATTATATTTAAGAGATATATTGATAATAATTTTACGATTATTCCAGAAGTTTTAAGGAATGAAATGTACATGTAATTCTGTACATGACAGAATTAAATTTGCAAAGGAAATTGAAATCAATAATCAGTTGAGTTTTTTGGACATCAATGCCATGAAAGGTGTGATGGACAGAGCAATAAAATTGTCACATAAGTATTTTAGACAGAATGATTTCTGATAGTCAGAGAAGCTTTCATTAATAATGGATATCCAATTGAACTTATTAATAAGTTAATTGCAGAGAGATTGTTTGACATTTATATGAATATAGATATAATGTGAGAGTTGATATTAATAGGGGCAAAATGATTGTTTTATCACATCTTAGAGGATTGTCTGAAAGAATTAAAAGAAATTTTCGGAAATACAACATTCAAATTTTCTTTAAAAGTAGCAATAATTTAAGTAAGTTATTTAATAATTGCAAGAATAAGGTTGATTTATGTTTAAAATCTGGAGTTGTTTACAAAATTCATTGTATGGATTATAATGAATACTACATTGCACAGACATATAAGTATTTAAAAAAGAGAATTTATAAACATAAATATAGTTTATGTAGTACATATTACTTCGGGCTGAAAAGAAAATTGTTTAAACTTTATAAATTCTTTTGATTATGTGAATGTGGATATTTTTTTGGAATATGGTAGTAATAATAAGTACACAAGGAAGAGTCCTGAAAATATTCACATTTCAAGGAATCGAAATAATGTGAATTTAAAGTTAGACTCGAGTAAATTAGATAACATTTATCATTTTTTTTCTATTAATTGGTGTTGAACGTTCTGTGTAGAGGGAGGATTTTATGTTTAAATTACTCGATTTTTAGTTTAGTTTAGAAAAATGCAAATTTCTAAAAGAAGAAGTCATATTTTTCCGATATATTATAAATAAAAATGGGATTAAAGTGGACCCTAAAATATAGAAGCAGTTCAAAATTTTCCTACAAATGAGCAAAAAGAATTAAGAGAATATCTGGGAATCATAGAACAGTATAGATAATTTTTTAATAACTTTTCAGAAATAACAAAACCTCTAACAAACTCATTTTAAAAACAGATAAACTTCATATGGAGTACAGAGCACAAAAAATTGAGGCCTACGATGGCTCGATCGCTAGAACGAAGGACTAGTAACTTGGTGATCCAAGTTCAAATTCCGGTCTCGGCCGATTGATACAGGCACCACTGTAATAATTTACTTGTACTTTGTTTACAAATACATCGTAGACCTCCATCGCTGATTAGCACTGATATGGATATGATATGAAGTAACAACAACAGACTCATCAAATTTTACTATTGATGCCATACCATTGCATGGGGAGATCGGTAAATATAAACAATTAGTGCATCCATCCCTATTTCTCAACACTGAACGCTCATTTAATTCAGAAAAGAAAAATGCAGTAGAGTAGAGAAATGGTCACTAGAGCTAATAACTTACAAATATGATAAAATATTACCAAACAGTTCATAAATTTCATGAAAATCCTACTAGATAATAATATACATACAATAAATACATAACGATACGGAAAGCGATCGAGGTATCTAAATAAAAATTACTTTTAATAGTATACATGTGAATGTCTAGTTGCACGCCAAAAGAAAACACATAATCCTATTATTCTTTTTGTGGGGAAGGACGCGAGTAAAGACACACTGCGGGATATCGAACCCCATACTTAATACATATTCCATACTGGTCGCTGAAGGTTATGATTTTCACGAAAACGAAATAATCATTCAGAATTCTACTATCTAATTATTACAAGTAGTCCAATTTAAATACGTCCAATATAAAAACAAAACTAGTAGGAATCGATCTAGCAGGAAAAGTAAAAGGATCGTCATGTATAAAAACAGCATACGTAGTGACGACGGTAGATCAAAGTAATAGTACAACAACTAATCAGAATAACATTAGATTACCGAACAAAATGCTGCAGATAACATTAACCTCTCATCAGGAACAATGTGTTAATTCTCAGAGCAACAATGTATCGCCATAGCAGCAGTTCACACTTTTTAAAAAATATTCCATAACAACGATTACATGTAAAATACAACATAATATAACGTGTTCTAAAATGGCCCCGTAGATAAAATATCAGCCTGAGAGAAAAATACAGTCTTTACCATAAATTCCGACAGAATGTCACTTTCACTAACAGCTAATCATAAATTTAACACTCCAATAGAATACTAACAAAAATAAACAATAATCACTTATTCAACAATACAGTGTTGCGTCCAGCAACCATACATGTATTTTTGAGGCAGGTCAAATCGTACGGCGCGTCATTACGTATACTTCCCGACGATTTTTAAACGGGGGAAGTAAGCAACGGAAATCGGGAAAGAGGAGAAGGCAATATGGTATTATTAAGGAGAGGTAGCGAAGAAATTGAAAGAGGTATGGCAACGCTGTTTGTACGCCGCAAAGAGAATATACATTGGAAATACAGTCTCCAGAAAATTCCAGTATAATCCCTGGAAAATTTTGGAGATGTATAAATGGTATAGAAGGGTATTCACCAATATATATGGGCGACTAACTGCGTAGTTCGCGCCTCCCTCCCCCTATAAAAGCCCGACCAGATGCGGCCCAAACCGTATAGATAGTCCGTGGCGCGCACTGGCCGTGTCGAAATTACGACTCGGACTGAAATGCCCCTCTCTACCTCCCCCACCGATGCTATCTTCCCGTAGGAAAGTCGGAAGAAAGCGAAATGCGCGTTTGTGCGTTATTTATGACCCCCCTTTGTATACAAAGTATGAAATCCGAGAGGCCGCTGAATATCACCAACAGTTTTGACGAATACAACTTAACAGAGAGTTTTAAAATATATAATGAAAACTCGGAGTCGAAGAAAATATTATTCGGAAGAAAAGTCCAGAATAAAATATGAAAACGTCGATCTGCGCGTAGTTTATTACTACTAGTATTACTATATTTATTATTATTATTACAATTGTTATTATCATTACTAATTATTATTATTACTTTTACCATTATAATGTAAAATGTATACTTATAATCTATAATTATTACCGATTATTTAATATTTTGTTGTTTTCCTATATTCTCAAGAGTATATGTTTATAATCAATTATTATAATTATAATTATTATTATTGTCATTATTATTATTTACGTATTTATGATCTATAATTTTTAAGATTCTAATTGTTTTACTATATTAAATAGTATACGTTATAATTAATTATAATTATAATTATTATTATTATTATTATTATTATTATTATTATCATTATCATAGTTATTATTATTACTATAATTATTACCGATTATTTAAGATTCTAATTGTTTTACTATATTTAATAGTATACGTTATAATTAATTATTATAATTATTATTATTATTATAGTTATTATTATTATTATAGTTATTATTATTATTATTATTATTATTATTTACGTATTTATGATCTATAATTTTTACAGAGTATTACCGATTCTAATTATTTTACTATTATATTAAATGGATCGAAGATTTTCATCGTAACTCATATATAAAGCATGACTCTACCGGGTACTACAGTTATAAAGACATTTTTAACATTAGTAATTATATATGTAAAGTTTGAAAGGCAAAGATTGTGTGTTTGAAATTAAATTGCGTTTCGCTGCATACAATACGAATATAATATTGTATTGTACGGTTCCTTATCCTACTCGAAATAAGCGGTATTTTTCCAGGATCGTTTGAGAGGGGAAGAAGCATTTTTAGAAGCGGACGGTGGATCCGATAAATCAATTTTAGCTGATAGAGTATATTTTTTAACAAAAATAAACATATTGGTTTATTCAAAATAAAAGTAATTCCTTGTACAGCTCGTATATAATTGTATATTTCTGTAAAATAATAAAAAATAAATGAATACGATAATAATTATTAAACAAATATATAAATATAACACGAAAAAAATAATAAACTGATTGTTGCTTAATATTACATGTGCGCTAGTTACAGCTATGTTATTTATACGGTGCTTTTTACCACACAAATACCCGGTGCTATTTTCCACGTGGGGAATTTATAAGAATCTACAAGAAAGTATAGTAAGAGCAACGCTTAATTCTGCTGATCTTTCGAGAAGCGCCTCGCAACCAGGATCAAGCATTAAGAGGTAGAAGAAGTTTACGGGAAAAGAGAATCGTTCTTTTGAGGAGCATTCCCGTTCGTTCATGAGGATGAACTCCTGAATGCCTCTCAAAATTCGGGGCTGAATCGTCAGGTCGCTCTTTTACGGTTAGTGCATGCGGCATTCGTGATCACCCGCGAACACCGCGTTTTTAAACAAACCCGTAAATACGCGATCACCAAATCCGCGGTCACTAAATATGTATATATATATATATATATATATATATATATATATATATTGTAATGTTGCGGCCCTTGCCCTGGCCGCCGCTACAGAATATACTCTCACTTTCAGCACCAACCTGCTGATTCCGATGGATGATGGCTCCTCTCTCCACGAGGGGGCCCGCTGATAGAGCGGGGCAACGCTAAACTAAAGAATAGAAATGGGGTAGGCGGTAGTCAATACGCACCTCGTCTACGCGCTGCACACACTTGATCTCTCTCGTACACTCATCACACTCCCGGTCTCGCTATTCGCTCTCTTACTCCCACTCCGTTCAGCGGCGCACGCACTCTGATTCTCTCTCTCTTACACATGCACACGGACAAACTTGCTAGTTCGCGGTCATCGTCTCCGGGCTGCCGACTGTTCCTCTGAAGCAGCTCTCCATTACGCGCTCTCACGTCCTCGTATTCGTCACTACGCGATTCGTGGCCCGGACTTACAATCTACGCTATCCGGCCGTCGGTACTCCCCGTGCTGTCGTCGGCTGTCAATGGAAGGCACTTGCTGAACCTCTCCTCGGGCTAGTCATGATCGGCTCAGGTGAGCTTCGCGGTCACCTCCCACGTCCGGGCTTGGAAACTCGGGCTCGCGTGAGCTCTATTCGTCGCTCCCTCTTCCTACTAAGTAGCTGGCGTCGCGATATTTCACGGCACTCTCCTGCCTCGCAAATTCTACACCCGCGCTTCACGAACTCGTCTTTCAAAATTGTCACTTGAACTCTCGGGGTTATCGGAGAAGCGAATAAACACCGAGAAATTGCTATACTCGGCTAGATGATAATCACGAACTCAAAAAAACATGGGGAAAACCTCGGAAGCTCTCTGTATCTCGCTCAACGGTCGAACCTACAATAATTGTCTCTCTCCTCGGCGCGTCTTCCCCTTGCCCCTCTATTCACCGGGCCCTCTCCTTTCTCTCGCTCTTTCACGCAGCGGCGGCATACGCTTCTCGCTCTCGTTATATCGCGTGCACGCTCATCGGTTCGGCTTATATTCGGGGCTCCTCCCTTCTTGCTGCGGCTTCACTCGGCAGTACCTCGAAAGAGCAAAAATATCGATTAATGATTAATTCGCACACCTTCTTCCGAGGTAACCGGGGCAGAGGCCGTCGTTCGTTTTGACTTCCGTCACAAATTCCGCCCCCTCCTACTTCATATACAGTGAACTGGCCCAGGCACCATGTGTCTCGGAACTAAGGTACGATGATAGATTAATAATACTAATGCTAACGTACAACACAACACTTAACCTAGCGACTAATTATCCTAAACCTTGCGACTCGTTCATCGTCCCGCCCCGGATTACGCGATCGGAATCTCTGCCGTTCGCGGACTATTTATTATTACTATCTACACACATTATTATCTATATTTATATATTATTATTATTTTCTTTTTTGTTTCTACCCTAAGCGACAATTCACCAATAACTATCTTACCCAATTTACTATTAACTATCTTACCCAAATTACTATTAGCTATCTTACCCAATCATACGCGTCCTAAATACGACCCCTATTTCATTTGGTCCTTACCTTCTTTCTCTCTCAGGCAAGGCGATCTATTCGCTCTGTTCGATCTCTACTCTCGGGTTATTTCATCTTCTTCTCTCTTCTCTCTTCTGGACTGCGCTCTTTCGCTACGTACGCTGCATTCTGTACTTCTTCAACTCTTTCGCATGAGCCGTCGCTATTCTACTCGCGTCTCCCGTAGCTAGTACGTATACCGTCGGCGATTTCACCTTCGCGATTTTGAAAGGCCTTCGTACTTTGGCACCAATTTTGCTGAACATCCTTGCGCTGCGTTCGACTGCACGCGTACTCGGCGCAGTACGAGGTCGCCTACGGCGTATCTGATATCCTGTCGGCTTTTGTTATAGTGTTCAGCTTGCTTCTCCTTGGCTTCGTCGATATGGCTCGCTACGAGGTCGCGCAGAGCATCGAGGCGCTTCGTGCGATTCTGTCACTCCTTAGGGCTCAATTTCTCTAACGGGCCTCCCATCTCTACGTGTCAGCGTAGGTACTTCACCGGGCTGGGATGTCTCCCGTAATTCAAGAAAGCGGCCGTCACTTTTGTGCTTGACTGCACCGCCGTGTTGAGGGCATGGCGCAGTTCGTGCAGGTGCTGATCCTAGCTCTTATGATCGCTCCCGACGAACGTGGCGATCATTGTCTTCAGGATCCGGTTGGTCCTTTCAACGGGATTGGCTTGAGGGTGATATGGCGGTGTAGTCCCATGCTTCACACCGTATTCCTCCAGTACCTGTTTTAGTACCTTCTTGTCAAACTCTTCCCCGTTATAGGTCAGCAGATAATCCGGAGTCTCCCACCGGAAGAGAATGAGTTCTTCCAAGGCTCGCGCGACTGCCTTACCGTCCGCAGTACGCAGGGGCTACATCTCGATCCATCAGGTGAATAAATCATGAAACACCAAGATATAGCGGTATTGTCCTTTACTCTTGGGGAACTCCATCATATCTGCTGCCACGACCGCCCACGGACGTTCTACGATTGTCTGAGCGATTAAGCCTACCGGACCAATCTGCGACACTTTATATCTCTGGCACCCTTTCAGCTGCCGACGTAGTCGTAGACATCATACCATACTCTTGGCCAATAGTACTCGCGGGCTACACTGTCATAAATCTTCTCGACTCCCAAACGTCCTGACGAGGCGTCCTATGCGCGTCCTCCAGTACTCTTCTCCGGGCTTCGACCGGCACCACGAGCCGCCATCCTTCTTAAGGGAATTGGATAGGATCAAGGAGCCGATCTTTACGATGCTTTTAGAGTAGTCTATTCTTAAGTCTCCAGCTGATGAAGTTGCTGTGGTTACTTTGTACTTCCTGTACTCTCTGCAGGTACCAGGAGTCATCTATTTTCTCGAACGCAGCGATCTCGTCCTCTTCGCCTACTCCTCGTGATAAGGCGTCAGGAACGTGGTGCATGGCTCCTTCACGATGGAGTATTTGGAAGCTCCATTGTTGCATCTCTAGTGCCCATCTCGCTAGGCGTCCCGTTGGCTCTCTTAAGTTCTGGAGCCATTGCACAGCACTGTGATCCGTAATGGTCTTAAAATGGTAACATTCAAGATACGGACGCATTTCTTGATGGCCCAGATGAGTGCTAGGTACTCCTTCTCGGACGTCGTGTATACGATGGGGTACTCTCCATCCTCGAACTCTCGCGTGAGCACAGCCCCAATTGCATAGTCACTCGCATCACTCTGGACGGTGAACTCGCGGGCAAAATTAGGTCACGCTAGCACAGGCGCTCGTGTCAGGGCCGTCTTCAATGTCTGAAACGCCTCGTCCTGATCCTCGCCGCATATACATGCTTAATTATTTTCCAGCAGCTTACAAAGTGGTACTTTGATTTGCGAATCATGCTCGATGAAACGGGCATACCACCTTACCATTCCTAGGAATCGTCGGAGCTGCCGCTTATTCTTGGATGCTGGATATTCCAGGACGGGCGTGACCTTCTCCGGGTTCATTCGTAGCCCCTCTCAGTCTAGGACGTATCCCAAATACGCGACTCTGGTGCAGCCGAACTCACACTTCTTGCATCAACCAATTTCTGCAGTACTGCTTCCAGATACTTGATATGGTCCTCAAAACTCTCAGTCACAACGATAATGTTGTTTACGTACGCAAACACCCAAGGCTAGTATTCGGGTTCGAACAACGCATCTACGAGCCGCTGAAATGTCATCGGCGCGTTCGTTACCCGAATGGCATCCTCATAAATTGCCACAGCCCCGAGCCTGGTAGGGCAAATGCAGTGTAGCGTTTACTACTTTCGGCCATCGGTACTTGAAAGTACGCCTACTTCAAATCGATGATCGATATATATCGGGCTTTCTGTAATTTGCCCAGAATTGCATCGATGCTCGGTATCAGATAGGCATCCTTCTTCGTCCGTTTGATTAGGTCTCTGTAGTCTATACAGAACCTATAGCTTCCGTCCGACTTCTTGACGATCACGGGCACGCTGCTTCAATCACTCGCGCACTTTTCTATAATACCTTCTCGGTACATTCTCTCGACCTCTTCCTGCGCTACCTGCCACATTTTCGGTGATATGCGCCTCGGATGGTGCTTTACCAGCGTTTCGTCTTCTACGATGATATAGTGCTCGGTGAGGTTCGTCATGCCGCTCTCTCGTTGGCTCTGGAGTATCTTCTCCACTCGCCTCTGTATCTCTTGTTGCGCTGCGGGCTTTAGTTCTGAAATGCCTGCACACTTTGCTATAATTTATGCTCTCTCATCGTCAGCTTCTCTGTCAAATTCTCTCCACTCTCCTTCTGGGGCACGCCATAATCCATAGCCTAACTTAGCTTCAATATCCCACGCATAATAGAAGTCCATGCCGAGTATGACATCGTGGTCGAGTACATTAAGTGCTCTTACTCTCACGTAATCCTCGTGGTCTTCGTTCGATGTCCATTCGCATCTTTACCTCTCCTGCTATAGTTACTCGGTCTCCCGTCGCTCCTTTGACGGTTGTGCGCGAGCTCTCTAGCCGAGCTATATCTGGCTGTCAGTACAGGTCCAAAGAGTGTACACATAGCTCCTGGACGAATAATGCACGGTATATCTCTCCTCCAAAGCATATTCAAATATAGCGTCGGTTCTTCGTCTTGTTTCCGGCTATCTTGTCCCTCGCGGGCTGCGCGGGGCTAGTCGGCTCCTCGATTTCCACTGGCCTAGTTTCCTCCTCATCCTCGCTACTCTAGTCTAGACACAGCTCCCTCATTTTCACCGGCTGCAAAGCTCTCAGGCAATCTCTCCACGATGGCCCAGCTTCTTCCCAGTAATTCGAATCATGACTCTTATTTTCGACTGTATGTGTATGATGTACAGTCTCTCCCCTCCTGGACTGCAGAAGGTGGTTCCACCAGCTTATCAGTCCACTTAACAGAAAGCCGTTGCTGAGCCACGGCTTCACGCTCACGGGCCGGATCAAATTCGCGAGCCCCGGCGCTTAAGGTAGAGTCAATCTCTTTGCGCACTCGGCTTGATGCCCTCACGTCTATTGGTTCACCGAGAGTCCCTGACTTCGTGCGGGCGACTAGGGACTGCGCAACCTGCCTGCGTCCAAGGCCGACCCACTCGGATGTGACTACTGCGCAGACTTGTCTCTCGTGCGACCAGCGGTGGGCAGTCTGACCCACTGCTAGCCGCTACTACTGCGCGTTGTCTCTAACGCGGCCTAACTCGAACGTTCGCCTAACATCGACGGCGGCCTTCGCGGGTTTGGAAACTCCACCCGTATAAAATTTTTTTTATTATGTTGGTACGCATAAAGTAAAGATCTACGAGTGCTATAAGAGTTTCCAATAAAAAGGCTCTCTTATTTAGACGCAAGTTATGACGTCGGGACGCGGTCGATGCGGGACCGAGTTTCCAAGTGACAGACAAGTGCGCAACACATGTTGCGCGCGACAAGAGTGTGACGTATTTCATCCAAGGCATTTCGCTTAAAAATAAAAAAAAAACTAATAGCCATTCAATAGATCGCCGTAAGATCTATTGAAGAAACAAGGGCCTAGAGGGGAGAAGGTAGTTCTCGGCGGCGTGGCGGCCACGGCAGGAGCGTCATCTCGCAAACTCAGCGGCCAGTCTCTTGTCGAATACTTCCACATATTGTACAATTGATTTTCTTAAATATTTTCGGATGTTTTAGATATAATACGTGTGGCAGTAAAATATGTTCCAAAATTATCGAATTTCGAACAAAAACAGCGTAGAATGGAAGTTGCTTAGGAGTTGCTAATATACGTTAATAACGATGCGGAACTACTAAAACGTGTTATAACAGGTGACGAAACTTGAGTTTACTGATATAATTAGTCGAAACTAAGGCTTAATTGTCCCAGTGGAGGCATTCTGGATCGCCAAGATCGAAAAAGGCTCGACAAATGAAAATCGTCGAGTTTAAACGACACGTCTAACTTTAGCAGTTGCCACTTAAAAAGTAAGCAATGAATATTGCTGAAACTTTTTTTGTACTTCAGGGGCATGCATACCAACATAATAGAAAAAATTTTTATACAGGCGGTCTCTTGCAATCTGCGAAATTTAAAAATTCTCGTTACTTTTATATATATATATACTACCCACTATAATATACTTACCCACTATGTCCATGAGTGTCAACGTACGTGTGTACCCCCTAACGCACATACTGACTCTGCCTCAGATGAAACGGGGGAGGTGGCAATGCGGAAAAAAAGTTATACTAACTCACACAAGCATTTAGAACAATTAAGGACGCATCATTTACTAAACCAATAATTATGTAAGTGGTAGCTCGCTCGCTACCCACTCCTCGTGGAATCCGTGACACGCGGAAAAAACTAGCAGGCACAGCACGTTGTCTACGTGGAGATATTTACACCTTAAGCGAGAGGCAGGGTGATGCACAAGGTGAAGAAGTCGTTCCTTGCTTCTTCGTTTGCATGGCGCGCACTCTTTCGGTTCAACAACGATCGTTTCGCGATCACGCACGAACCCTCACGGTTTTAATTGTACGGTGACCGCAACAGTTAGTTTGGGCGGTTACAATATATGTATATACATAATGTTTTATAATACTTTACCAATATCCACCTACTCGTACACAATCTAATGGACCAGGTAACAGGCACGAAGCAAAAATTTCAAAATTCTTTTTCATTACTTTCAAAAGCCAAGGGCATATGAGTTCTGTTTTCAGTTTCTCTGTGATATTTTCAGTTTGACCTGCAAAATTAATTTATTAATTTTCTTTGGTTTTTAAGTTTTTTACAATATTTACAATATTTACAATAAAGTAATATTGATTGGCCTATGTATTATGTGCATGTACAATAAATTGATTCTATTTGTAGTGCATAATAATATATTCGCTTGTAAAAGTCAATAATACTACTTTTGTGATACAACGATTCATAAATAGCAAAAGAAGAATATAATTTTGGAATTTAATTTAATTTTTAATTTAATTTTTTAATTTAATTTTTAAGAATTTTTAACTTGATTTTTACAGATTGTTTCCTATATTGGATATATGAACGATTTTTCATTTAGTATTCACTAGGATAGTAATAATCCACATCAAATGGTGATTGGATTGACTTAGAATTAAATAGTTAGAGACTAAGAAATATGTGTATAGGTTTTACTGTTTTAAATAATATATTTATAATTATGTAACGACTGCAAAAAAATTTCACTATGATTTTACATTTAGTAAATACAAGCTATTATATGTTATAGTTAAACAGTTTGTACATATATGCAATGTAAAGAAAAAATTTGTATATAGGCGCCTAATTTTATATATAGATATATTTGGATAGGACATTATCGAAACTTCCGGTTTTATTTTCGTATTCAATATTCTACCTTTGTTTTTACTATATTATATATAAATAAATAAATATATATAATATATATACAATATTTATATATATATATATATATATATATATATATATATATATATGTATCTATGATTCTGTTCATAAATTTTTTTCAATTTTTTTATTGTCTAGAATAAACTCAGCATACCATAATCTTTATAAAGTTTTCATGCATTTAATAATAAATCTTTGATTTCCCTTTATAGTTGTTGCCAAAAATCTTAAATATTCAGAAGAATAGGGCGTGGAACTATCTCGGGACTGACTGAAAATAGCCACCCCACTAACGACATTTCAGGGGGCCCAGAGGTACGATCTTCTTTGCAGAAATATTATTATAGGTAAAATTATTTCTAGATGATATATTTTTATCCATAGAGTATTGTTTACATAGAAAGTATTTAATGCAATTCTTTTGTATACTTTCATAAGCTTGTTCAAGAGGTATGGTTATAAGTTAATTTATTAAATTACATTGATGGAAATTATATTTAAATGTATATATCATTGTTATAGTTAGGGGTATAAAACCATGAATTAGTTATACTTATTTTGTAAACATTAACCTATTATTTCTTGGTAATTCCAATTTTTGTATCATTTCATTGATAATCATATATTATTTTACAAAAGCTGGATTAATCAAATCAAAAAAAATGAATCTTATTTTAATTAATTTTATCACTATGCACTAAATTTTAAGTATATATAATTTAAGAATATAGATTTAATGCCGCTGAAATGAATGCAGTGCAATTATACTTATTGGATAGAAATAGAATAAGCGCTTAAGAAAAGGTAGAATCTAAGATTTGAGGTTACCGTTTACCGTTACTAGTTTAATTATGATTAAGGTCAGCTATTAGGTTAATTATGATTAAGAGGAAAAATTCGAGGGTGAGAGGACTAGGAAAAAAAACAAAATGGTCAAATCATTTTACCGTTACTGTACCAATAGGGATATGTGACACATTCATTCCTTAATTGAATTCATATTTGAAATTTTTTATATTGCTACTTCTTAAATTTCGCGAAATAAATAAGACGTTACGTATATATATATATGAAAAAAAAATTTTTTATTAAAGAGAAAAAATCTTCATTATAGATCTAATCTTTTTTTTTTATAAATCTAAATTTTTTGTATCGAATTATGATGATGCGAATTAGGATAAATCATAATAGAGAGCAAAGGTTTTATAGCTTATGTATAGAACTTAGTAGAAAATTTTTTTTTGAGATAGAAACATTGTGAGGATTATAATAATTACTGGGGATAGTTTGAATAATAGCCATAGGTAATCATATTGTAAATTACTTCTAAACAATACTGGTGTAGAAAGATTGTTGTTATTAAGTAAAAGCTACAATAAGGAAAGGAATTTTTCTGTGTTATACATAGATCATAAAAATCTATTATTTAAGTTAGGCTCACTGCCTACATTAATTGTTGTAAGAAATTTTCTGTTACCGATAGATTTATTTTGCTGTCTATTAAAAATAATTGCAGGGCATGGAATTATATTATTGATTGAATATCATTAAAAAAAATAATGAAAAAAGCATATATTTAATTGAATTTTTTTTATGTAAAACGTGTATTAGGTGAACTTCTTGAATTTCTTTGTAGGATTTTGATCATGAAATTTTTTTTAAGATTTATAACGCACTATATACATATATGCGTATTTATCTTCTTAATAACTGTACCTATGATCTCGCATTATTATTAATCTATGTATACAATTTAATCTCCTACGTTGATCAATCTATGAACCAGTTCATAATTAAACTAGATTCAACGAAGGTAAATTGGATTCGAAATTATCAGGTAAGATAATTCTTATCAAACATATGGAATATTCTCTGATGATCATTATATAATAATATAAATATAAATTTATAGATTTATATTTATATACATTTTTTTATATAAATTTTTATATAAAAGGTTATATAAATTTTTTTTGGTGTCAAATGGCGCTCTATCTACCAATTAGTGCAAGATATCAAAGTATAATTTGCGATAATAAATACAGGAGTATCAAATTGTAATACCAAGAAAGGTTGTAATGACAATAATATGTTAAATTCTGATTGTTGCTGAAGTTTTACACAAAAATTTATCGAAATTTAATGCTCTTATATTTCTATAAAATAAATGTAAATATTTGTGTTCCATCAGTAAAATTGATTGGTAAATTTGTATTTTGCGCAGCGAGCATCGCTTCTGACGTAACCCGACCACTGTCGTTCACCGTCGCATATACTCCACTTTATTTTCCTACGTTGAAATGTTAAGGCATCCGCGCAACGAGTAGCCACACTCTGGCCTGGGTCGAGGAAAGGAACGCACAGGTAGAAAAAAAGAACGTCAAGAATCAAACCAGGAAAGTGAATCCCCAGGCGAAATAAAGAAACGGAGCGAAGGTGGAGTGACAGAGTGGCGAGGGGAGAATGAGCTAAGATCGAGTGTGAAATGGAAAGGTCGAGCAAAGGGTTACAGCACGGCGAGGAGTCGGAAGCATAACTAAGGTGAGATTGGACGAAGTATTGGCCAGGGGGAAACGAGCACAGATTGAGACAAGAGAGGCAGAAGAAGCAGCAAGGGAGCAGTGGTGCGGAAGGGTGAGAAGAGGTATAAGGTATAAGGTACGAGATAGTGGTAGAGGAGAAGAACGGGGAAGCGCTAGTAAGAAGAGGCGATCGTCCATCCGGGGCGTAACGACGCCGTTCCAGACCCGGTGCGGAGGCCGTTATCCACGTGTGACGCTACGGATGAGTTATTGGGCCGGTGGACCTGATTAACGGGTGAGCGCCGGGCGTGAAATTTCACGTGGACGTGACGACGTCTAACGTGATTCGAGATTGACAGTCGCGCCTTAGCTCGGCAGTATGTGTGATTGCGGACATTGATACATATATGTTTTGGCGATAGCGACCATTAATCCTCATATCCCATGGTTTTTTCGGCTTGATCATATTTCCTTTTCTTCTCCTTCTACGGTGGCTGAGGCCCGTTAATGAGATCATGGAGGCGAGTAGATGAGAAACATTTTTAATAAATTTTATTTGTTTGTATGCGCTAAGTGAGAGTGTATCGAAGTTTACCGACCCAGAGCATTTTGCCGCATTACAAAATGCCGCACAATGTGGGGCAAGACCGGATGGCAAGGAAGCTAAATGTTAGCTAACGTTATCAATTTTTTTTGTTAAATCGCTATGTAATAAATTTAGGATTGTAACAAATTTATTATGATGTATATCAATTATTATTTTTACTTGCTCGTTATTTTCTTGGATATTCTAGGGTATTAATTAACGTTCGTAATAACCAAAAAACTTTGATAAAATTCTTGTTAAATAATGTAGAATAGTGTGTCAAGATTTTCTAAAATAACTAAGTATGATTAAAATTTGTAAAGGAAGAAATTAATCATTGTAGTGGATAGATTATTTTCTATAAAATAAGTTATTTGGTTAATCATGTCATATACATTATGATAATAATTTAACATATTCTATTACACATTATTATAAACTACATGGCGTACACCTAATGAAAAATATAGTTGTTTTCTACGATTCACACGTTTAATTTGCATAAAATTGTTCCATTTTGAGTTAAGAGATAGGAAGTTTTTGATAAATATTGAACAAGAACATGCAAATAAATTATCTCTAATAAGAGGAAGCTAGAATTCCTTTTGGAAGATATGCAATGAAGGTAATAATATATTTGAATGACTTTCTATTATAATAATCTGAACCAGGTGGAAACAAGATATTGTAAGTATTTGCAAGTACGCAATACACAAACGTTTGTCAGTGTGACGAGAAAACATCATAATTATTAAATTTAAAATAAATATTTCGTTTTAACATACATTAACTGTTTATCTATATGGTTACAAATAAATTTTTATTAATCTTAACGCTAAAAAAATTATTCATATAAGTAGAAATTTCTATGTTTAAATAGAGGGAAATTAAGAAGTAAATTGTTAATGAGTTCTTGTATTTCGAGATACCATTTGTTTAAATTTAATTAAATAATAAAAAAAAAGGAAAGGAGAACTTTTTTTATTTATTTTAAAGCTTCAACTATTTAGAATCGTTATTTTTGTTATTCGTACATGAGGAATTATGATAGTCAAGGATTTTTTTTGAATCTACCCTTTTTTGTACTTTCATGATTCGATACAAATCGCAAAATTTTGCTACTATGATGTTATAAATTGCAAAGATGTACGAATTGAAGATAAAATGGAGATCGTACATATACATATACACAAGTAAATCAGAAATACTTTGTTGTTACTGGATCATTGCATGTGCATAAGCGATAATGTGCTAAATTTTGTCTTATGGAAAAATTCTGTTCAAACTATAACAAAATGTGTATACATAGGAATCATAATAATTTATATTTGGATTCAGAGTACCAAAAACTATATATTCCATGAATATAAATTTACTATTAATAAAAGTAAAGTGTTAAGGACAATATTTTTTTAATGTATGAGTATTTTAAAATATTGGATATATTAAACACAACGTTTAATACATTTCCAGTTAAAATTGATTTTTTTTACCAAAGCAATATTCAAGATAATCATTCCAAACTAGATAAAAAAATAAATCTCTGAATTTTATCTTAATATTTAGAGGGCAAAATATTAAGTTAAACAATCAATTTTTTTTTCTCATATACTTACATAGACTCACAGTGAGAAACTATGAATTGGATTCTCCACGTGAAGTAATATATAGTTAAACAATTATACTAGAAGTTATTCGTGTTTAGATACCTTTTTAATTTAAGAGCTCAACCTTAAATTTTGATTTATTTTCCCGTATGCGTTTCGAATAGGGTAACTGTGCCGAGGAGCGAATAGACGCAGCTGAAACTCCTAGAAGTGAAACATGGGGCCAGTGAAGAGCAACACGAATAACGCGTCTTTCGAGCTGATCGTGGACCAGTATGATGGGGCCTGGAAGATGTATGATCTAATTCGGCGTCTGGACCAGGACCAACTGAAGACCGTCTTGGGGACGCTAGGCGCGAGTACGCACAGTGATCATCATATACTAAGGAAACGTCTTCTAAGGGCGGAACTTCGTATTGAAAATCCATTTTTGGATATGACCTGGATGACGGAGGCTGACGAAGATCAGAACTCATCGCTCAGTCGGGGTGCTGAACAAACTCGTGCTGCCGACGATTCTCTCTTGGGGGTGCCATCGCAGGCGGACCAGCGCAGCGGATGATAACCATCGTCCACCTGCGGCCTCTCCTTCGAGGGTCTCGGTAAGGGCGTTGACATTAAGGTTAACGACTTAGGCGTAGAGTCTGGATATCTGGCCAACTCGCACCTTCAAGAAGAAGAAGGGAGAAGACACCCATGGAGGCAGGCGAGGAGAGCGTGCAGACATAGGAACTACTGTCAGCGGACCAAGTCCGGTTTTAAGGAGGATATGAGTGTCACAAGGCGCGCATGCCGACTTGTCCAAGAGTACGAAGATGACGCATGCGCCATCCCACGCAACCTCAAGGTAACTGCGGGTGCCGTTGCGCCTGGTGCTCAGCACTGTCTCCGTCTCCTTACCTCACCGCTCCATGAGACACGCAGCAACTTGCGAAGGGGCAGAAAGGTGATGATACATAACTGTTGATATCGCACGGCCTGGAATGCCGGGACGTACTCGCGTGTCAAATGTGAACGCTAGGTGTATGCAACATAAATCGTTCGATGAATGAAGATACGGATTTTGCCAGTGTTTCCAAATTGGCCCACGTTACGAGGCATTATTTAATCAGCTGAAAAAGGTTTAGTTTAAGTTTAAAAGTTAAATATGTTTAAAACAAAGGCAATGAATCTCAAAAGCAACTAAAAAGAATTTTGATAATGTTAAAAGTAAATAGTGAATCTAACACAATTGTATTAAATAATAGTGATGATATTGCAAATCTAGATAATCGATCTGGAAAAACAACTAAGTAATTTAGATAATTTCATAAATAAAAATACTGATTCTGTAGAAAGAAGGATACATAATAGTAAAATGAAATTTATAAGTAAAATACTGAATTTTGTGAAGAAACTATAAATAAGTTTGAAACATTAGATCAAAATAATAAATGATAAAATAATAGCCATAAAAAAATACTAAACGTAGTACAAGAGAAAAAAAACAATAAATCCAAAAAGAAACAGTTTGTAAATAAAAATAATGAAATTCGAGAAGAAGCTACGAATAGTCATAAAAGATAAGCAAAAATAATGAAAATATTAAATGTATCTGAACGTGTAACTGTAAATAATTTTGGAAAATATTATGAACAGAAAGAATTAAATAACAGAAAGAAAAAATAATAATAATGCTAATGCTAAGGATAAAGATAAAGAAGTTAATTCCAAGTTCATTATTTCTGATGCAACTTGGAGTAGCTTGTCAATCTGCAGTACTATGGTGTTTAACAATTGAAATGGTATATCAAACTTTTCAAAACCTTATAATAAGAGAAAAAACTTGAAACACAAAAAGTGAAGAATCATTCCTTTATGAACTATAAATTTTTAAATAATAATTAGAGTAGTGAAGTATATAGATTTAGAAATTTATAGAAATTTGCTCAAATGTATTTTTTTTTATTTAGGTAAAAAAACAATGACTTGATTTGACAGTGCAAATGCAGTGAAACCCATGTTTATAATTGAAATTCAATTTTTAATGATCTGTTATATAATATAACAGATCATTAAAAATTGAATTTCAATAATTTAATCTATGTAAACAATAACGATGCAGAAAATGTTAGAAGAATAAAAAGAAATTTAAATACCTAAAAGCAAAACAGGAAAAATATTTACTACAATAGACCAGTTTGAAGAGGACAGGAATATTATCAAGAAATATTTGCGACAGGTTGCAATTTCTTTTTTTTTGTTTACTTTCATTGGCTTGATCAAGATGCAAGTTCATTTATTAAATTACATTAATGGACATTATATTTAAATTTACTTATCATTGTTATAGCTAGGGGTATGAAACCATGAACTAGTTATAGATATTTTGTAAACATATACCAATTATTCTTTTAGGAATTCTAATTTTTATACCATTTCATTGATAATCATATATTATTTTACAAAAGCTGTATTAATCAAATCAAAAAAATGAATCTTATTTTAATTAATCTTATCACTATCCACTACATTTTAAGTATATGTAATTTAAGAATATAGATTTAATGCCGCTGAAATGAATGCAGTGCAATTATACTTATCGGATAGAAATAGAATAAGCGTTCAAGAAAAGGTAGATGTCAAATCATTCAAAGGTCAAATCAAAAAGGTCAAGTCATTTTACCGTTACTGTACTACTGGGCTATATGGCACATATTCCTTAAACTCATGTTTGAAATTTTTTTATATTGTTAATTCTTAAATTTTGCGCAACAAATAAGACATTTCGTATATATATGAAAAAATTTTTCTTTATTAAAGAGAAAAAATCCTAATTATACATCTAATCTTTTTTTTATAAATCTAAATTTTTTGTATCGAATTATTATGATGCGAATTACGATAAATCGTAATAGAGATAGTTGCTCTATAAGGAGCAAAGGATTTACAGCTTATGTATAGAACTTAGTAGAAAAAATTTTTTTTTAAGTTTGAGAAATTTTAAGGGTTATAATAATTATTGGTGGTAGTTTGAATAATAGCCATAGGTAATCATATTGTAAATTACTTCCAAATTGTAAACAATACTGGTGTAGAAATATTGTTGTTATTACGTAGAAGCTAGCTAGCATTAGGAAAGGAATTTTTTTGTGTTAGAGATAGGTAATAAAAAGCTATTACTTAAGTTTCTGATACAGGTAGATTTATTGTGTCTATTTAAAATAATTACAGTAAATGGAATTATATCGTTTAGTCAATATCACTACAATAAAAAAAATAATGAAAAAAAATCATAAATTTAATTGAACTTAACACTGAAGAAAATTTTTTTATGTAAAACTATAAATCAGTATCAGGTGAACTTTTTGAATTTATTTGTAGGATTTTGGTTGTAAACTTGTTGGCGACAAGCCCAAAGAGCTGACATCGAGTGTGTAAGGAAAGGTCGAGGATAAGATTGTGAAAGGGGAAACGAGCAGAGACTGAGAAAAGGGAAGAAAAACCGTGGGAGCAGTCGTGTGGAAAGGCGAGAAGAGGTATAAGGATATTCGAGGTAGAAGTAGAGGTGAAGAACGGGGAAGCGCTAAACAGATGATACGATCGGCCATCCCGGGAGTAACGACCTCTTTCCAAACGCGGTGCGGCGGCCGTCATTCATTCAGCCCGTCCTTCCACCAAACCGGGTAACAGGTGAGCGTCGGATGCGAAAACTCACGTGGACGTGACGACGTCTAACGTGCCTCGAAAGTGGCAGTCGCGCGATAGCTAGGCTGTATGTGTGATTGCGGGCATCTATATATATATATATATATATATATATATATATATATATGTGTGTGTGTGTGTGTTGGCAAAATCTGTTTTTGATCCTTATTCCGCATATCCCATTGTTTTTTGTTGTATTTTTCTCCTTGTAGGACGGCGGTCTTTTCATGGAGGTGAGAAGGTAGGAGATATTGTTAGGAAATTTATTTATTTTTGAGAAGTAAGAGTACCTCGGAGTTTACCGATCCTGAGCATTTTGCCGCATTACAATATATATCTTTAATAGTATTAATATATAATATATAATTATAATAGATAACTTTAATTTAATCAACAATTATGTATCATATTATATATATACATATATATATATATATATATATATATATATATATATATATAGATATATATATTGTAACCGGACCAATTGCCGGTTCTCGGTGAAAACCGAGTTTGGCGCGTGATAGGGAAAATGCACTGAGCGCGAGCCGCGAGAGTGCGCGAGCGTCGCGAAGAAGGAGGAAGCACAAAGAGGAGAACTGCTTCACCGCCCAGCTACCGAAGGAAGAGCACGAAGAATAGAGAAAGAGAGAGAGAGAGAGAGAGAGAGAGTACCATCCAAATTATTACCTCCATCTCCAGCACTATTTCCCGGCGGTGATCACCAGCTTCCCGGTGATTCAGCTAAGTTCAATTATACATCCAAGTGCAGATCTCGGAGCCACCGGAAGGAAGGAAGGACGAGAAAGAGAACCGGAACGAGAGGAAGCAACTGCGCAGCTCCGTTCCGGCAAGTACCGTTTGTATACCGTTGTATAATGTCTGAAAGAGTGCGCGTCCCCGAGACTAAG
Source organism: Sycobia sp. Sy_11 (assembly GCA_018907035.1). Classification (NCBI taxonomy): domain Eukaryota; kingdom Metazoa; phylum Arthropoda; class Insecta; order Hymenoptera; family Epichrysomallidae; genus Sycobia; species Sycobia sp. Sy_11. The sequence goes on along the minus strand of JACCIC010000228.1, from coordinate 680,878 downwards.
CGCGCCATACTTGTATGGCCGCTCCGCGTCCCTGCGAACTAGACGGTACGCGCCGGGCGCGTTCCCCATCCCACTCCTTGCCGTTTGATATCCCCCCTTCGCCCCCGGAATCCGCTCCCTAATTAATACGCCGTCGCCGCGCGCTGAAAATTATGTATGTTCTTTGTCGTCGTAACCGTTCTTATAATTGTTGTTAAATAAAAGCGTAATAAATAAATGTCCATTAATTTCACAAGCCTGTTTCATAATTTTAAACAACTTTACAATACCCTACTCATAGAAACCCCCCTACACCCCTCCTATTGCCCAATTGTGGACGCTTTTAGTCGACAGCCTGCTTCAAGTGGTCCAGTTGTTCACAGTAGATGGTAGAATTAAGCGTTTGGCCATATGGGAACAGCTCATAGTAGATGATTCCCTTCCATTCGCATCAAAGACACAGCAAAGCCTTCCTCGCCGTCCATCGCAGATTGGCCATTGTTTGGGACGGTCCACCAGCCTTGCACCACGACCGTTTTCTCTTGATATTGTCGTATGCGATCCATCTTTCGTCACCAGTCACCATTCGCTTCAAAAATGGGTCGAGTTCGTTCCGTTTCAGCAGCACATCGCAAGCGTTGATTCGGTCGAGAAGGTTTTTTGCCTCAAATCATTCCATGATTTGATCGGTATCCGTCATCACAGGTCTTACGACGGCTCGTTTATCCATGATGTTTTTTTCACCGGCTCTGAATCGTCGAAACCATTCCTCTGCTGTTCGAAGTGATAGTTTGCCATCCTCCAAAACACCATTAATCTCACAGAACATTTCTCTAGCGAAATTGCCTTTGACGAAGGTAGATTTCAAAACAGCGTGAATTTCGGCGTTAGTAAACTACATGTTTACACGTCTATAACTTTTGAACGCAATATTCAAACTAATCATGCATAGCGTTGTTTTGTACATTATGTCAAGACCTTTTAAATGATGTTTAGTATTGCCAGATAGGAGCTTTGTAGCGCCTTGTACATAGCCGCGAAATTCATAAGACCAAAAGGCGGAATGGTGATTATTGTACTTCACTAAACATTATTTAATTGCTGATTAAATTAAAGTTATCTACGATAATTATATATTATAATAATTATTATATATTATACGTTAGTACATTATATATAACTGTTAATATTATATAGTATATTTAAACTATATTCGAATTAATTTTATATCATTATAAAATGCAATAGTTGAAGATATTTACATAAACATAAGTTTATGAGTTGACGATAATAATTATAAATGAATTGATAACTATAAAGCATATACATATTCCACACCATATACATAATATAACTCATACCATATGATCAAATTTGACCCGATGATGCAATATGATGCATTTAAACTCCGCGTATTAACCTCCCAAGAGTGGTTGTATTGATACAACCTTTCTTGATGTCCTTATTTCATTGGAACGCTCTATCCCCATTAGTGTGTATTTGTCAGCTGTTTGTTTACGACGCAAAAAGTTTGTCTAGCATTTGACTATGCAAACAAAAATTGATCAATGAGTTGGATTGAAATTTTGTGTTTTCAATGGAATTACGGGTACAAAATGGTTCAAAATGTTGCAGAAGTGTTTTGGGAAGTCCACCTTATCGCGAACGCAAGAATTTGATTGGCACAAAGCATTCAGTAAAGGTCGTGAAGTCGTTGAAAATTCGTGTTTCGACAATTCATGCTTTTTCACCACAAATAATGCGCCGGCATATTCCGGTGGCCGTTCAGTTTACGCGTGGAGTTTCAATGCACCAGTCCGGGTCAAAGTGATCATATGGTTCACATATTTATTGATAATTTTCGTAATTTTTATTTTTTATTTAATTTTGCAAGGACTTCGAATAAACTTATCATATCTAAAAACTACATGAACATTAGTAATAACAAATAATAAAAGTCATTGGGAAAGCATTTTGGTATATATACGCACTTTGTCATGTATTTTATCTCGTAAAAGAAGAAGTAGAGTGGGGTCCAAGTTCGGCCGTTCCGTTTAGATTAGATAAAGCTTATAATCTAAAATTATTTTGATGAGAGAATCAAATGAAATAAAGCGCTGTAATTCGTTAGTCGAATCTCTCTGCATAGCATAATTGCTTTCCCATAAGTGTGCTTATGCTCCCATAATTCTACTCCAATTTTTGTTTAAAGTATTTGAGAAAAACATCGAAACCCTAGAGCAGCACATGTGGTAACTTCCCGACCATTAGCTACTTCCAATCCTGCGTACAGATTGTTGAGTCAAGCTTTAGATACCGAAACTGAGGATATTGAAGGGCATAGCAGATTGAAAGATGAAAATAAATGAATGGACTTTGCGAAGAGTCCACATTTGAATAAAAGAAGGCAACTGAACTATTATATGCTGGTGAAAGTGGAAAGGATAGGGGAATTTTTTACAATTGCATTTGTAAAAAAATGCACTTTAAACAAATTGAGAGAAGTTTTTGTGTGCGGTATGGAAGCAAGAGGACTACAAGACTCTACGGAATTCCAGGGAAATTGATGAGATAAATAGTGGAAATACATCCAAAACTCCTTTTGTCGATGAATAACACCTGTCTGAAGGTTGGCATATTTTATCCTAACTGGAAGGTGTCGAAACATGTACATATCGACAAAGGCAAGAATTTACCTGAGCTATACTTTATGCTCACTCGATACTTAAAGAATATTAATGAAAAGTATACTAAATTCAAATTAATTTAATTGTACTTTTGTAGACTGCTTATATACAAATTAATAAATATTTTTTCATTGGTCTTACAGTCCCTGATGAGGAGCCGTAGCGAGCTCGAAACGTTGGACTGGATCTTCAATTTGGTAAGGGTATTGGGAACAATCGACTACACTTTACTACCAAAAAAAAAAAAATTTTCAGCTAATATTTTATTTTCAGATTAGTCTACGGGGGTGACTATAAATAAGGACAGTCTGACTGTCATTATAATTTTTAATTTAATTTTTGTTTTTATTTTTATTATTTTTGTGTATTGATGTATTCATGTTAATGTAGATGTGTATTGATGTTGTTACGTTTTGTTTTCGATTAATGAAAAAATATTTATGAATTTAAATTAAAATTAAAAATTGTACTTATGTCGACTGTTCTCAATTAAATTAAGAAATATTTTTATTGGTCTTACAGTATTTGTAATATCATATATTAGTTAAAATCATGACAGTCAGACTGTTCTTGTTTCTGATCACTCCCCAGACTAATCTGAAAATAAAATATTAGCTGAAAAAATTTATGTTATACTTAATTCGTAATACGTTTACTGACGTAAACTTCATTATGTTTTGTGAAAGTGCTTCTAATTCTTTCGAGAAGCCTACGAGTAATACTGCCTACGATAATAATACTAACTACTACGTATGGTAGTATTACTATATTATAATATAATGTAGTATCATATATTATAGTATAATGACTGTGAATTAGCCTCTGTTCGAGATTTTTGTTCGCGGTTTATTTCCTCTACAGGAGCTAGAACACGTACATAACGAAACATACTTTGGGACATTAAAAAGGTAGGTTATAATGGTTGCACGCCTGGTAAGGATATAAGAAATTAATAATGTTATTAATGAATGGAAATTCTTTTATTTTTCTATTGAACATACACCGACGTACTGCCGATATCCTGCGGCTCACGTGCTACACTCGACAATATAATATCTTACCTCCCTGAGCCCTATGTCTTTTGGTAATGTTGTCTTGACAGGCTTCTGCGCGCCGACCTATTGCATTTGCAATATTTATATGGAGGAATCGCTGGAAAATAGGACAAACTCTCGAGGAAGGAGGTGCTGATTTAGATTACGCGATGGAACTGAAGATAACTGTGCGCGCGGATACTGGTGGATTTACGTTCTATGCGAACCAGGAGAAAATGCATGAGGAAAAAAGAATGTTATTGGTGAAGTTGAAAAAAAATTAAAACTGACAATTGAAGAGAAATTACGGTGTATTTTTTTGGAAAAATATTTTTGTTTCATTATTCAATACTAATACTATCTAAAAATATTGCAACACTCAAACAATTAGTTCCTATGATCGGGAATAGGCAGAAAAGAGGGTAGTACCTACCGTGTTTGAGCGCGCGCGCTTGGCTGCTCCTGTATCGGCTGGCGTTGCACTACCGCAGCCCACTCTGCTTACATAGCACTGGCGATCATTTATCTAATTCAGTTGCCACTTAGTGATCCCACGGGGTTTGGTGGTTGTGAAATTGAATCGTTATGAAAAAGTGATGCTTTTACTATATGTGTTTAAATTCTGATTTGACAATTCACACAGAGGCTCACAATTGGGAAACTTTCTTATTATTTTCCTTAGCTCAAGAAGCATAAAGTATTCAAATTATCAATATTCCTTTGTGAATTGCTCATATAAATGCATTAGGTTTATTTACAATCTTGACATATGGCCCGCCTTAAACTAACCTTATTCAACATTAAAATTTTTATACAAGTTGAATATTTTTTAATAGAATAATAACAAACAAGTGTCGTTTTTGTAAACAATAAACAGTTTTAATAATGAACAACGTAACATGCATAATTTTCAACATACCATATTTTTTCGTGATTAATGTGAATTCGATATACAATAGTTTTTATTATTACACTTTGATACAGATTTTATTGTTTTATTTACTGATTTATATAAGTTTTTTTAGATATGTCTTATTCAATTGGTGGTGACACGTGTTTAACGCTACGCTTGTATACACCAGAACTAGTTTTCACAGCAACTACTCGCGTTGCCGTTTTTACACGGGAATGCTTCAATTATTAGACCAAGCGACCGGCGAAGCGACGGAATGGTTTCCACCTTAAACAACAGAAGAGTGCCGATTCCAATTTGTTCAGTTTCCATTTAACAGGAGTGGTCAACTCAATCAAATATTCTTTGGACCATCTCTTACAAATTTTTTTTTATATACTGAATATGCTCCTATGCTGACAAACGATTCACTGGAGTTTTTGCATAGTCTAACTCTGTTATGTTCGTAAGGTTTACTCCAATCAGAAAATGTGCTGGAGAGAAGGTTGATTGAGTTTTGGAAAATGGGAGTAATTATGTCGGGAATTAAGGACTCCTTTAATCTCAATTGTGTCTCGATTGTGTCTCAATTGTGTATCATTTTTTCCCTACTACACGGTAATAATGGGATTTCAAGGATTTAACCACGGCCTTGCATAACCTGCTGAAATAGAGAGAACCTGCTGGTAAAAACTTCCAAGTAATCCTTTTGCTTGTCAAAAATAATTTTACTACCTTATTATGCGTTTGTGATTGTATTAATTTTTCTATTGCTTCTATTTTATTTTTCGCTCCAACAAAATTCGTCTCCTTATCAAAGTAAGTATTAGCAGATAAACAACTTCTCGCGAAGAAAATTCCTAAACTAGTGATAAAGTTTCAGTCGTGAGGTCCAAAATAAGCTTTGATGTGAACGGCCCTTGTTGTGAAATATACAGATATGCAGGTATAAATTTTTACGTTTCCACGATTTCTGTATTCTCGTTCTTTCACGTAAAATGGACCAGAATAATCAATTCCCGAATTTAAAAAGAGTCTAGCTTGCGGGACTCTGATAATCAAAAAATCATCCATAATATATGATTATTTTAAATTAAGCTTAAAACCATTAGTATTAATTTTAAAACGACCTATACAATCTTTAATAATTTTCTGCACTAAATTTTTATCAATCAATGGCGAGTATGTCGCTCTCATAGCATGCAGTGTGGGTGGCCTGAGCCCCACTATGCATATTGACATTGTGAATATCTCTAACAATCGTTTCGGTTACATGATGATTTTTAAGCAAAGCAATACGAAACTTTTTTGTATATGTCATATTAGAATTCATTAGCCACCCACGCGTATTCACCCTTTCCTATCTATAAACAGATTCAATCCTTTCAGTTGACTTTTTTATTCTACAGTACTTGTTTTACATAATTGTTTAAATTCTCTCGAAAAACAATCCCTTTGCGCGAACATTATAACTACTGTACTAAGCCGGTCCAGTTTTCCACTTCAGATGCTTTAGAAATTCGGTTGGAGATATACCGCGCGAGAGAATATCTGGAGTATTGTCGTGTGTCTCCAAAACATTGGTTTAGTAATCTCTCTTACTTCCGAAACACGGATTGCGACAAAGTTTTGAGTTTTAAGTTGATACGGTTGCATATTGATCCACTGCAGCTAAGAGTCTGGCCTTAAAAATATCTGATTAAATTTGATAGTTGTTTTTTCTAAAACGGATTTTATTAATCGCGATAAAAATAGCGCTGTGCTAAATTCGAGTTACGGTAATGAAATCATTTTTAGCGGAGCTACACGATCTTTCGAGCACAATAAGTTTGTCTTACTATTCCCGACTTTGTCAGTTGAACGAATATAAATGCAGGAATCACAGAAACCATGTATTTCTACCCAAACCGCGTTCTGTATCACGACATTTCTTGCGAACCGAATATTATTCAAATTGTATAATTGATTCTTGACATTACGCCAAGCTATATAGATATATTGAGAACAGACTTACTTTGCTGATGAAGTTTTGCTTTTTGATTTTTGCTAATAAAATCACAGATCAGGACACAATCAAATTTATTTTTAACCGTATACTTGATTCCATCATTAACTCTATCCCACTGAATATTAAGGGCTTTCATTTCCGAATCTTTGCTGTATTTTTAGAGAATTAGGCAATAATTGAATGATACGGAAATTATATCGCATTGTAAGACCCATTAGTTCGTCGCGAAGTTTTATAGTAGCTTCCACGGTATGTGACCTAGTAACAACATCGTCAACAGAACAATCACGTTTTAAAATCTGACACATCATAGAAAAATGTTTGATTTTGTTCTTTGGCAATTGATTAAGCACAGAAGTCGCGGAATATGGAGCGGACACGCTAGCAAATAAGACAACGGAAATAATATTACGGTCAAATTTTCATTTCCATTCTCTCGCCATAGCACTAATTGATATTGTCCATCGTTTGAGTGAAGCCGTATTTGCGTATATATTTTTTTAATATCTGTGTCCAGAACGACTTGATGCTCGCGGAATCTAAGCATGATATCGAAGCTACTTTGTCGAACAACAGCTCCAACCGTTACACAGTAGTTTAGTAAAACTTCGGTACAAGTTTTATACAATGCATTATTAACTAATCTTTCGGTCTAGTGTATAAAACTTATGCTCCACAAATTTTTGTAATTCACTTTAATTAATTATCTATAAGGGTCAATCGCACCGTATATCGTCCGTTTTCCCGATCACGTGTTGTAATTTCTTTAAATTGTTTTCCGACTTTATATTGTCCTTCGGCTAAAAACCTTGTAGTTTTGACCTCCTTTAGTTCCCAGAATTTACTGATTGATTTATTTAATGAATTGAATGCTATCATGCAGTGGATAGTTTTGCAAGATATTTTCGTATCACTAATTTTACCCGAAAGCATCGAATCGAGCTTCGTGCTCTGCCAGACGGCAGTGGATTCTTTTTTGCCAATAGACAATAATTGAAAGAATAATTCGATTCCGATTAACGCGTCAATTGTCTTCGGTTTATTAAAATCGGAGTCTGACAATGGCTTGTTAATCGCCACGCTTTTGCTTTTTATATCAATATACTAATTTGTCAATTGATTTCAAATACTCGGTAAAGCAAGAAATTCGATTCTCTGTTTGTAATCGGTGCAACGCGAATGAATGTCTATCTGAATTGAATGCTTCACGTGTGTCTTGACTTGATTCAATGCTTCGACAGTATATCAATTATTTTGTCAGATAATTGCAAAGATTCTGCGAAATCTTCCGTAATAAAATTCAACTACACGCCGCTATCTAATAATATGCGTGCTTACAGTAATTGATCGTCCTTTCCCTTTATACCTGTTACAGTCGTAGATAATACTGCTTAAGGAGAAATAGCCACCCATTTTGTGGACCACTTACAATCTAACGTAACCCCGGTTCAAGCAATTAAAATATAGTTTACTTGATTTAACTTCGTCAAGGCTTTCCTTTACTGGCAGACACTAACGTTGGATCTGATGTGCGACTGTAAATACTTGTATTTGACCGTGATTGGTGATTTAATTTGGCTGATGTACTACATTTATTTGCAAGTGGGATTTCAGTTACGTGACGAACCTGACATTTCCTTTCAAGAAAGTAATGAATACGTGAGCATTTGTGTACCTTTAACCTTTAAACGCGCGCAGGTGCATTTTCATGGCATCAATGAATTTACGCAAACTGCAACAGCATTCTTTACCTATGATTAGTAGATCTATTAAAACATGGAAATGTTTTTGAATGATAACTGGTTTGTTGCAGTCACGATCCCTCAACCTTGAAAGGGCCGGAAAGTCGATATATCGGCTCAAAAACATAATTCTTGGATACATCTTTATCCGTAAGTAAATTAATGCGCTAAGTTCGTATCTGAAGTTGGTTTGACCTTATCACTTCAGAATCAATGAAGGCAATTTGAAGGTCAAATCTAGCAATATGATTTGAATAATTGCAAAAGATATATATTTATGTTTTTGGAGTCACTGACTTCGGATTTTACATCATTTTCACCTCAAATAAAAAGAGAGATGATGATTTCTCCAACGTCATGTTGAGAATATACACAGGGAATTATTTAAAATTGGTTTTTAGATTTTGAAAGGGCTCGATACCGAATTTTCTCATTCAATCAATCGCATTTCTGTCAATTTCATTACTAAGATAAATTTCTGAATCTTTTGACAATGATACTCAAGCAGTACTTAAACCAATTTATGAACACTACCGTGGCGAAGATTTATTAGAAAGATTCACTGGCGCAAACACTCAGAACAATAATGAAGGTTTTAATTCTTGTGTTTGAGTTGTAACCCTAAAACATAAGTTTTTTGGAAAAAAAATCATGAAGGGTTCAGAACAGTGTTAAAATAATTAAAAAGTTAAAATAATAAGTGTTATGGGCGTAAAAATACGTAGTGAAAGTTAAACGAAAGACACACAAAGCCAACAAAAAGGCTAGATTACCAGAAGATGATGTTTACGAGTAAACAGAATCGTTTTCAACTCTATCGATACCGTTTAGAAAAAACTACTGCACCGATTCAATTGAAATTTGAACAGCTTATTCCTCATATATGTTCTTTTTGTATGATCTAAGATTATAACGACCTATAAAATTTTCAAGAAGTTATAAACAACTTATTTTGCAAAAAAGAGCCAAAAAATTCCAAGTTCAGACATTTTGTTTTTTTTCGGTAAAAATGAAATATCCTATACTATGCAATAGACAAACTATAGGTTTTAAGAATCCATTTAGTTTTTTGATTTCCAGTAGTCCGTTGGTGAGTATCGTGTCGGCAGTTAAACAAAAGTATAATTTTGAGGTGAACATTTTTAACATACGTAAAAAGTTTGAAAAATAATCATTTTTGTAGGAAATAAAAATTATTGAATAAAAAGGGAAAATCTACCTCTACATACCTGCCTTAAATGTATTGGATAAGTATTTAATAAATAATCGTAAATGAATCAAAAGTTTAATAATAAACGCGACAACTAGACTGAACGTTCAAGTTCGTGGGATATATAAATATATATATATATATATATATATATATATATATATATATATATCGAATTTTCTGTCGATTCCTTGCACATGCGCAAACGGAGTCGGCATACCGTGTTAGCGCAAATACTTATAACAGTAGGGACGATTCCCTCCTCGGCTAAGCCTGTGGTTCCGCTGATGGAACACCGCAGACGCTCGCTACTAGCTAGCGGTCTGCATTAAGAAATTATCCATATTCGCCCACACATGTTTTCTGCGCACACATCATTTTGTGAGAATGCGAACGCGGTTGTGCCAGAATCCACTGGCGATATCTCTTAAGAACAACGACTACGGGAAATTATTTCCATTCGTTAATGGCGAGGTCCTTGAAATTCGTGAGGAAGAAATTATATGTATCACACAATTGTTTCTCAGAAACTTGCTACAGTTCAGAATTCAATAAAGAAAACATAGAGTACATTCTATGAAATACACTATAAAAGTATTATATTCATAATTTCTATAGAAAATATTTTCATAAACATTATACATAATACATAACAAGACAAATATATTTAATTTTTTCCATTAATATTAGATGGACTACTTTTCAGTGTTTTCGTATTTTTACATAGCAAAATAGTCGTATAAACATTACAGAAAATACTTTATTAATAGTAAAATGGACTTTTATAGTTTTATTAATAAATTATATAATAAATATATTATTTATTATTAAATTATATATTAAATCGTTTAAAATATTAAAAGAATTAGAACTTACCAACAGAAACTATAAGATGTATAAGGCTTTTTTTAGTACCATCAAAAGTATAGGCAGTAACATGGAACCAGTAAAACAGGATCGATAATATTCTTCCTAAAATATCCTCTGGAATTTCTTTTTCTGGCGAGAATAAGTCTATAAGTAACCATATCCCATAATGTCCCATTAAATGTCGTTCTTCTATGATGGGCACATTATTTCTTATTCGATTTGATGTATTGCTTATGCTTAAACATGCAGAGTTTGTTTTCATATATAGCGTATCCGATGGACTATGATCAGTACTCATTCCTCGAGATTCTGATTCTTTTAGTAATCTATCATAAACAAATCACTGAGATAGAAATGAACAAAACCTTCTACATAATGATGTTACCGGTAATATAGGTAAATTCAACTGAAATAATCTATATATTTTCCAAAGAAAAATATCTAATTTCATACATATATATATATATATATATATTATAACCCCGAAATCGGGTTATTACTTACTGTTCACTTGCGTGTGTGTGTGTGGACTCTTCCACGCTGCTGGCAGTGCACTCCGCTGAAAGGGGACGGGGAACGGAGAATGAACCACGCGGGTGATTTTATCAGATTATTACAATATTAACATTTATTTGTACAAACCGACTATTTACAATAATGAAGCGATACATATACTTAGTACTGAGTGCGGGTTCCGCGACACTACATCAATTATTCAGATAATTATGCACTCCTCTAACATCTACGGGGACGGGGGAAACGGAACGGGACGCTCTCGACGAAACACGTGGGAATAACGGTACTACATTACATATTATATACTAACGGACAATTTATACGCGAACGCATTTACGGCCGTATAATACGATAAAAGGGATTATAAAACTAATCACTATGCTACGCGCGATAGATACATATTATACGGCTGAACCGCGAAGCTATGCAGTCGGCAGATCGCGGCGCGCGGGTGCGGCGGCGGGTCAGGACCTAGCTATACGCACACATGAATAAGATAACAAAAGCAAAAAGCTACTTGCCGCCGACGACGATGATGCTGTCGCTGGCGCTCGCCGGTGCTGTCGCTGACGCTCGCTGATGTTGTCGCTGGCGCTCACTGGTGCGGTCGCTGGCGCTCGCTGGTGCGGTCGCTGCTGTCCGGGCGACCGGGCGCGCGCTCTCTCTCTCGCTCCTAACTGCTGGCTTGCGCGGTTGCGCGTGGCTGCGGCTCGTAGCCGCTGATGGCGTCGCTGGCTCACGACGGCACGCGTATGGCAACGCGTACACGCTTCCTCAATGCTTACACTCACAGTCCGGGGCTGATGCGAGGATGTCGCCGCGTGTCCTCTCCTCGTCGACACCGATGCGCTCGCACGGAGTTTGCGCGAGGGCAAACTTACAACGCGTTCCCGCGAAAGGCGCAAAACTGCGAGCCTACTTTACGCTTCACGATACGATCGCGAACGGGCAAGAAACCACGGTATTCTACCGCGGGACAGAATAAAGGTGCGTCGGGGACGAAAAGGAAAAAGGTGTACGACGAAAAACCAACTCGAGAACTCGAATTGACGAAGGTCAAGACAAGAATGCGAAGTTCGTTCCGAACTTCTTACTTCCTACAGCGCTTCCAGCGCCCTCGCGGCTCGCGCGTATCGTTTCGCGGACACGCCCGAACACTCGCGGTTTCACACGAGCGCTCTCACCTACAGCCGCCGTTTGGGCGGTTACAAACTCCCCCTCCCAAACCGCAGGGGGGTCGCGTGATCGCGAAAGGTTGTGCAGGGTGTCCGTACGCGAGACGCGAACGTCTTATATGTACTTCGGGGAACATGGTGGGGACTAACACCGAGGTTAACTACATACGATGAGGGATCATACATTCTTTGACAAAAACACGGTAGGGGGACAATACATGATTTGGGCAAAAAGGAAAAAAAACGACGACCATTGGTTTACCCTTCGCATGGGTATAAACGAGAAACAAAAAAATGTAATTTATGATAACGAAAACGAAAAATGTGATTGCACCCGCTGGTGCAGCGCTTGGTCGTCGGTTGCTCGCTGTGACTCGATATAATTCTATTTGTTTTTCCTATTACTACTTCCCTACGTCTAATTATAAACTAAGCCCTATTCTAACCTATTGCTAACGGGACTTATCCTAGAGAAATGTATATTATTATTAGGTGACGAAAAAAAACTATAACTAATATTAATATAAATCCTGTCCTGGCTACCTAATCAGGTTTCTAACGCTCGCTTCTGTGTTTTTCTTGCAATCATTTCGCTTTCTTTCTTGCGATTCTCTTCTTCTTCTTCTGCTTGTCGCATGTTCGCTGGAAAAATAGTCGTCGTTAGTGACGTTCCTATCGGGGTTGGTACGGCGTTGGTGGGGCGAGCAAGTAGCCTAGTTACTATGGGAGCCATTGTGCGCTCTTCTAACTGATGCTATTGCTTTTGTCCTCACCCACCGACGCTGTGCCATCAGTGTATCTCGGCTGAGGGGTTGGCTCTAATATCCCTTTCTCTTTCAATTTTCCAGGTCATCCCTTAACACGATTCGCGCTCACTCCATATATATTTTCCATGGGGATATATGGGTACCGTTTCCTCTCTTGGGACGTGGTGGGGGAATCATGGGGATGGCCGTACGGGAAAAAACGATAGGGGTGCTACTTCTTCCATTTCTGTGTTGGGCGTTATTCTAAATATCAACGTTTTTATGCCTGCGCCTTTCTATATACTCTCGCAATACATCATGTATCGTTGCTCTGCCAAGGTTCACGGGGCGTCACTTTATGGATTGGCTCTTGTTTGCGTCATTTTATATGCTTTTTATATAGACTGCGCCACATTATAGGGGTTTGCTCCTGTCTACGCCCTCTATATATATTTGCTCCTGTTTGCGCCAGTTATATCTGAGCTTACTCCTGTTTGCGCCCTTTTATATGCATGTACTCCTGTTTGGGCCATTTTATGCGCACATGCTCCTATTTGCGCCGTTTTGTGTATCGTTTATACATATGTACTTCTCTTTGCGCCATTTATACGTCATTTATACATATGTACTCCTATTTGCGCGCCATTTTAATATGTGTGTTGCGCCTATTCACGCGCCATTTTAATACTTATGTGCTCCTCTTCGCGCCATTTATATTTATATTTAGTTTCATCTCTTCGCGCCATTTATGTATCCGTGCCATTCATACTTTCTAGTGCTTCTGTTCGCGCGCTATTTTTTCCACCATTTTATAATCGCTACTTTCTGCACTTTTACGCCTCTGGACTGAGCATTATTTATGTCGGTGCCCCTCTATCACCTCCAGCCCTGTATCATGTCCTTCTGCGGTAGCGTGGGCACTCAGCAACCGGCGATCTACTTGTTTAAATAGACAGTCGCCCCCGGCATTATAATGAGTAATGGTTGCTGAGCTCCCGCGGCGGCTGCCGCTTGCCTAATGGTTTGCTCCATCATTGGCGGTATTGACATTGGCGCTCCCGTCACCTCCTCATTCACGTTCGCCATTCCTAGTGGCTCCACCAAGTCTTCTGACACCTGACGTGTCGTCTTCTAACGTCCTCCCCCTTCCAAGACGGAACGGCAGGGGTCGACTGCCGCCGGCAGGACGTGCACGTGCCAACGTCAATGTCGGCTCTGCCACACCTATAACAAAATCTCCTTGATCTGGGGTGTGGGCAGGCGTTGTAGCGGTGACCGACCTCGCTACAATTCCAGCAGTTTGTTACTGCTGCCTCGCCATGGCCCGAATCTTCAGCTCCAGCTGGGCCCGTGAAGGACCAATTACGCATGCTTCCGAGACCCGGAAGTGGCGTTGTGGGGAGTGAAGGGTGGGGTCGTATGGGCGGGATAAAATTGGGGGGTGGTGCGATAAGGGTGTCCATCAAGCCTGGGAGTTTCTTGCTGCCTTTGGTGACAATTGCCTCTATGATTTCCTCTTCTTCTGAATTGTTCAGGCTCGCCACTGGGCTTGTTTCTATTTCTTTACTCTCCGGTGGTGGTATCGTGAATGGGTTAACCCTTTTCTTGCTTTCTTTGTTTTGTTTGGGGTTATGGGTTGGGGCGACGGTATGTGGGTACGGTATGGGGGTATTTCCTTGCTGTGGGGCGATTTGGGGGGATTCTGCGATAACATCGTTTGTTGCCTTCCTGTATTTGGTCGGAATGATGTATCTCTCCTTAGTAGAGGCGTGAGCATCATGTGCGGTTAGGTGGGGTTGCATGTCCGACGGTTGTGTCGCGATAGACCGCATGAACGCACATCGGTCTCCACGATATAGTCCAACGTCTCCATGTTCCGGGGTGCTCGCATATACTACTTTCTCCACATTCGTAGGTGCGTGTGGCTTTTTGGGAGGATGTCGCTTAAGAATCCTTGGCCCTGGCCTATATGGTAACGGGCTGACCGAACGTATTTGGTCGTGCGGGGTAAAATCTTTCTGTACCCGGACCTTTGTACGTGACGGTTCTAATGGTCCCGTTTTGTATGAGGCTGCTTCGGAAATGTATCCATCTTCCTCCTCATTTGCCGGTTCTCTGCACTCATCTTGAGCTACCTCCTCTAAGTACCCTGCATTGGGGTGTGGGACGTTGTCGGTAATGGTTTGGGTTTGGGGTTGGGTAGGATTTTCGGGGTCCTCGGGGGTCGGTATGCTTGTGTCCAATAGCGAGGGGGCGAATGATGCTTCCGCTATTGGTATAGTTTGTATCGCCGCTTCCTCTTCGACGAACTCCTGCGTTGTATCGCGACTGAACTGAATTAAATTCAGTCGCGATTTCCGTACCTCTTCGAGGGCCTCGTTTACTTTCTCCATATCGAGAGTAGTATTGAAGCGGTTCGGGGAACCTCTGCGTATGTGCACCGTTAGTGCGGTTAGGCTTCTGGAAGTTAACCCCCACATTTGTTCTGGGTCGTACGCGAGGGATGGGGGAATTTGTTCTTCCCCAGGTCTCTTGGACTGATCGGACATGCCCTATCGACGCAGTCCTTGCCTCGTCCGATTACTCGGTACATGTTGCTGCTCGCTGTTGATACCTGTGCATAAATTACTGCTATTAGGTTGATGATATCTCTTGAGGTCTGATATATGTGCCTTTGTCGTTTTCCCGTCACTCATGTCTTTGATCTCGAATACGACGGGGGATATCTTTTTCGTAATTTTACAGGGAGCTACAAATTTTGGGGCCAATTTCGCTGAGAATTGGCTGGGCCCGGACGACAGAACATCGTTGCGTCGATATACCATGTCGTTTACCTCAAATGTTTCCGCTCGGCGACCCTTGTTATAATATTTGGCCTGTTTTTGACTTGCGTCGCTCAGGTGTTTTCTTATGAGATTGTGGATGGCGGGCAATCTTTTCATGCGATTTTGCCATGCCAGTGGTGTTAATGTTTGCACCTGCAGCGTTGAATTTTGAGACTGACGATACGTCGGCATTTCTCGGGAATTCCGGGTAAAATTTAAAAATGCCGGCGATGTCTGGGTGCTAGCGTGCACTGCTGTGTTTACTGCAAATGCCAACTCTGGGAATTGGATGTCCCAGTTTTTATGGTCGTTTTGGTCAAAAATCGCGATCATGGTTTTGATGACCCTGTTTACTCTTTCTACAGGGTTGGCCTGTGCGTGGTACGGTGCAATAAATTGGTGTACTATACCTAATACCGCGAGTTTGGTCTTTAGCCAGTTATTGGCAAACTCGGTACCATTATCCGAAATTAGGTATTTCGGGCAACCCCACTTGAAGATGATCTGCTCTTCTAGTGCCCGTGTGATCGCTTGGCCATTTGCTTTCCGCAATGGGCGTATCTCGATGTATTTGGTGAAAAGATCTTGAAACACCAAGAGATATTTATGTTGTCCCTTGCTGGTCGGGAACGGGCCCCTGATATCTGCGGCTACACTGCTCCAGGGACCTTCGATGTTTCGTTGCGACATCAAGCCCGTGGGTCCTCTCTGCGACACCTTGTGTATTTGACACTCAGGGCAATGTTTAACATGCTTGTGTATGTCTCTTTTCATACCTGGCCAGTAGTACTGTTGGCCGACTTTGTGAGTGGTTTTATCCACTCCAAAGTGCACTGAGGTCAGAGTATTATGACACTCATGGAGGACGCGCTCTCTGTCGTTAGAGGGTACCACGAGCTTCCAGTCGTCCTGGTCGTGGCCTAGCGCTTTCGTAATGTCATTTGACCGATGTTTATACAACCGTCCCTCTTTGATCGACCAATCGGGATATAACTCCGGGTGTTTTTGGATCTCGGCGCTTTTCTGGCGGTACCAGTCGTCCATTTCAAGGGTGGTGAGAGTTGCGGTAGAGGACTCTGGGTGTTGAGGGGGCCTTCATAGGGCGTCTGGCACATGATGTAGTGCTCCCTTTCTGTGGACGATTTCCATGTTGTACGCTTGGAGTGCTGTTGCCCATCGAGCTAAACGTCCTGTTGGGTCTTTCAATGTGTGTAACCACTTAAGGCTACTGTGGTCAGTTATCACCGTAAACTTCTCGCCGAGTAAATACCCGCGGAATTTTTCTACTGCCCATAGGACGGCTAGGCATTCCTTCTCGGTGACGGTATAGTTTGTCTCAACTGGTGTCAATGTCCTGCTTGCGTAAGCAATCGGGTGCTCTTCGCCGTGGTGGTCTTGACTTAGCACTATTCCTAGAGCGTAATTGCTCGCATCGGTTTGCAAGACATACGGTTGATTCTGCACGGGGCGCGCTAGCACAGGCGCTTGCGTCAACAGGATTCTGAGCTTGTCGAAAGCTTCCTGTTGCGCTGCTCCCCAGTGCCACTGAATGTTTTTTTCTAATAATTTGGTGAGGGGCAGCTTGATTTCCGCTAAGTCCTTTATGAACCTAGCGTACCACCCGACCATGCCTAGAAAGGCCCTCAATTGTCGCAGGTTGGTAGGCCTTGGGTATTCGCTTACTGGGCGAATTTTGTTGGGGTCAGTGTGCAGACCGTCCGCGTCTACGATGTACCCTAGGTACTTGAACTCCGGGCAGCAAAACTCGGATTTCTCCCTGTTTATCTGTAGGCCTATCTCGTTCAAGCGGGTGAGGACTGCTTTCACCTCGCAAAGGTGCTGCTCGAAGGTCCTCGTAGCGACGATAATATCGTCCATATACACGAAGACATTCGGTTGCCAGGCTGGCCCGAAAACAAGGTCCATACCTCGCTAGAAGGTGGCCGGGGCGTTCGTTAGCCCATAAAGTAGTCTCGTATATTGGAAGAGGCCTTTCTGCGGGACCGCAAAGGCGGTGACCTCTTTACTGCTCTCTTCAAGCGGTATCTGGTGGTAGGCCTGACTAAGATCTATTTTAGTCAGGTACCGCGCGTCACGTAAGTTGTCCAGCAGGACATCCATATGCGGAAGAGGGTATGCGTCCTTCTTAGTGATAGCGTTGACTGCCCGGTAGTCAATGCAGAACCTTATTTTTCCGTCCTTTTTAGGGACGATTACCAGGCAGCTGCTCCACGAGCTTTCTGACGGTTCTATGATACCCTCCTCGAGCAATCGGTCAATTTCCGCATGAGCCTGCTGGAGGAGTTTATCCGGTATTCGCCGGAGACGCTGTTTTATGGGACGGTGCCCCTGGGTGTCAATGTAATGTGGCTGCATGCGTGCCAATTTCAGCGTTCCGGTTTTTTCCGGTATAAGGTGCCGTAGCACTCGGTCCATTTCTTTTTTCTCTGTGTCCTTTAATTGTGCTACCCCCTTGACGGCTGCGATAGCCGTGATAGCTACAGGTGAGTCACGGTGTTGGGTGACGAAACGCCTGATGATTTTCTTAGGCATGTGCCACGTAGCGTCTGCAAAGTTGATGGTCATCTTTAGCGACGAAAGTATGTCCATACCAAGTATCATGGCGTATTTTAAGGAGGCCGATACTTTGAAGCGGGCTTTAAGCCGTTGGTTGTCGATCGTTAGTGACAGATCGACCTCGCCTTCGTCAGGACATACCTTGCCGTCCGGTATCTGCATATAGGAGCGCACCGATATAATAACTGACTTTACCAGTTTGCCGGGACCAGGGCCCACGTAGGATTTCCGAGCGCCAGGATCGATCAGCGCTGGGAATATCTTCCCCATCAGCTCAATGTTGAGGAAGAATCTGTTTTCTTCCTCGGGTGAGTTACATCCCTGGCTTTGGGGCAGTCGTATTCGTCGTCTGTGATATTTGGAGTCGTGTTGTAGGGATTCTCGAGTTCAACTCCAGCATCCTCGTCCCTTACTCGTTTCCCGAGCTCTTCCGTGGGCTGCAGCGGGGACAATTCAATGTCGTGACATTGTTCTCACCACAATTATAACAGTAGACTTTCCGTGTATCCGGGCATCTGTCTGCCCAGTGCCCTGGTTTCTTACAGGTCCAACAGGGCCTGTCGTCCTCCCGCTGCGGTCCATTGCTAGAACGTCGTCCGTTCTCTCGTGTCGGGGAACGAGATTCCTGGTCTCGCCTGTCAGGCGATCTGTACGAGCGGTACTTATGATCGTCTCTGTTAGGCGATCGGTATTGTCGGTCAGGTGGTCTCCTTCTCAGTGATTCATGGTCTCGGTGACGTGGGGGACATCGCGAGGGGTATCTGTGTCGGTATGGTGGGGATGGGGAGGGGTTGCTTGGACGTGATGCCGATACAGGTGAAGGGTATCTGGGTGAGGGGGGTGGTCTTCTATGGTAGGGGGACGGTGACCGATACCGTGGCGATGAACTTCTTTGTCGCCTGTTCTCTTCTGTTCGTTTTGCCCTTGTTTCCCTGTTGACTATGGGGGACGGACTGTCTCTTCGGGTGTCTCTCCGTGAGTTGTGGGAATACGATCGTACACTGTCGCTCCTAGTGTCTGTTGAGGCGGATGGTTCACTTATCGTAACCGTTTTCTTTGGAGCCGTGTTTTTATCGTTATCGATTGCCGCCAGTCTCGATCGTCTATTCGCCCTTTCCAACGGAGAGCAGGCCGCGGTACTCACCATGCATTCGTCTTGTGCCGGTGGCTCTTTATATCGCTTTGTGAGCTTGCTCTTCAGCTCAATTTGCTGGCCCAGCAATTGCAGCTCGTCGATGGACTGGAACTCGCTTCTATTGATCTTTTCCATATATGATGGATGCAGGTTTCTATATATCCTGTCGAGCTGTGCTTCCAGTGTCAATGCAGGTGCGATTTTATCTAGCAGGACACGTATGCCTCTGAGGTAAGAGCCAATGGGCTCTTTTGAGCCTTGCGTTCTGTCACGCAATTCCTCTTCTAGGCGTAGAGTATAGTCGATAGGCCTGAATTGACAGCGCAGCGCTGCCTTGAACTCTTCCAGTGTACGCCATCGCTTATATAAGGGTCTGGCCCAGATTCGGGCTGAGCCGCCCAGTATCCCTGGAATTAGTTTCAAAATGTCAGCCGCTGGGATGTCGAGACTGTTTATCGTCTCTTCCATCCTATCAATAAATTCCTCTACGTCTTCGCGAGGGGCTCCCGTGAACTGCACCTTCCACTGGCGTAGCAATTGTCCAGTCCGTGTCTCCTTCAGATAGGTGTTCTCGAAGGGTCGACTGGTGTTCATGTGATTAAAGGTTGTCGGTGCCGCATTAGGCGTGGGCTGCGCTCCCGCTGTTGTACAGGGCGTACCCGTGTGTGGCATCGCGGCATACTGTTGGAACAGTGCCGGATGGGCGAATGGCCATCCTCCAGGCAGAGGTTGCCAGCTGTTGGCAGCAGCGGGGAGATGATTAACTCCCGTGGTGGTCGTGCTGTGCAACGGTGGTGACGGCCATGGCCCGTACGGGTATCCCATGTACGGGGCGGTATTCGGCCAACTCGGTGCCGTGGTGGCGATGTGCGGTTCTGTAGGGTTTACGTTTTCAGCTTAGTAGTATTGATTGTGTATTAGTATTGATATTAGCTGTAGTTGATATTAGCAGTATTAGTATTGATATTAGCTGTTTCATGATCTATCCTTTGCGGCGTGCCATTCTGCGGCTGTTGGTCCGAACAGCCGCCGCATTTCGAAGCGCAGTAATCTGTCTCTTACTGTAGTTAAATTCTCGTTTACTCGTAGGTGTTTCTGTTTGGGTTCTGTGAGCAACGCATCCTTTTGCAATTGTTCGTAAACGTTGCTAAGTCTTGCTCTTTCCTCATCTATCTCACTCCCGGTTTCTTGAGGGAGCTCCATTATTCCTAGGTGGGGTTGTAAAATGGGGACGACGCACGATGTTGATGTAAAATAATAAAGACGACACGGTATATGTATAATAAAAATTTAAGAACAGCTGTTCGATGTGTTCTTGTTTATATGTGCTTGGAGTAAAATCTAACAGCGTATTTTTCCTAGCCGGAGATAAAATCGTATTCTCCTGTCTTTCTGGACCTTACTATTTCCAACCAAATCGTAGCAAATTTTCCTCTTTCCAGTATATTCTGTACTCGTCTATATGCGTAGTAGTGGACTAAGTAGTTACCCTAGTAAAATTTTCTTGATTATAAAGAGAATGCTAAATTCACGAACTGGACTTGGTTTTTAACGTAAGTAGATAATAATAAAAAGAATGTTATTATGTTGTAATCCTCTTTTTTTTTTCTTCAGGTGTGATTATTTATGAGATTGGTTATAATCTTTTTTTTTTCAAAGAAAATAATTATTATTCTCTGTGCTGATTTACATATACCAATGAAAAAAATTTTTTTTAAAGGTAAAGTAAAAAAAAATTTTTTTTTTGTAGTAAAAAAAAATTTTTAAGACTGATTTAATTTAGGTGTGAAACAGTAGTTCCGAATTTGTTGATAGAGAGAAAAAAATTGTTTATCAAAATTTATTTATTGTTGGTTGCTATTATCATTATTATTATGTTACTATTATTATTATTATTATTGTTATTATGATTATTATTGTTATTATTGTTATTATTATTATTATTATTATTATTATTATGTTACTATGTTATATTGAATTGAATTGTTGTTATCCCAGTTACCTTAACTAAGGTTGTTATTTGTCCAGTACTGCAGTTATTCTTGGCTACACCTATTTTAGAGTGCAGTATTCCTGGCTGACAGTAGTTAATTCAAATAAGACTTATTGAAATGGAAGAAAAAAAAAATAAAATCCTCTCCCCCTTTTTTTTGTAACGCTGAATTAAATAATAAAAAGAAAACTCTTCTATAATTTCTTGACGTAGGTCTTCCTTCTTATATAATTTCCTCCTGTTGCTTTATTTATTAATAATTAAAAAAGTAATATCATACTAAAAATACATATATAAAAAAAAATGTATATAGACAGTATGTTTTCTCTCCCTCCTTTTTTTTTTTTTATTCACAGAAAATACTTATTTATGTTTATTTAGTTATAATTGTTATGTTATTTGTCAATGCTAAGAAGTTTACTTGGTTTTATTTACACGTCTAGTTTATGTTTACTATTGTTATTAATTATATCCACTCATTTATCCTTAAAAGAAAAGATATCCAATTGTTCGTTAATGTTTCCTTTGGTTTTTGGTTATTTCATCTATATTGGTCCTCTCGTTATGTGGTTTCCTGTCTTGTTATTACTACATTCAGCTACTATACTTACTTGGTTATTGTATCTTTAGTTGGTTTATTGTTAAGTTGTTATTTATGATAAATGGTGGTAATAATCTTCAACTGGATTAATATATTTATTGCATTATTTTGTGTTCCATTATAAAGCTATTTTACTGTAGTGGTGTCGATATCACATATATACTAATCATTCTGCTTACTATTATTTAATGTTATTTGAGGTTATTTATTATTAGTTAGTATTTAGCAGTTTAGTATCTAGCAGCTGAAAATAAAAGAATACTCACAGTATTAAGAGGTTATTGTAATTAAGCGTGTGATTTCCTCCTTATGTTTTCAATTATGTTTGTTTATATATATCCCCAGCACTATTTGTTCTTAATTTTCTTAAAAATGATTTAAAATTAATTTCTACTATTGAAGTGGATATTCTCATCTACCTCCACTTTATAAAGTTGAGAGAATTCAATTCCTTCATGGGAATTGTTCTCTTTCAAAATTCTCCCTGTGCATCTATATGTCAAACATATAGGTAAAAGGTACAAAACATAGAAGTATTTGTATTTAATGAAGTATTTTATGCTATATTTGTAGTAATCGTTAATAAAAAAAAAAGGAAGCGATATCGATAGCAATGGGGGAAAGTGTCCTGTATACACTGAGTGTGGTATCCTTGTTATTGCATACGCTTATTAGTTATAAAGTCTTACAATGCTGATGATTTCCTTGATCTTTTCTAGTCTCCAACTTGATATATATATATGCTATTTCTTCTGAGTATATCGATGAAGTATATATTTAAGATAAAACTATCTTCTATGTATAGCGAGGGTCATATGTGGTATTGTAAAATGGTATAAAAGGTGCAGGGACGATATGATATTCATGTGCTTTTGCACATAATAAGAGAGGAAACGATATGCATATATGATATATTATGTAACAAGTTAATAAAAATTTAGGGACATGAGTGGCGAGAAAGGACAGACATAATATCAAAAATCAGTTAAATGTATATGAGATATATATATGGAGCATATGAGAAATATTGTATAAAGTCAAATATAATATCAGTAATTTAAAATAATATGTAAATAATACATGGATTATATAGAAATTATATAGAAATAATTTAGATTCGAATAACTGACAAGTATGTAAAGATTTTCAGAAAAGGCTATTTATTTTGCATGTAATCACACTAAGTTTAAGAGGTATTTGATCTCGACCTTGTACTTTTATTTATGTAATTACTAAATTTATCCTTTACTGTGCTGTTATTTCAATTTTGAAATACCAGCGTATTTCTCAAGAAAAAGAGAAAGTTGTTCTCTTTTGTGTGTTTACATTTCAGGCAACAAATAGTGCATTTTGCTAATATAAATGAAATTATAAGTAAAATTATAATTATACTGTTACTTATACTTTCATTATTATAAATACATATATATATTCATGCAAAATACAATATCAATATGTACATGCAAAATTTATATGAGTATAAAATTAAAAGAAACTATTTTCTATATAACACCTTGCTTGACTTTACTCAATATACATAGGGGGGATAACGAGAAGGCATTAATGTACATTAGCTTTAGCCAGATAATTTAATTAATTAATTATAAATTGTTAATTAATGTATTAGTACCTAGACGTGACGAAAAGGGAGAAAGGGGAGAAGCATCTAATCATAAAAATTTGTCAGTAAAAATTTCTGACACATTTATGCCATTACGCATTCTTCTGCGCACACTTGTGGCTGCAGAAGTCGTTGACAGTCGCCTGTCCGTGTGTGCACTTGTACGTGTGTTGCGTACTTTTTCTTCGTGCAGCTAGACTAAAGGGGATCGGGAAAAAGAGTGAGTGCACGATGTGGCTCTTCTACGAGGCTTCAAGATCACTTTTGTCGCGGGCTCCACGTTCTGGGCGCCATTTTATAACCCCGAAATCGGGTTATTACTTACTGTTCATTTGCGTGTGTGTGTGTGTGGACTCTTCCACGCTGCTGGCCGTGCACTCCGCTGAAAGGGGACGGGAAACGGAGAATGAACCACGCGGGTGATTTTATCAGATTATTACAATATTAACATTTATTTGTACAAACCGACTATTTACAATAATGAAGCGATACATATACTTAGTACTGAGTGCGGGTTCCGCGACACTACATCAATTATTCAGATAATTATGCACTCCTCTAACATCTACGGGGACGGGGGAAACGGAACGGGACGCTCTCGACGAAACACGTGGGAATAACGGTACTACATTACATATTATATACTAACGGACAATTTATACGCGAACGCATTTACGGCGGTACAATACGATAAAAGGGATTATAAAACTAATCACTATGCTACGCGCGATAGATTATTAGACATATTATACGGCTGAACCGCGAAGCTATGCAGTCGGCAGATCGCGGCGCGCGGGTGCGGTGGCGGGTCAGGACCTAGCTATACGCACAAATGAATAAGATAACAAAAGCAAAAAGCTCTCTCTCGCTCATAGCTGCTGGCTTGCGCGGTTGCGCGTGGCTGCGGCTCGTAGCCGCTGATGGCGTCGCTGGCTCACGACGGCACGCGTATGGCAACGCGTACACGCTTCCTCAATGCTTACACTCACAGTCCGGGGCTGATGTGAGGATGTCGCCGCGTGTCCTCTCCTCGTCGATACCGATGCGCTCGCACGGAGTTTGCGCGAGGGCAAACTTACAACGTGTTCCCGCGAAAGGCGCAAAACTGCGACCCTACTTTACGCTTCACGATACGATCGCGAACGGGCAAAAACCACGGTATTCTACCGCGGGACAGAATAAAGGTGCGTTGGGGACGAAAAGGAAAAAGGTGTACGACGAAAAACCAACTCGAGAACTCGAATTGACGAAGGTCAAGACAAGAATGCGAAGTTCGTTCCGAACTTCTTACTTCCTACAGCGCTTCCAGCGCCCTCGCCTCTTGCGCGTATCGTTTCGCGGACACGCCCGAACACTCGCGGTTTCACACGAGCGCTCTCACCTACAGCCGCCGTTCGGGCGGTCACAATATATATATATGTATATATATATATATATATATTGTAACGGGGTGGGTTCGATTCTGCGAACTCCAGTTGGAATATCGACGCGCGACCGCTCCCGTATGGTCCGCGCGCAACTCACGTCGATCCCGCTTCTCGCCGTCCGGGAGATAAGCACCCGTCGGCGGCGGAGTCTCGGCGTGCCACGGAGAAAAAAAATGGGCCCTCGTATATGCGAGCCTACTCACCTGTTTCGTGCGCGGCGCTCTGGCAACGAGCACCACGTCCGCAGCTAACTCAGATCGCACGGCGGGAGCTCTTCGCCGTGCCCGCGGAGGCGGGTGGATCCTGCGCGCAATATGAGCGCGATGCCAGATAATGTACAGGGAAGGTAGTGACTGACGACAGATAAAGAACTGAGAGAAACGCGAACGTGTCATTCGAATATAGTCTTTATTTATACACGATATTCTCCCGTTTGACAATATCAAAGGTCACGAGGCTCGCGTGCCTGCAATAATAATATGCGGAAAGCGCAAACTGCAATACGCGCGCGCAGTCTCTCTCTCTCTCTCACACGCTCGTCCGCCCGCTGGCGGGGCGCCTCGCAAGAGTGCACTCGCATGAACTAACTTGGGCGTATTCCAGATGGGTCGTCCCCAAGGAATACCGGCGTTGACGCCAGGCGGCACGCACGAACACTCGCGGGCGATAAACGGCAGCGTTCAGCCTACACCGTATACGCGAATTCGGAACGAAACCGGGCACTAACGTGGCAGACACTGGACGTCGGCGCGAGTAGCAGGGCCTCCTGCACGGGCTCGTTGGTGCGAACGGCCGTTGGCTGCCGCGGACGATTCCCTCGGTCTCGCGTGCTCCTCTTCCTCGATGACTCGGGACGCGCCGCTACTCGCGGTACGGAAACTGTCGCGAGGTCGATCTCTCCTTCCCTAGCGCGTCTCGAGCGCGTGCACCAAAATCTCGCCTTTTTGTTTTTCACGGGGCTCGGGCGCACGTGGCTGTCGTCTAACTATATCAAAACAAGACTAAAAAAACTGCTCGCTTCTCCTCTCCGCGACGACCGTTCGCTACTCCCTCTTCCCGCTCTGCTCTCCTCTGCCGTCCGGCCGGCCGGCTGCATCGAGGTCGTGCAGTATTTACACTCGACGCACGCCGCGGCTGACGAGTCGCATTTCGGTTGCGGCCTCGTTATAATATATATATATATATATATATATATATATATATATATATACATGGTGACCTGTGTAACTAGGACTACAGTTTTTACAATATCTACTGGTAATGATTTGCGTTGATCTGCTGGTAATGATAGCGGTTTGACAGGGCCATTCAAAGGTAAATTGAGATTGAACGAAATGCAGGCAAATATAAAGACGCACAGCCGGTGAGAAAATCACTGCGATTCTTGGTTGGTATATCTATTTATGTAAACAAATTATATACTGGTTGTAACGAGTTTTTTTGTGCTAAATTTTTTTGTAGTACATCTCAGTAGAGTATTATTTGTTTTTTAGCTTTTAGCCCTGTTTCTCGCTGCACGGACAGCATTTCTGGTAAAAACAGACGTGTTGTGATTTTATTACTATTTTTGACGAATTTCTCTTTATCAATTTATCAATCCTGACGTCTTTGGCCAGGCTCTAGTTAGTTCATTTCCCGTCTTCTGACAATGATCAGTAAGTCGATAGCGAGGACAAGGAAGATGACGAAATTAAGAAATGAGATCACCATTAATGCTGAAAACGAGGATGACTTCTACGAAAATGATGATGACGAATCAGGCGGAAAATCCTGTTATTTTTTTTCATTTTTATCCTTATGTATTAATTTTAGATACCGAATATGGAGGTATGTAATTATCCTCGTTACTATGTTGTAGATCATATGCGACAGGAGAGATCTTGTATAGTACACTCAATGGTCCCGCTAATTGCAGCACGAATTTCACGCAAATACTTTGTAGCTTATTAGACAAATCATTAGACAATTTCTATTAACTAGTTCATTTGCGCGGTTTTTACTTTCATTACAACTTTTCGTAGACGTAATTGTCGGCCCCAAGTTATATAGGCTGATATATAACCGGTAAATTCACAATCAGCCTTTTTATATGCAAACGCTATCACAAGCAGGAAAAAATTCTATAATCTTTGATGTCCTAAATATTCTAAAGTGATTTTTTTTCTAATCTACACCATGGTGTACGAGATGTATTCAAATAATAAGGTAACTTTATAAATATCGAGGGATACGTCCATTCGATTATGGCTTTTTTTATTTTGTGTTGGTACAGGTGCACCGAGCATATATTCACGGTTTTAGTTCCATAGCAATATTTGTTTGTTTGTGACAGGCATAGAAAGTTATAAGTGTTTCATGTCCTCGGCGTTTTTCTTCTACCAAAAAAGGAACGAAATTTAATTCTTTGAATGTGAATTTTATATTTTCGTACGTCAATTTTAGAAACTCGGTCAACCCTTTGGCAAGTCATCGTTTCGATATAGAATGCGATTGTGATATAATGCCTAATTGCGCTTATAGTTATGCCTAAAATTACTTGGACTTATATGATTTTGGTGTTTGCTCGCCTGATATTAATTTACGCAGGAAAATCTCATTTATATCGACGCACTTAAGATTTTTAAATTTACGTTTACTTTTCGATTTTTATCGCTATTGGTTAATCTAAAAAATGATATTGTTCATTTTCTTTCAATTTAATATATTATTATTAGAGTCAAGTAAATTGGATAACATTTATCGTTCTTTATTAAATTTATTGGTTTTGAACATTTTATGTAGAGGGGGGATGGTATAGTATAATTTTTAGTGTAGTGGGAATAGGGTTATATATAACTCGAGGTATATATAAGGTTTAGTTTAGTCCCTAATGAGGAGCGGTAGCAAGCTCGAAATTTTGGACAACCTCAGCCTATCTTCAATTGGGTAAAGGAAGTGTTTGTTCATTTAATTAGACTGTAGGACTAATAGAAATATTAATTAATTTAAATTACTTTAATGACTTAATTCATGATCGTAATTGGGCTTGACCTGAAGCAATTTATTATCTTCTATTATCTATTCTAACGCATTTACTAATTGAAATAATTTCATCCTTTCAACATAAATAACGAAGTTTTTGTGAATCGCTAAGATCCGAATTATATGTACCATTGTATTAAAGGTATTAAAAATTCCAATCACTTATCGAAAACACCATCTAAAATTACTAAGTAAATTTTCGGTAAATATAAATTACTTCAACCATAGTAATTTTTAGATTTATTCCGTGCTGAGAATGTGATTCAACTATCTGACTCATATATTATATCTTGTGCTTGGCTAAACACTTTCAAATAAAAATTTTATATCCTAATTCGTACCAGGACCACCAAAATTAAGTTGAATATCTGCAAATTCCAGAAAATTATTAAATTCAGTTATTTTTGTTTTTAACCGCGTCGGTAGCAATTATGAATTTTACATCGAAATCCATCTACCTGATATTTAGTACTTCTTAACTCGATGTCACTTCCTGAAGAAGTTAGAAGTCCGCTCAGCATCCTCCCTTTTTCATGATTCTCTGCAATAATGATATTCTTATGGTTAGAAAATTGCTCTTATTCTAGTTATATTTGTACGCTCTCAAGCAACAATTTATTCGTATTGAGCTTTATTTTTCCTTTCATTCGTATAAACTGTCGTTTAGAATGAGATTCGAAAATATTTTCTAAACTCAGTTCTAAACTTGAAAATATGCTCTTAAAAATGACAAATTTTTGTAAATTTTAATCCATGAAGCAACTATTTATATAAAATGTTATCTATCTATGATTACTTGATTCATAATGTTTGTTTTATTGTAATAATAATTATCATGCCTTAAATTTATAAATAAAGTATATTATATAAGTTTTATAATGAACTTTAAAAAAGGATCCTGTTGGGGTAGTATCAGATTTTTAAACGGTATTCTAGCATACCTCCCCCCTTAAAAAGTGTGCTATGTCCCCCAGCATAGCACAATTAGTGTGAGTAAACTTTAGGTGCAGTAGGATACTGATAGACTTTCTCAATATGTTTTGAGTAAAGTCTGGAGAGAAGAGGGGATACCCATAATGTGCTATGATGCTGATACCACAATCAACTACTTTTTATTTTTAATAATTTAAATAACCTTTCGCATATCTCCACTAATGGGATTATACTGAAATATGCAATTGTGCAAGTTCAAGCAATAAGCTGTAGTATTGGCTAAAAAGTTCTCTTTAGCCTCAAACTTAACAGGAGCGCTCTTTAGAGATTCATTTTGTCGTGAGCAATAAATAACTATGAGCGGTTCGTTCTCGAGAACCTGTTTCTTTGCAAGCAGTGGTTGTGTATTCCCTGTATAGTATGTTTTTTGGAAATTTGTATACATGTCAGACAATATGTCGTACTGATGTCAAGATGTAAATTATTATATGGATAATAATTCAAGTTCCACGTTACTAATATTGCAATGTTCAAAACGACCGGCGTTTGCAGTTGCTTCATATTTTTTCTTTGTCTGTAAGCCGAAAATCACATAACGTGTTTCTATAATTGATTGGAAGTTTTCACCGCCCACATATGTTTACTGCCGCTTGGTAGAACAGAAAATTCAAATAGTTCCCATGAACAGTAATATATTGAGATCTTTACCAATGAAAATGGAATTTTTTTTATCAGAAGCAATGACATAAGGCATTAACCATACTATCATTGTTATTTTTATGTTATATTCTTCATATGTATTATTGCGTACTGTAGTACTATCCTGAATTATAGCATTCAGGTCCGATCTTGATCTTACCAGAATAAGTTGATGGTTCATATTAATTACAATTTCTTGGTAATCTTCTGCGAAGCCCAAAATCATAAGCATTCAACCATCAGCGTCTCGTTGGTATTGATCGAAGCACTTTCCTTCATGACACTACACAATCCAACATTTTTACTTTTGTCTATATTAACACCATTGATTTTATAGCGAATTTCATCAAGTAGATGGCAAACACTATTGTTGGAAAATCTAGATTTGGAGGATGTATTTCAATCAGTATGATATATTCATTTTGTAATTTTCCATAGATATGGATAGAATGATAGTAGTATACACAGGTCTTGATGTTGGATCCAAATGTGAATTTCATCATTATGATCAAAGTTTTGGTGTATGGTTTATGTACGTGAATTTCATAATGAGCAATTGAGTCATCGGATGACAATGGAATTTTTAGTATTTCGTCCATTTTTCAGAAAGCAGTAGAAGATTATACAGGTAATTTTTTCCACGAACTTTTAGACTTTGGAGGAACTGAATGTTCGTCAGAGTTAACGGTTTCAAACTCTTCAATGGACTGATTGTCGATTGCCAGGATAGAGTACTTATATACTTGATAGCATGATAAACAATCCCCCTTACATAGATTTGATATGAAGTCTAATACTGATTTCTTCTTCCCGAAAATTAAATGGATTGCCGTCCTGGTCGAACATTCCGAACTTGTATATTATCTAAACACTTCACACTAAATGGTAGATATTTAACCTATAGGGGATTTTCTATGATTCTATATTCTGGAGAAGCACTGGCAAAGAATTCGTGACTAGTATGAACCTTTTGATTGTTAATTAAAGCTCCTGCAGTAATGTTATACACGACTCTGAGTGCGTTGATTTTCAATATTTTCACTGGTAAATCAGAACGATGTTCTATATTTTCCTTGAGAATACGAGGAGTAAATCCCAGCACTCGACCGATTTTTGAGATTTAAGATCTAACGGGACACTGCACTTAATTTCACTTCGAAATGTATTATTTTTAACTTTCAATGAAAATTCAATTCTTTTAGATATCAATGTATTTGATAAAAATTTATTTTTATTATCGATCTCGTAACTGATTTTTATCATCCATCTTTTAACGTGATTCACGTCTTTCAACGTGATTTTTATCATCAATCTTTTAAATGAAGTGAATTAACGTTAAAAGTTCGACTAAACCAAAAACATAATTTTTATGCTGTGGTAGTTCAATAGATAAAGAATATTAGGCTTCTAAAACAGACGATTTTCTAAAAGAATCAAAGGGGAACTATCTTCCATGACTGATTGAGTGAAAATGATCAAATTTTATCTGACAAATTCTTTGTATAGACTTTCAGTTCAGAAACGAAGACATAGATCAGCGCAAATTAATGAGCTACCAAAGTAGATGATATGAAATCCTCTCTTTCGATAACTAATCCAATAAGTACTTTATTTACGAATCATCGAGAATTAGAATAGCAGATTCGTTATACCATGGTCCATTACGTAAAAGACAATTTCTCATAAAATCAGCTCGAAAATATAGAATTTGTAATATACGTGCATATTTTATAATATCATAGTTTGTTAATGGGTGATTTGGCAAAATGAAATATAAGCTTTTTTTACGGTGTCCGACATGCGGTTTGAGAAATAATCCCACTCCACGTTTGTATGGCTTCAAATGGAAACCTTTACCTGAAGCCATAGCTTCCATCGTCTTATAATGATACTTGCTTTCTTGATAATCTTTCTGCGCAGCTTTAGCATCATTTACTGCTTTAGCTATTCCAGACTGTATTACTTTGCGTAAATTTCTACCTGATTTCAATTATTTTTTCGCTGCTGTCACCAATTTGTTGAATTTCAGCTTCATTCCAGTTTTTGCTTATAAGTTCATAACACTTGCGACATGTAGAGCTGACGGTTTTGCAACAAGACTAGAATTTTTAGCTTTAATCCGTTGCTAAGCTTTATTAGCAAGCTTTATGTCAGCCACTTTACGATTACTGTTTTTATTAAATTACTCAATGGCATGAATTCTTTATATGTCTAATCTAGTGGATTTATTCATGGATCACCTCTTTTTAATCGCGTTAATTTAGATGCATTTCGATAGGTAAATTGTTGATTACTCTATCAAGCAATCCACGTCCTTCCTGTTTTGAATGTTTACGAATTTTATGTTCAATCATGGTTGATAGTCAAATTATAACTGATGATCAAAAATATAAAATTAACATTTTTATATTTACTTCAGTCAAAGTTAAAGGAGACTTTCTCATGCCAACATGGACTTCTTTCAGTAGAACGTGAAACTACTCGGAGCTGACTTTCATTTTGGAATGGAAAAAAAAGGGAAGCGAGATCGAGAGTTACTATCAAATAGTATACGAGCAGTAATCTTCGGCCCAAAAAACTGTGGAAAAACAAATAGCTTATTAGATTTAATCACTAGTTCCAATGGCCTTAAATTCGAGAATGTTTATTTAAAATCGTTAAATCAACCAAAGTATCAATTTCTCAAAAAAGTAATAGACTAATCGAAGGCATCTCATATTTTCCGTTTAGTCTGCATGAATTTGTAACATCATCAGTGAAGCATTGCCCAATTAAATTATGAATTTTGATGATGTAGCTCGTCAAAAACAAGATAACGTCAGAGAATTTATGGGGAGACATAAAAATGTGCCAGTCATATGCTCATATACCAAAGCATCTTATTAGAGATAATATTAATATGTTAGTAATTTATCGTCAAGATGATGTGAACTTAAAACGTATTTATGACGACCATGACAATACTGTCTTTCAACGAGTTTCGAAATCTTTGCTCTAAATGCTCGAAAAGTGATAAATATGGATTTGCTTTTATTGATAAAGATAGAGAGATTGATCATGAAATTAAAAAAATCTTAAACAATCAGTTCAATTTTATACAGCAACACGACATCATGTCGGATATTGAGAAAGAAAAGAATATCCTTAACGGGCTGTGCAAGCTCGTAAAGCTATGAAAAGAAAATCTGCACTATTGAAATAGAAAAGAGAAAATCTCAAAAAAGTTGAACGAGATACATTGAAACCTGTCATGGCATCACATGAAAAGTTTGTCGAATCAGAAGATTACTGTCTTCTAATCTAATTCTGGATGATCACAATATTAAAAAATCAACTAGATCCCTAACAAGTTATATAAAGATATAGTTACGTAATACGAGGGTAGATTGATAAGCTTCCGGCCTGACCAAGAGATGGTGCCACTGGTCCTATATGGAAAAGCTCTGTGGAAGATGAATGCCGCGTTTGCTAACAGTTGACGAAAAATTGATTCGAAAGAACATTTCTACCGCCAATTTGGCGATGTATAAGCGTAATCCAACACTCCTGAAGGAAAAACAACAGTCTAAACAATGGATTGGACCAGGGGAACCAACTCCAAAGAAGGCAGAAACAATTTTTTTCAGCGAACAATGTTATGGCTACTGTTTTTTGGGGATGCAAGAGGTATTATATACATTGATTACCTTCAAAAAGGGTAAAAATATCACTGAAAATTAATCGACCTCATCTGGCTAAGAAAAAAATCTTGTTTCATCACGATAACGCACCAGCGCACATGTCAATCGTTGCGATGGCTAAATTCAACGATCTGAAGTTTGAATTGATGCCGCACCCTCCCTACTCTCCAGACCTAGCCCCGAGTGACTATTATCTGTTTCCTAACCTCAAAAAATAACTTGGCGATTATAGAGATGGCATTACTAGACTAGAACCCCGCTATGAGAAATGTATCAGCCTTAGAGTAGATTATGTTGATAAATTAAGAAAAAATTCTTATAAACATCGTTTTTCTTGGTCAGACCGTAAACTTATCAATCTACCCTCTTATTCGCTCAGCTTCCACAAAAGATTATGATTATGATTCTGATTCTGACTCATTAGATAACTCAATGATGAATGCGACATTCAAATATATGCATGAAAATATATTAAAACTAATATTTTAGATTAAAACCGCAGTAAATTCGATAACATATATGGAATAAGAAATATTGGAGGTACATACATGCTTGGTGATTCTGAAATTATATTTGGTCATAATAAAATGAATGTGAATGATTCAACGTATCCTAAAAGTAATGGATTAATGGAGTATTAATAAAGAACCAGACGACACATGAATATGTCCATTTTTTTTATGTTATTTAACGTCGCTCTATTTATGCTTCCATATACCGCTGCTAATCAGCGACGGAGGTCTAGAAATTTTGTAAACAAAGCACATGTAAATTATTACAGCGGTGCTTATGTCAATCGGCCGAGACATTGAACTCGGATCACTAAGTAGCCCTTTCAAATAAGGAACCATTATTTTTTTCATTCCAGCTCTGTCGTTATGATGTCTGTCTCCTCCTCGCATATGCTGTACAACCAGTCATCAAAGTCGTTTGGAGGATTTGTTACCGCCATCATTTATCAGTTTAATTGAGGGGAAACGAAAGAGAGAAGAAAAAAATAAAATTTTCTCTTTACTTGTAAATTAAAAAACGAGGCGAGAAATTTTGAAATTAATGTGTATCAGTAAATGAACGTGATTAATAAAATTTAAAATTAATTAATTGAATGAATTAAAGCAAAAACAAAAAAAATTCATTCAACAAACAAGTCACCACTTCAAAAAAAATTGACGGAAAGAAAAATTATTAATTAGTTAATTAATTAATGAACATTAAATTAATTAGTAAATAAAATAATGCAGGTAAATAACCCGTTGAGTAATGCTCGTTGAACGGTTGTAACGACAAGACAGAACACACAAAGAACAATTTCGTATGATTTGTCATGAAAGAAGAAAAAAGAAAAAAAATTAAATTGTTATTTAATTGTCATTTAATTATTGTTATTCTGTTTTAATTAATTATTATTTAATAAAATTTAATAAACTGTTATGTAACAAAATTTAATTAATTATTGTTTGACAAAATTAAATGAATTATTCTTTGATTTAATGATTAATAGGTTATTTAATTATCTCTCAATTGTTACTCTTAATTGCATTTGTTACTAATAATTTGTGAAATATATCGAATTTACAAATTATTCATTTTATCCATTATTAAATTATTTAATATTCGTTATTTTCATTAAGCAAAAAAATAAAAGAAGTGAGTTTTTTGAGTGAGTCATCCTTTGTAAGTACGTCCGTTCGTATTTATAGCATAGAGTCACAATGGTGTGATATATATACAGGTCGGCGACTTCACAAATATCTATATTTGTCGTGTGGCGACTATACAGCTGAATTTGTCGCGATATGCTATTTGTGTGTAATATGTATCGTATTTTCTATAGGCTGTTAACATCTGTAGGCTGCAACTCTTAATTCACTCATTTTTGTTGTTTCTAAATTTGAGTCTTGATTAAATACTGCCTCCAAATCTGTATCTTTGAAAATCTTTTCTCATCCAACGCCATGCTGGTCTTCGACGAGAAAATCACTGTTTAAGATGTTCATTTCTCTCTTGAGACATTCTCTGACTAATAGCGGCTTCACCGTAAGAGCATTTGCAAAGGCTTACTTAATTTGCTGAGGCTTATGTCAGCAGTAGAGTTCTTCATATTAAAATAGAAAATTAAAACGTCCCGCAAATAACGATAATTTGATTATATAGACACAAATCGACTAATATTTCGATGACGTTATGTTTGTAAATATGTAAGGTTACTGTATGATATCTCTGATCTACTTATTTCGACTATCACTTGCCGTTATAGCCATCCATTCTCAAACGGCGGAAGCAAATTTGAATTCATTCGAAATACTATAAATATATCCGATTCGAAATACTGTAACATATTATGATTATTATTAAGACCACCCATCGGTGAATCCTATATATATATATATATATATATATAAGTGTATATATAAGTATATATATATATATATATATATATATATATATATAAGTGTATATATAAGTATATATATATATATATATATATATCTATATATATATATATATATATATATCTATATATATTAGGTTATCAAATATCTCCCTTCAAAAGTAATAGACGTGTAAACATCGAGTTTACTAACGCCGAAATTCGCGCTATTTTAAAGTTTTCCTTCGTCAAAGGCAAATTCGCTGGAGAAACGTTCCGTGAGATTAATGGTATTTTGGGGGAGTCGGCCTTACGTCTTCGACGTTAATAGTAATGGACAGACAATGGCGGTTGCGAATTGAACACAAAAGAGGCTACCAATCTCTTAAGGAAAGGACGTATTAAAATCGGTCATCTACGAAAAAATTATAAAGAATCGGACGGATAAAACTGCTTTTGGTGGTCTCGAGGGTCGTTTATATAGGGAATGTAACAGTCATGGGGAGTGTTACCTTTGCTCTGTTGCTAAGACCCAGGACAGAAGATAAAGACAGCCAGGCAATAACGATGATGATGATACTCAATGCAATATGAATGGGAGTGGTGTAGATGACGCACTGCTGCCGCACGACTGTGGTGGAACTGGACACCGACGTGCTCATTTTTAGCGAGTAGTACAGCAACAAACGTTCACCGTCTTGGCTCGCTAGCAGCTCGGACAAGTCCGCAGTCTGGTTTCGTGGGAAAGGCGCATGGAATATAGTACGGAGCGGGATTGAGGAGAATTGTGTTGGCAAGGGTCGCTGGTGTTACATTTGTCAGCAATTACATGAGTCCAAACGACGGTGCTTCTGAGTATGCGGCTAAACTTGAGAAAATCGAGGACGCCGTACGGGAAATCTCTGGTGATGTGAACGTGGTGAGCGACTTTAACACGCGAGCGGTTGAGTGGGAAATGCCATCGACAAACAAATGGGGACGATTACTAATTGAGATGGCTGCAAGGCTGGACCTGGCAGTATTTATCGAAGGAAAGACACCGACGTACAAACGACCTGGGTATGGTAAGTCGAGACCAGATCTCACTTTGGCCTCGAACAGAATCCGCACTACGGTAAGGGCGTGGCGGATGATCGAGAGCTATATGGCCAGTGATCACCAGTACATTGTCTTCAAACTGACAAACGGGACGAAACGAATTGAAGGGCGAAGTACAAGAAAGACAGCTACAATATGCAGAGCCTCCCTCACGGGAGGTGCCGCAAGAGTTGACGAACAGGGATAGGGTGGATGCATTACCGGCGGCGACGACTGGCTTTTTCCAACGTCTATGCGATGACACGATGCCCAAGAAACGAAACATACACAACAGATGGCAGACACATTGGTGGACGGTTGAGATCGTAGATCTCAGAAGCACCTGTTTAAAGCTGAGACGGAGAGCTCAACGAGCCCGAAATCCAGGCGAAGTGGGACTCTACTCTGCGGAGTATACTCGCAAGGAGGCAACTGAGATTTGCGATCAATGACAATTAGAAACGGTGTTGAACTCGGCTCATCGACGAGGTGGACTCAGACCTTTGGGAAAATGCTTACAAAATTGTTACACGCGTACTAGGATTTCGAGGCCCACCGGTATTATGAGACGCGGAAACGATGGAGCGGGTAGTCCAAGGACAGAGAAGGATATCCATATCTTCACGGAGGAAGAGCTCTATAGGGCTTCGAATTCGTTGAAGCCTAACAAGGCTCCGAATCGCGATGGCATGCCTGAGGTGCTTCGGGTGGTTGCTTTAGGTCACCCGGGTATCCTCTTAGACTTGTACAAAGGTTGCCTGGTGGAGGGAGTCTTTAGCAGACAATGGGAGAAAGCTGGACTGTTTCTCATCAATAAAACTAAAGAGAACCCTGATTTGCCTTCTTCGTACAGGCCTCTCTGCCTACATAATATGATAGGGAAGCTGCTTGAGCTACTACTAAGAACAAGACTGCTACAGGCAATTAAAAATGCCGGAGATCTATCCGAACATCAATAGGGATTATAGGACGGTCGACAATAGAGGCTGTACATGACGTGACGAACTTCATTTCGTTGAGGAATTTCATTCAGCGAATAGGGGCTGCCATGCGACCAGACCACTGGTTCTACTGGTGACATCCAAAACGCCTTCAACTGAGCGAAATGGACAGAGATACTGGAAGCGTTGAAGTCTACTTTTAAGGTTAACTCTTACCTTGTACGTATCATACGGGACTATTTACAGGACCGAGGATTCACGTACGAGACACTGAACAGAAAGAAAGGAAAACGCTTGACAGCGGGGGTAGCGCAGGGTTCCATCCTAGGCCCCGACTTCTGGAACGTACAGTACGACAGTTTACTAAGATTGGACATGCCCTTGGACGTCCGCCTCGTAGCATACGATGACGATGTGGCAGCCGTGATAGTCGCGCGCGACTATCATCTGATTCAGTTAAAGCTGAATCAGATCATGCGATGGGTAACCGAATGGATGACAGACCACGGGCTTCAACTAGTGCTGCAAAAGACCGACTTACTGCTACTAGCTCGCAGACGTATATAGACGGTAATTCCCATCAAGTTAGGGATGGAAATATTGGAGACCAGGAGTGAGATCAAGTATCTTGGGGTAACCTTTGATAAGAAGCTGAACTTCTGGCCACAACTGCCAAACATGACCAATGATGAATAGACCAAGGCTTTAAGCAGATTAATGGCCAACACGAAACGACCTAGACAGAAAGTACGCAGAGTACTGTTGAGCGTTACCCACTCGATTCTGCTTTACGGGGCGGAGGTATGGGCCGATGCGATGAATATCAGGAAAAGTGTACAAAGGGTAAGAATCGCGTACGCATATCGTCTCCGAGAGCACCATTTTCGTGATCGCTGGGGTTATTCCCATCGATCTACTCACAGCCGAACGGAAACGTATTCACGAGCGGAGTTTGAACGTTGGAACGGAAGACACTGCAACAGAAGAATGGATAAAGACAATAGAAACGTGGCAGAAACGGTGGACGACAGACGAACGTGGATAATGGACGAAAAAACATATACCCGAAATCATTCCGTGGAAAGCGAGACAACACGAGGAGGTGAACTTCCACCTTATCCAGTTTCTATCCGGATATGGATATTTCCGTAACGACCTTTATAGGATGAAGAGGATTGCCCATTACAAATGCACGTACTGCGGATGGGCCTGGGGCAATGTGAAGCACACCTTTCTTGTGCGCGACCATTGGACCGAGTTACGACTAGGGATACAGACGAGGATAGGCAAGATCACGCCAGAAAACGTAACTAATCTTATGACAACGAACGCGGACAGCTGGCGGTTGATTGCAAAATAAGATACGATTGTGCTACAGAACAAAAAAAGCAAATGGAGATCTGGATGATGAAAGTATGTGAGAGTTAACGCGGTACCGAGTATGCATTAGAACCTGGAATGAAAGGTATGAACGTGAAATTACTACGCAATGACAGCTGCCCAGGCTGAAGTAATGTAGATAACAGATCCGGGCTGGTGGCGGTGCAACACGGCGATGTCTTTAGTGTGTAGTAACATGGGATTTGTGTCGAGTCGCACATATTCAGATGTCCGTTTTCCAGAAAAGTTCTTGGAGATTGATCATTGGAAATACATAAATAGCATTCACAGACTCATAAAAAAATAATAATAAAAATAATAATAATTGTTCGGGTCGCTTACATGATAATAGTAAGTTCCAATTCTTATATGCCTGGGAACTGGCATTCAGTTTTGGCTTGCTGAAGCAGACAACGAAATATCAATGTAAGTTCCAATACTACGGATAAGGACTGGCCTTTTATGCCTTAGTTTTTTGCCTAAGTTTGGAGACAAAACTATAAGTAAACCATGCTTCTACGCTGGGGGCAGAGATTTTCGGAGTTCTACGAGACTGCTGCTAAATATGCTTATTTGACTTCCTTGTGAGAATATATATCGAACTATAGACTTTGAGAAATTAACTTAGCATACAGATATTGCTCTTGGAAGGTGTTGAAGTCCTACTTGACTTACGCACTTCTAAATGACGAAGAGGCACAGCCAATAATAATAATCATAATAAAATAATTTTTTTTTTTTTGAGGAGGAGAAAAATCCTTTATGGATCCCGGAGACCGGTCCCCGGGTATGTAGGACTGACCAGTGAGGGCATAACCACTAAAAAACTACCTCCACAGTGCATTCCCTTCGATTGCTTCCCACAGCTCTGAAATCTGCTCACGATGGCGTTAGTGCAGCCCAAGAACCGTCTATGAGGACATTACTTCTGGGCTACGCCATCCTATTCGCCCTTGCGGGCTTACACGCCTTCTTCAATTCTTCTTTTGTGGTCCAGGATGGCTTTGCAGAAATTGAAAATCCTGGACCACTTCTCAAGACCCTCCAGCATCAGCCGGACGATGTTATCAGGCCCACGTGGTCCTACGTCTCTCCAGAGGCACTCCCTTTCGAGGCTAAACACCTCGCACAGAAAAAATGTGTGAAGTGCATCGTCTCGGGGAGCACAACAGTGGGCACAGCAAGGTACCTTACAGCTGCTTTGGTACTCACCGTCGTGTCTCCAACCTGCATAAGGCGTACATTTGGGATACGTTTCTTAGTTAGAAGCACGATCTCCGTTTTCGCCGCCGCCAGTTTTAACCCATTGCTTTCCATCCATCTATCCACTCGATGCATCACCTGATTGATCACCTAGCGATAATAAAAGCTGCTACATCATCTGCGTATCCAAGCAGAAAGGTGTCCTCAGGCATCTGCATCCGGAGTATTCCGTCATATGAAACGTTCCACATGTTGGCTCCGAGTACAGACCCCTGAGCCACCCCGGAACTAAGTTTTATCCTTCTCCGGCCGTCCGATGTCTCGTAAACCAAGTATCGATCCTTAAGGTAGTCATCCAATATACGAAGTATATAAGGTGGCATCCGAAACTCTCGCTCCATGGCCCTCAAAACATTTGCCCATCCAACGGAGTTGAAGGCATTCCGAACGTCAAGGCTAGCCAGGACGCAAACAGGTCGAGAGTAGTGATTACCCCTCTCTGTGCGCCTCGCCGCATCAACAACCTCGAGGATTGCGTCCGTCGTCGCCCTGCCTCCCCAGAATCCGTACTTTCTGTCAGCCAAGCCGACGGCAGCAGCAAGAGCGCCCAGGAGTCGTGGCTTCAATTGACGCTCCACCAGCTGTATCTAACATACATAAAGGTCGATACAACAAGAGCGCCTCCGGCGGACCCTTGACCTTGCCGACAAGCACAAGTTTCGCCACCTTCCGGCTAGAATAGAATAAACCATCTGTCAAGCACGAATTGTACATCGATAGAAGAAGTTCTGGATACTCCTCAACTACTATTTTCAGCACCTATCCTGGAATTCCGTCAAGTCCTGGAGCCCTCTTATTCCGCATGGTTCTCACGGCTCTACCGAGGGGAAGAGGGTATCTACGATGTTCCGCATTGTGCCGGAGTCCAAGGTGCCCATGTTTCCATGAGCTCCCAGTTTTCCAGCAACTACCCTGTATCCCAGTCCCCATGGATCCCCATCTATGTCTTCACACAGCGCCTTCCAGCATCGGCGTTTGCTGGCTTCGGTCGCTCTTCGAAGGGCTTTCTTAGATAGCTTGTATTCAGCTCTCCTCAAAGTGATTTCACCTCCGTGTTTACGAGCTCTCTGTGACATTCGTCGTAGATGTAAAACCTACGCTTCATATCAGCTATCTCAGCCATCCACCAGTAAACAGGATGTCTTTTTCTACCAACCACTTTGCACGGCATCGACTCTTCGCAAACCTGGCGTAGAATGCGCATTGTAGCGCTAGTCAACTCCCTGGCGTGCTGAATTGTCGATGAGCCATTCGGAAACCTAACAAGGCTTTGCTGACCGCGTTCAATGGCCTGTGAGAATTTCTCTCTATTTATCCCTGCAACGTTCCATCTAGGGGGCCCTCGCGAATTGTGTCCAGTGAAACCTGGCATTCTATCACATACGTGGAATGTGATGTACTGGTGATCGCTGGCTGTGTAGTCCTCGATCACCTGCCAGTCCTGGATTCGAGAGACCAGATGTGCAGTCGCAAAGGTCACATCAGGTATAGTTTCGGCATAGCCCGGTCTCCTGAAGGTCGAAGTATTGCCAGTATTTAGAACTATTAGACCTAGTCTGGACGCTAGTTCCATGACTCTTCGACCCCTGGAGTCGGGATCCACCATGCCCCATTCTAGGGCCCTTGCATTAAAGTCACCTGCCATCACCAGCTCACCTTTCATTTCTCTGACGGTGTCTTCCAGGTTATCTAGTATGACCTGGTAGTCACCTATGGCTTGGTTTGGTGTAAGATAGCAACTCACATACGTGATGCAATTGCATCGTACCCAAACATAGCCATTTCCAGATCCATGATCCTCTACTTTTGTTTTTCGTGGGTCAGGAATCCAAATGGCTGCCGTTCCAAAGTTATCGGTGAACCAACCTACTCCTTCTCTGTTCCGATACTGTTCGCTGAGAATTAATATATCAGCATCAGTATCGTGGCAAAGCCGAAGAAGGAGGTGATCAGCTGTCCTGCTGCGATTAATATTCCCTTGCAGAATTACGACCATTTAGCCTTTTTTGAGAGAGCCTCGCGAAAAGTCGGACAGGCGCCGAAACCGGCAATGTGCCAGCGTCCCTCCCATTTCGTTCCACCTTTACAAAGAAAACATTCGGGTTCTGCGGTGCAAGACGCGACCTTGTGCTCCCTCTGTCCGCAACGATAACAACAGGCGCTACGGTCAGGGCCTTAACAGCTATGACTCCGGTGTCCATATCCTAGGCACCTGTAGCACCTCGTCATTATTTCGCGGCGGCTAACACGTCAATTCACCAGGCC
This sequence comes from Sycobia sp. Sy_11, assembly GCA_018907035.1. Taxonomy (NCBI): domain Eukaryota; kingdom Metazoa; phylum Arthropoda; class Insecta; order Hymenoptera; family Epichrysomallidae; genus Sycobia; species Sycobia sp. Sy_11. Next base: position 638,210 of record JACCIC010000228.1, on the reverse strand, counting down.
CACTCGCAAAAACCTGATCTTCAGCAGCTGCGCGGCAGCAACATTTTCCAGCACTACGATGGCAGCACGCTGTTCCGCAGTGTTGGTTTTGGTCACTCTGAGTTGCAGCTCGCCACGATAATCTGGCAGATTACTTTTGAGGGCCTCACACACCTCATCCTCCGTCACGCAGCAGTCCAGGTCTCTAATCTAACCTCTAGACTTCCTCTAGGGGTCAGCTCCCTGACACAGCCGCTCTGGTCTGTTGCATCCTTGAGCATTTCAGCGAATTCCTTCCGATCTTCGGGTTTGGTATGTCTGAGTTCAATCAGCACCTCACCCGATTTGGTTTTCCGGACGGTCCTCACATCCGCGCCCAAGTCCTCCGGTTTGACCGCTCTGATGGATCTCATCACCTCAGCGTAGGATTTTCCCTGCGCTAATAATAATAATAATAATAATAATAATAATAATAATAATAATAATAATAAATGTGGGGCCTTGAGTTCAGCTACCACACGCGTCTCCGGGGTTGCGGATAGGGGAACGACCGCTCGCGGTCAGTCACGAAATAAGCACTTCTAAGAGTCATGAATAAGTGGCCGTGGACAAGAACTTCGAGCGAAAATAGTGGTATTCGCCCGTCTACACACCCACTCATCATTCACACACCTACATATCTATAAGATAGCCGTACCCGGACTAGGGAATATATCGGGAACTCTATTAACGAGTTTCCCACGAATGGTGGAGATGGAGACCCCATAAATGGGTAACTTCCAGGCGGGTTATGAGTGAATGAGAGGCCCTATAAATGGGCATCTCTCACGTATGAATGTGACCAGTTCGAGCAACGGTAAGGTCTTGCAGATACAGTGATTACTTGTTGATTGGTGGGATTAGCTGCGAGGGAATCACTCCATGCTTATGTGCGTTCCCCTTCTGGAGAGAACAGTTATTGTCTTGGGTCGCCACAAGTAGGGGGCCTGAAGCCAGTCTAGCCAACATGGGAGGCTGCCCCACACAGTGGTAAGACGTCGTCAGACGTCAAATCTCGCTTCTAGTAGTAGTGCCGTAGGGTGTACGGATGGGACCCTGCTGCGAGTCGTGGGGGAGGAACAGCCGAGGCCACCAGAATGTAGGAGGGCTTCAGTACTGGGGAGATTCAGGACGCTGAACCGTCATCTCCAACAAGTGGTCCTCCTGACCATCACAATTATAAAACATTTCACACAATTTAATAATACAACCATGAACGGTGATAACAAAATTATAGCAGGCTCTCGAGTGCTGCCTACAAGCGACTCAGTAGAGTCAATAGAGCGTCCTATCACACCAGTAGGCAACCTAGCTGGTGTGACAGAAAATGTTACAGGTAGCAGTATGAATGAAAGTGCGAATGCTTATAGATCGCCGGCAACTTGGGAAACTGCTGAGTGTAAATTGCAGGAGCACTTTTACACAATAAGCAGAGTCCTAAGTAAAAGGATGGAAAGGACTTGCATACTAAAAAATGTATGTCAAATAATAAAAAACGGTCTGAGTGAGATAAATGAAGCAGTGGAAATCAGACAGTATGAACTGAAGCGAATGAGACTGCTCCGACAAAAACAGAAAGATAATGGACGGAGTGAATGTGAGGAGGCAACTTCTAAAAAACGGAAAAGAGACCATCAGACCCCTACTCCGGAGCAGGCGGCCGCACAACATCGGACGACCGAGACCGAAACATGGGCGACGGTCGTCTCAAAACATAAAAAACCTTAAACGACCGAGACGGACAACAAACCGACAAAAGTGCAGACAAAAGCGAGACTCCAAGCTCGCGGTTCTGATCGCCCTAACCTCAAAGGCAGGGGAGGAGCGATCATGATCAAGCCGGCTGACGGACAGACGTACGTAGACATGGTATGAAGAATACGACAAAAGGTGGAACCTGACAATAGTACTACTCCAGTCAGAACAATAAGAAAGACAAAAGACGGCGCGGTACTTTTACAGCTGTCCAGACGGACGGACAGACAACAACGAGACGGACTTCCGACAGGATCTTCAAGACGCTGTCGGAGAGACTGGACGCGTATAAGATTTGACCTCCAGGGTGACACTGGAATTCCTAGACTTGGACCGTGTCACGACCGACGAGGACATCGTGAACGCGTTAAATCGGGAAACGGGACGGACTGCAGACCATCAGCCCCATGTTTTCGACGTTAACAATCGAGGACAGAGAATGGCGGTCTGCGAGTTTGACGTAAAAGAGGCTACCGACCTCTTAAGGAAAGGGCGTATTAAAATCGGGTGGGTTATATCAAGAATAAGAGCAAGGATACGTGTCTCGCGATGCTATAGGTGCCTCGGGTTCGGTCATGTGCGGAAAGACTGTAAAGGACTGGACAGACGAAGCTGCGGACGATGCAGTCTCGAGGGTCCTTCCCACAGGGACTGCAACAGTCGTGGGGAGTGTTTCCTGTGCACTGGGGCTAATATCCGAGACAGGGGACACTTACCCAGCTCGTCCTCGTGTGCCGCGTTCAGGATGGCACTAACAGAACAGAAGACAAAGTCACACAATGATGATAACGATACTCCAATGCTATCTGAACGGGAGTAGCGTAGCAGACGCACTGCTCCCGCAGATTGCGGCGGAACTGGACATCGACGTGCTGATTATCAGTGAGCAATACAAAGACAGACGATTACCGACTAGGCTCGCAAGCAGCTCGGGCAAGTCCGCAGTTTGGCTACGTGGAAAGGGCGCGTCGAATATCATACGCAGCGGGACTGAGGAGGACTGTGTCTGGCTGACGGTCGCTGACATAACCTATTCAGTGTTTACCTAAGCCCAAACAGCAGTGCCTCTGAGTACGCGGCTAAACTTGGAAAAATCGAGGATGCGGTACGGGGAATCCCTGGTAACGTGATCGTGGTGGGCGACTTTAACGCGCGGGCGATCGAGTGGGGAATGCCCTTGACCAACAGACGGGGAAGACTGCTGCTGGAGATGGCCGCAAGGCTGGACCTGGCAGTAGCTAACGAAGGAACGATACCGACGTACAGACGACCGGGGTATGGTAACTCCATACCACACGTGACTCTGACCTCGGACTGAATTCGGACTAGGATAAGGGCGTGGCGGGTGATCCAGGACTATACGGCCAGTGATCTCCAGTACATTGCCTTCAAACTGACAGACGTGATGAGACAGATGAGGAGACAGGGCACAAGATCTACGGGGTGGAACCCCAAACGCCTAGACATAGACGAACTCGAAAGGTATCTGCAAAATGCAGAACCTCCCTTACGAGAGGTACCTCAAGAGTTGACGAACCTTGGAGGCATTAGCGGCGGCAATGACTGGCTTTCTCAAGCGTCTATGCGATGTCACCATGCCCAGAAAACGGAAAGTACGAAACAGACGACAAACACACTAGTAGACAAGATCGCGGATCTCAGAAGCAACTGTTTGAAGCTGAGACGGAAAACTCAACGAGCCCGAAGTCGAGGCGTTGTGGGACTATACTCTACGGAGTATAGTCGCGCCAGACAGCGACTGAGATACGCGATCAATAACAGTAGGAAACGGTGTTGGACAAAACTAATCAACGAGGTGGACTCGGATCCCTGGGGCAACGGTTATAAAATTGAGGATAGTCAAGATCACGCCAGAAAACGTAACTAATCTTATGACAACGAACGCGGTCAGCTGGCGGTTGATCGCAAAATACGTTACGATTATGCTACAGAACAAAAAAACAGATGGTGGTCTGGATGATGAAAGTATGTGAGAGTGAACGCGGTACCGAGTATGCATTTGAACCTGGAATGAAAGGTATGAACGTGAAATTACTACGCAATGACAGCCGCCCAGGCTGAAGTAATGTGTATAACAGTTCCTGGCTGGAGAGGAGAAAAATTCTTTATGGATCCCCGGGACCGGTCCCCGGGTATGTGGGAATTACCAACACAAAGGCATACCCACTAAAAAACTACCTCCTTGGTGGATTCCATCGACTGCTTCCCGCGTTCTGAAAAGAGCTGCAAGGTGGAGTCGGCAGGCGTGCACCGAGGAAACCTCCTCTCCCTGGCTCAACTCCCCAACCCTGAAACCGCCGTTAGTCAATACTTCGGGGAAGGGACTAGGATGTTCGCCTTTGATAGCCACCATATCCCTGCAAAATAGGGAAGGTCGGCCTTCTTCCATCTGAGGATATCCTCGTCGAAATCGGCAGCCCTTCCCCATGTTTCCTGGCTGGAGAGCATCAGGGGGATGATGCTTTCCGGGGTAGTCCTTCCAGCGTTCTCCCGCAGTAGCGCCCTCTGCTGCTGCCACTGCCCGCACACAACAAATGTATGATGGGCATCGTCATTTGCGGATCCACAGTATATACAACCTGGATCCGGGACTTTGCCCATCTTGTGCAAGTATGCGCGGAAGTATCCATGGCCGCTCAGCATCTGGATGAGATCGTAATTTACTTCCCCATGCTGCCGACCGATCGAAGGGGCCACCTGACTTATAAGTGTGGCGGTCCACCTTCCACGCGTAACTTGCTCCCACCTATTCTGCCAACAAGCGAGCGAACGCTCTCTGGCTTGCTGCTTCCCGTCGGCTTGACGAAGTGTCCTGTTCACTAGGAGGGGGCATCCGAGACCGTGCGATACGAATACGCTACACGAAGAGCGCATATCCTCTGTACAGCCGCCATGCGCCTGCGATTCTTTTCGTATTGCAGCGCTTCGGCCCAGACTTCAGCACCGTAAAGCATGACCGGATCAGCAGCTCGCAGTAGCAGCCGGCTGATGCAGGGGCGTGGTCCTCCTACGTTGACCATGATCCTGCAAAGGGAGGCCGCCACTACCGCCTCCTTGTCCGCCGACCTCCGAATATGTACCCAGAAGGTGAGTTTGTATCTAGCATCACCAGCATCTAGCAGGTACTTGACAGATGCCTTGGTCAGGACCGACATCTCTCTACTAAATAGCGGCTGCACTGTAGGGACGCGCTTCTTCGTAAGGAGCACAATCTCAGTTTTCTCCTCGGCTAGTTCCAGCCCGTGAACACCCATCCAATGGCGAATGTTGCGCATGGTCTGATCAAGGCGCGTCCGTGCCAGCGTCATATTGCGCGCAATAATAACAGCTGCCACATCATCCGTATGCCCGATCAGCGAGCAGTCTTCCGGTATGTCCAACCGAAGGATCCTGTCACAGAAAATATTCCATAGATGGGGACCCAGGATGGAGCCTTGGGCCGCGCCACACGTCTGCCGTTTCATACAGAATAGATCTGTCCTTCAAATAAACTCCGATAATCTGGAGTAGGTACTTAGGTACATTGAAGTCCTTCTTCAGTGCCCCCAGCACGTCTGTCCACCTAAATCTTGCTGCAGCAGTATTAAAATAAACCAGTTGTTGATCGTATTGTCACTGGTGATGAAAATGGATTTATTATGATAATCCTAAACACAGAAAATCCTATACAAGGCTCATTCGATCCGACACGAAATATTCATATAAATAATGTCGTGTTCTGTAAATGATCAAAATGTATCGTATACTACTACTTCCGAGTGGCTAAACTATCTAAGTACGATCCGACTATCGACCATAATTTGAGACCAGGCATAAGTCCATCATTTTCGATCTAGATAATGCTCGGCCGAATTTTGCGGCTTCGGTTAAGAACTATGTGTAGAGTACCAGATATAATGCGAAACCTCATCCCGGAATGCGCTTCAGTAGAGGAAATCGAAAATTGGTTGTATACTTTTTCGTACATGTAACCATGATTTCAGAATATAACCGCATATTTTGCACAAAACGCAAAGTCTACCTATAGGCAATACATTTTATTCCTTATATATTAAATAAAACTTATACACTAGATAGGAAGAAATGGTTAAAGATACTAATAAGTTAGTTCCTACTGAAGAAATAAGATATAAGTTCATGTCAGAATGTGTCAAAAATAATGTAAGTACTTTCAGAGCTTGTGCAGGGCCGTCTGTGTAGAAAGTATATGTAGGTGTATATTAATATCAGTTGATGTATTAAATGCGGCGAGTACCTTATGCAATGTTTTGCATGAGGTTACATGATCAAATTATTTATTCATTCATCGTCATGAAAAATCAATTAGTAAAGGATCTAAGATCTTAGTACGAAGAATCATTCGTGTAGTCATCTGTTAATGGGCAGTTGGATAAGCTAATTATTTAACCAGACAAGGGAAGAATGAATCTAGATGTAAACGTCTGGAATGGCTCATGTCTATTTTTATTTTTCTAGAAAATAGACATACACAACATATCATAATTTTATTATTCTATAAAGAAATAGTTTATATTATATGCAGATCCGCTATTTTAGTATTGAATACCTAGAGAATATAAATGATCAAGAATCAGATGAATATGAATCACGTAATCTATATTTAACAAATAATCGAACACGATCTTCAATATTTTTTTTTTTTTGATCAAGAATTTATGAAGAAAACATTTCAAAAATTAATGGAAAAATATAATACATAATTTAAATTTATTATAATTACCTTGTAATTGCTTGTACTATGTATATTGTTGTTTGTGAATCCAGCTCTGATATATCATCTAAAGCAGTATGGAAAACATGATCATTTCCTCTATTATTATTATGGCGTGTATTGTGACATTGTCTACAGTAACGTATTGGGTGATTACTGTTACAACTAGTGCATTCTGTTGAAAAACATGTACTAATTGCTGATTTCTCAGTTGATCGGCAATTCTAAGAAACAAATTAAATATTGAATAAAAAATGGTTAAAATCATTTCATAAGAAAAGATCTATAGTGCAATGAATTATCACAAAACATTTTTCCCGTACTAGAAGAGAAAAATATCATTTTCCACAGCTGTGGATGTCGATAAATGCTTTATTTTCTCGAAAAAATTAATCCTACTACAGCACCATCAATATGGGTTTAGTAAATAGTTTAATAAATAGTGGATGCATATTGAAAGTTTAATAACATAAAAATATTAGATATACGGTCTATATAGAATTAGTATTATTATTAAAAGAAAAATAAATAAAAAACAATTAATTAATAATAATTATTAATAATAAGTATAAAAGGGAGAGTCTCGAAAGTATTCACATTTCAATGTGAATCGAAATAATATGAATTTATTATTAGAATCAAGTAAGTTAGATAAGATTTATCATTCTTTATTAAATTGATTGGTTTTGAAAATTTGGTGTAGAAAGGCTTTTATATTCAAATTACTAATTTTTTTGTTTAGTTGGAATAGAGGTATATATAGATTAGGATATAAATGAAAGGTTTAGTTTACTCTTATTGGATGACTACAGCAGATCTTCAATTAGGTACAGGTCGTAGGGACAGTAAGATTGCACTTTACTAATAAAGAATCGTTTTCAGCTAAATGTTGAAATTATTGGAACATAATTCGATTGATTCGCGAGGTGATGAAAAGAGTATTAAGCGTATTGATGAATAAATGTCGATTCTCTGTAAAAGTATTGATATAAAGTTATTTACAATAACTTAATTACAATATTGCGCAGGCCCAAAACAGAGTCGCATAAACGTATTTAAATAGCACAGAACACTGAGCGAATATATATTTTGCGAGTAACAAACTGTACCGCTCGAAAGGCGTCGTGCGAGTACGTACGTAGTGCCACTCGGATACTGAGTGTCATCGGCGAGCCGGGATGGGAGAGAACCAGTATACTGGTTTTATATTACCTCGTGCTTGCATGAAAACAGTAATGCGGTAACGTTCTAAATTGCTCTAAACATGCTATCTCCTTGATCTCGTTGCTTTGACAATATAAGCAAATTTTCGCTGACAAGCTAAGGAGTTTGGAGGACACTTTCGGAGTCCGGTAATTTAACGCCCTCGCTGCACTCGGACTGCAAACATACCTTCGTCGGATAACGCTTATTTTTTATAATAAAGTTTCTAAAAATATCCTTACGTTTATTTAGTTAAACTTTTATACTGAAGTGATAATTCAGTCAATAAACTAATAAAGAAGTACAAAATCATTGGAAAATAATAGATAAGAAATAAAAAATGTATGACCAACGACTTTTACTGTAAGCACTATGCTTTTATTACTGTTTTCTTCGATTACAAATGTATAACAGATCTTCCATGTACCTCATTTTCAAGATTTTTTGTATGATAAAAGTCTCAAGTAATATCGCCTATGCAGTTGATAAGAAACCGAGAAGATCTATTTGCATTCTTTACTTATACGAGCTTTGGATCACCATTATTTGCCGGATTTCACTAAGGAAATATTTCATCATGAATAAATCAAGAAAAGGGTAGAATTTAATAGGTACGGTTGCTAATATCTTGCTCTGTTCATACGTAATTGGAAGAATGAAGATACATTATAGTTTCCATCAGAAAACCATTTAGGTCATTGATTTCAAAGTCCGTGAAAGCCAACAGATTCTGCTTACAAAGTTGAATTAACCCGTGAAGGAAATATCGTCGTAATACGCGTGACTAGCACTTGAAATTCTTGAAAACATTTTTGGGCAGTCTAGCTGTAATGGATAAAGTATACATACACAAAACGTATGGGCAGATATATACGTAGCCTAAAGTATAATACATTTAAAATAGAATTTCTGCTTGTAATTTGTAAGAATACTATTTACTGGAAATACAGATGGTAGCGCGTTTTGAGAGCATGTATCGATATTTAGAATTTATAATATTTAGAATTTTAGAATTTTAGAATTTTAGAATTTTAGAATTTTAGAATTTTAGAAATTTAGAATTTTAGAATTTTAGAAATTTAGAATTTACAATATTTAGTTACAATATTTATAACTCAAAATTAATTAATATAGGTTGATTTTAAAAAAGAAGAAACTAAGTAGATAGCCAGGTAAAATTAATTTGATGCATGGAGTCTTAGGCGGGAGAAGTGGACAGAGACAATATTTTTCAAAAACTTGAGTTTAAGATATAAATAATATAAATTTTTCAGTTTCTCAGATACTTTCTGAGGTATGTCCGCCATATATATTTAACGCGCAAACATACTTTTATATTTCGGAATGTAGACTCTCATTGTATGAATACATAGCTACCTTAATATAATATTTTTTACATCCAAAAAGTAAACGCCAGATAAACATATTATGCGCATATTACGCATATAAAGTACATCAATATATAAAATCCTTGAACGATATAAATAAGATAATTATATTTTTATAACGGTTTCCACATACCTTATTTTCGCAAACTCGTGATACATGTTGTACTGGATGCAAAATATCTAAAAACATCTGATTTGGATTTTCACGATGTATTTCATTCGCACATTCTATACACAAATACAAGGGAGGCGGTGAACTTGTAGTGTATTCTATAGAGATAGTGTGATTAAAGCAAACTTTGGCAGCTTCAGAGTTTACAACATTAGTACATGCCTCTCTCTGACAAGGAAATGTAGTAGCCTCATCTATAACAGCAAGATTTTTACATTACATCTGCGTTCTCAAGAGATATTTTATTCAACGTGAAGATATTGTATTCAATTGCAATAATATATATATATATATATATATATATATATATATATATATATATATATATACACGAAAACAGACAAAAAAGTAATGCGACAAAATTTAAAAATCGCGTATATTTAAATTGCAATGGGAATTGCAGCTACTACAACCTGAAAATGAAAATAAGAATAAATAAAGATTGAAGCAAAACATGAATGCATGTAATAAAAAGAAAGGATATGTATAGAATTGACATCAAGAAAAATATAGATAAGAAGGAAAAATCAGGATACAGAAGAAGAAAGAAAAATATGCATAGAGAGAGAGATAGAGAGAATCACATACAAATAGAAACAGGAAGACAGGAGAAGAAAATAAAAGATAAAATGATTCAGGCAGGGAAAGAAAGAAAAGTTAAATATACATAGAGAGAGAGAGAGAGAGAGAGAAAGAGAGAGAAAGAGAGAGAACATAACCTCGAAACGAAGAAAGGATATGAGGAAATTGTAACGCAGACGCGAGTGAAAAGACTAAATTAAAGAGATAATATAAAAGAAAATAAAGAAAACAAGCATACGTGGCAAAGGTCCAAAAGCCATGTAGACGCTGCAAGCGGGAAGTGGAAGATTTGAAGACACGTGGCCGCATCAGGTTATGTGCAACATACTGAACGAACGCAAAGAAGCCGCATACACAAAAGAAACCAGGAAGCAGCAACAGCAATCGAGCTCAACGATGTCAGCTCAACTATCAGGAAGGGCGCGTGGAGACGCTGGAAAAACACAACAAGATTAGTGAGAGTCGGAGATACACAGTGTGCGACGTCCGCACTGCAGACGACCGCACTGGAAGTAGCAGCCAACGTGAAGACGGAAGTCGCCGCGGAGAAAGAGCGGCCAACAGCGCCACCGCTCTTAGCGGCGCCGCACCGAACTACCAAGATGGAGACGTATATATAGATATATCTCCCGAGAAAATTTGAAATTGGCGCGCGAAAGAAGTCAGAAAACCAGACATGGCAGACCGATAATGTCGGTCGAAACGGTATGAAGATGACGGAAGAGCCCGAGATTGGCGCAGATCGGAGAAGACGCACGATAATTGGTGCAAATCGGGGAAGAAGGTTAATAATTGGATGTTGGCGAAAAGAGGAGCTGCGATTGGAGAATCGGAGGTGAAGATGAAGAAGAACTTGAGAAGATTGAAAAAGCCGGGAGAATCGACACGTGTCGCAGCCATTGTGAAGAACGAAAGGAAGTTTTGAAGTGAAAGGAAGAGCCGTGAGTTAGTGAAGTGACGGAGATTGTGTACGGAAGGAAGAGTGTAGAAGGTCGGGGACGATAGACAGTTCGGGAAGTGCAGTGCTGAAAAGACATTATTTGTGCCAGTGGTATAAGCTGGTGTGCGGACCCGGGACAGCATATACGTTCTCCCTCTCTCTCCAAGGGAGATCACCACGGAAGAGGAGCCGAGAGCAGCAGCGAGCGCACGAGGGGACGCCCTCGCCTATAATTAGCGGTAGCGGGTGAGTGGGCCTGCGCGCCCTTAACTTAAAATATTTTATATGATGTATGGGATGCGAGCGGGGGAAGGGATGCGCGGGGAAATTTAAGCAGCGGCGGCCACCAAGAAGGGAGAGAAGTAAGGGGTTAAATTCGAGAGTGATTTTAAGAGCGCGGGAGTCGGCGAACGTAGCCACGTTCTGCATGTGACCGAGCGAAACGTACAATCTTACGTCGATCTGTATCTTTTTTTTGTAATAAATGGACTCTTTGGAGTCCTTGATGTAATTAGATTTATTTTTTTTTCTCGACGTATAAAACCTATCTATATATTATTCATCTAACATATTAAAAAAAAAAAAATTCAACCTATAAATCTGAACATATATATTTAGCCCGAGTTCCCGCCCTGGAAGCAGTTCGGAAAGGAGGTGAGGAAATTACGTAACGAGCGGAAGGTCGCACAACGTTACAAATGGCGCCCAACGTGGGGCGGTAATCGGGCGTATAGAATAGAAATTAGTAGCTAGAAGAAAGTAGCTAGAAATTCGAATATAAATTAAATTAAAATAGAAATTAAAATTCAATTAGAAATTATAATAATAAAAAAAAAAAAAATTCTTGGAACTTAATAAAAAAAAAAAAAATTTTTTTTGAAATTAAGAATTTTCTTTTTTGTTTTTGTTGGATTTTAGGATTTATAATGAAATAAAATTTTTTTTTTTAATTTTTTTTTGACAAAAAAAAAAAAAAATTAAAAAAAAAAAAATTTTGAAGTTTAATAGAAAAAAAAAAAAAAAAAAATTTTTTTTTAAAATAAAAAAAAAAAAAAAAAATTTTTTTTTTTATAAAATAAAATTTTAAAGTTAACAAAAAAAAAAAAAAAAAAATTTTTTTAAACATTCTAAAATTTATGATGAAATAACAAAAAAAAAAGAGATTTTTTTTTTTAATTTTTAAAATTGCTAATAGGATAAAATTTTGAAGTTCACTAAGAGAAAAGGAATTTTCTTTTGAAATCTAGCGGGAAGTATTAGTATGAATTGGGTGAGGGAAGAAAATTAGGAGAAAATGAGGAGATAAGGAAGAGAACATGCAGATGGACGAGGACAAATAGTAGTTAATATAAGAGGGAGAGATTAACAAAAAAAAAAAAGAATTTTTTTTTGGTACCTGCGAATGTTGGACGAGTACAATTCTAGAATCTTGGAAGATTATTGGAGGTGAAGACCGACAACTGAGCGACGAGGGAGATATTACAGGAAGTCATTTACTTATTTATTGATATAATATATAAAACATATAAATATGTACATGCTATTCCATGACTTGTTTATATATCATACGTCTTTATAAAATCTAATTATCTATGTATGAAAGTTGTATCGATAATATTTATCCACGATAGTTGGGGTTCGGAATATTCAGTAATCGTTACGGGGAATACACATATCGATAATGGTTAACTAGGTAACAGGTAGTAATTAAAAGGGAAGTAGTTTAGCAGACGTGGGGTTTGTCGTAGAGGTGGCCAGCCGCGGGGTAAAAGTTACGCGAGTCGTCCGCTAGCCGATTGGAGAAAGGGAGTGTAGAAAGGAAGTGTAGAGAGGAGGCCCTTCCAAGCCATAATTGCCCTTTCTTTTACAAAACAAAAAAAAAAAAAAAAAAAACATTTTTCTCAATTAATTTCTTTATACGGTGCTACACCCCGCACCACCTGTTACAATTTTTCTTTTGTTTTGTGTGTTTGTTGGTATCGCTTGAGGCCGGTTGGTGCGCCCCGAGCGGCTGCCTTGCTTTTTTTTTTTCTTTCCCTTTTCTTTTTCTCGAGTTGTTGTTGTTGTCGCCGCGCTTAGGCCACACGCAACGAGGTTTGAAGTTCCCTCGTTGAAGAAATAAGCAAACCGGAGTGACCTGAAGAGAGAGATAAAGGAAGAGACAGCTACCGAGAAATTAGAAGTAGAGCGACAATGGCTGAGTTGTTCCCGCGACTGACGGAAGCCTTGGAGCGGTCCCGCGGGGCTCGAGCTATCGCCCGCCGATTCCGCGACCTCACAGATGAAGAGATCAGCGAGGAACTGGGGGTCCACGGGCTTAGCCTGACGGGAACGGATGCCGACCGTAGAGAAAGATTGCTCCGTTACGAAGTCAAAGAGAGCTTGGCGGATGAGGAGTTCCCATGGGACCCTACAGTGGATGAAGTGGAAGACGTCCGAACGGCCCCTCCAGTAGAAATTAATGTGAGTGATGCTCCACGTCGAGGCAGCCTAGGAGAGGAAGACGGTACGGCTGCGCCGACCGCAGGCAAGAAGAGCGGTCGAGGGAGGCCACGAAAGGGGTCGGCGAGGACAGACACCGGTAATTTAGAACTGGCGGGGTACAGTATCCCACGAGGCAACGAAAGGATAGTGGGGGTGCCGATATCTAGCCCAACCCCTCCACCACCCGAACAATCAAGGCCGGTTGCTCCCCAAAGCAGCGGAGAACCGATCGGCAACAATTTGGAGTCGCCGCCGCGGTCGTCACCGGTCGCCTTGACCCAGGACGACCTTCTAAATATGCTAGGGTCGTTGTTAAGTTCAGCGTTGGCGCGGACGGCGTTGGTACGGAAGTTATTAGACGAGGGAAGGCTGAGAGACGACTCCAACCTAGAAGTCCCACCCCCGGACCAGACTAAGTCCAAGACACCGATCATAGACACGGATGACGATGAAGCGAACGATCTGGAAGCGGTAATGGCCAGAGTGAAAAGGAAGGCGGACCACAAGCTGTCTGCAACACGTAGGGTAGTTCCCTACGACGCAGAGTTCCCCCGACGTCACCCGTCGGGAAGGGAAGAGGAAGCCACGGCGAGTGTCGGAGAGTGGTAGCGAGTCATCCGAAGCAGAGTTAGTCCTTTTGTCGGAAGAATCAGAAGAGGAAGAGAGCGAAGAGGAGTCCGAAGAGGAACTACCACAAGCCTCCGCCGCGCGACCGACCCGAAGGACCGGTCCGATGAACTGTGAAAAAACACTCCAGAACTGGCGGTTGCGGTTCTCTGGATCAGAAAAGGATAACTCCGCGGGCTTCCTGGCAAAGCTGAAGGACTGTAAACACAACACTCGCATGACGGACAGGCAAGTTTTGCGAGCTCTGCCAAGTATACTGGAAGATCCGGCGGGACAGTGGTTCAGAGAAGCAAAGCCAGGAATCACCACATGGAAGGAATTTGCAGCCGCCTTCCGTCACCAGTACTTAGGCGAGTGGGACGCCGCAGACCTGGAAGATGAGCTGAAGAGGCGCACCCAGTCAAAAGGGGAAAAATTCGTCCACTACTTGGCAGCTCTCCGCCACATAGTGGGCAGATTCCGAAACCCCCCTTCCGCGAAAAGCCTACTCATAACCGCTTATCGGAATCTAATCCCGGAATACAGGCACTTCATCGCCCACAAACGAATTCGCAGCATGGAGGAGTTGGAGAAATGGTGTAGCGTGTGGGAGAGGATGAAGGAAGTGGATAGTAGATATACGCCCCCACCTCCAAAGGATAAGATGCGGCTGCCGCTAGCCGCTGCGAGGACTCAGACGGTCAAGAAGGTAGCAGCTGTAGAAGAGACGGACTCCAGCGGAAGTGAGCGGCGGCCTGAAGAAGAAAAGAAGAAGAAAGGAAGAGAAAGGATTAGCCCAGAACGAAGAGGGAAGCATCGAGAGGGGAGCTCACGACCCCGAGGGGAACACGGCTTAGTGGCGGGAGTAGACGCGCCGCCACCCAAACCACGGCCGATGCCAAGTCCCCGACCACACGCGCCCGACGGACCCCGTCCAGCCCCTCGACAGGTTGCACCACGCACGTCACCGGAGGACTACCGAGATAGGGCCCAGGCCGCGAGGTCGACCTGGCCCCGTCGAAGCCTCGGACCACAGGAAGTACTACCACGGAGGGGCGCGGGTGTTCTCCGAGCGAACGATTACCCGGGGGAGGGGTACCACCGAGGGAGGATGGTGCCTTTTGGGGTACGTGCTACCACTGTAATGTGGTGGGCCATCGCGCCTACGAATGTCCCCATGTGGAGTGCTACGCATGTAGACGCAGAGGACACCGGTCCAGGGAGTGCCCTGAACGCCAGACGCCTCCTGTCCGAAACCCACCTTATCCGACAAGGGGGCCGCCCAGTCCACCTGCCCCTAGCCCCCCACCCAGAGGAGGAAGCTGGGGAAATGGATTGGCGGGGAAGCAAGTAGGGCCCATGCTTCCCGGCCCACAGCGACAGGGGCCCGAGAGACGACTTTGAGGAGACGGAATTTAGAAGAGGAGCGAGATCCATTAGAAGAGGCGAAGCGGCAGATAACCGAGGAGAGCGTGTAGATTTCAGAAAGGTGGGAGAGGTTAAGACGAGAGCGGACCACCATAGAAGAAGAGAAGAAAAGACTGCAAGAAGAAGAACTGAGGTTGAAAGAAGATCAAAAAGGGCTGACGGAACAAGCATATCGGGTACGCCTGCGTAAATCCATCACCTGGGCGGGACCGAGCGAAGCGTCGGAAAACCGAAATCCCGAAGAGAAGAATAGAAGAGTCGACGAGGACAAAGGAGAGAAGTATTGGGGAGACAACGAAGAGAAAGAAGAAAAGACTAGAAGAGGTAATGAAAGAAGAGAAGAGAAGAGCAGAAGGAATAATGGAAGGGTAGAAGAGATTAGGAGAGGAAACAACGAACAGACCGAAGAGGAGGGTAGAGTGAGAGAAGAGGGGAGTGAAGAGAAAATTAGACGAGGCAGCGAAAAACGTGAAAAGAAGATTGGAGGAGATTCGGTAGAGGAGATCAGCCGGGCAAGCGCGGGTGCAGGGTCTGAGCTGGACCTTCCCGCAACCACCACCCCGCTACGCGCGGAGGCAGAGGAGTGGCCGTGGTGGGGGGCTCGAAAACCAGCTGCCCACCCGGACGAGAAAGCCGCACCCGACAAGACGGAGAGACGGAACACGAAAACAAGGCCCGGCATAAAGGACGAAATAGCGGGAACGTGGGTGGAAAACCGGTACTATCTGCGGGTAGAAATAGCCGGCAAAAGCTACCTAGCATTATTTGATCCGGGAGCGTCGATTTCGTTGGCCGGACCTCGGGTGGCCGAATCATTCCGAGATCGGCTGGCACCCGCCCATCTGCACATAAAGACCGTTACCGGGGGAATTACCCAAATATTGGGGATCCTTACTGTAACGATGGAAGTGGGACGACGGTTGGGAGAAGTGGATTTGCGAGTAATGGAAGTTCTGGATTACGACTTGATCCTAGGAATGGATTTTTGCCAGTTATTCGAAATCGAAGTGAAATTTGGACATGGACAGTGGAGAATGCCGGACATCCCATGGAGAGAATTCGTCGGGGGTAACAACGTAAACGAAGGAGTGCTATATGCGAAATGTGCGGGCATCTCGAAGTTGATCGCCGAACAAAGGGGAGAAGTAGAACGCTTGGTAGAAGCCATCGTGCCGCCCCCCTCGGAAAACCCGGGGGTAACCCACTTGACATATAGACGTACAAGGAGCGGCACCAATTAAACACCGATTGAGGCCTATGTCTCCCAAAATGGCGGAAGTATCTGTAGGGGAAATCAGGAAGATGTTGGAGTCAGGAGTTATAGAGCGTTCTGGAAGCGAGTGGAGTAGTGCGAATCGTGAAGAAGGCGAACGGGTCGTATAGATTCTGCATCGACTACCGAGACCTGAACGCAGTGACCAGGAAGGACGCATACCCGCTACCGCGCATGGACTCCATGCTGGATAAGCTGCGAAAGGCCCGATACCTCTCGAAGATTGACTTAAAAAGCGCCTATTTCCAGGTACCCATGGCGGAGAGGAGCAAACAGTATACGGCCTACGCGGTCCCGGGATCCGGCCTATATCAGTTCACCCGAATGCCTTTCGGATTAACCAACGCTCCAATGACGTTCCAGCGTTTGGTCGACCGTCTGTTCGGCCCAGAGATCGAACCGCGAGTGTTCGCATACCTGGACGACATCATCGTTGTGACCGAAGAATACGACGAACACCTGAAATGGTTGGAAGCGGTGTTGCGGAGATTGTTGGCAGCGGGGCTGACCATCAACCGGGAGAAATGCGAATTCTGCTGCGCGCAGGTGGCGTACTTGGGATTCCTTCTGGACAAGGAGGGGCTACGGCCCGATCCAGAAAAAGTCGCCCCGGTGGTAAAATTTCCGGTTCCCCGGAACCTGAAGCAGTTACGCTCGTTCCTGGGGATGGTAGCTTGGTACTCGAGGTTTATACCCAACGAGTCGGAGATCAAGGTGCCACTCGCCCGCCTACTCAGTAAGAAGCACGCATGGAAGTGGGGGGAAGAACAACAAGAAGCATTTGAGAAGTTAAAGGAAGCACTGTCGGAAGCGCCTGTTCTGGCACGCCCCGATTTCACCAAGCCGTTCACCGTACAGACGGACGCTAGCGATTACGCTATCGGAGCGGTCCTGACCCAGGAGTTGGAAGACGGAGAACACCCCATTGTCTACATAAGTAGGGTGTTACGGGACGCCGAAAAGAACTATACGGTCTCCGAAAAAGAAGGACTAGCCCTGATATGGGCAATAAAGAAACTGCGACCTTACCTCGAGGGCTACCACTTTAAGGCGATCACCGATCATAGTGCCCTGAAGTGGATGAAGAAGTCGAAAGAACTGACCGGACGACACGCTAGATGGGCCCTAGAACTACAAGAATGGGATTTCGATTTGGAGTACCGGAAGGGGGCGCTGAATTACGTACCCGACGCATTATCGAGGGGAATAGAAGAGAAGGAGGAAGTGGCGGGATTCGCGGGAGTGGAAGACGAGTGGTACCTAAGGATGATCCAACAAGTAGAGGAGCTCCCGAAGAAATACAAGGATTGGTGTGTAGTGGATGGGATGCTATACCGCCGAGGGGGAGAGACAATTATGGCACCGTTCACGGAAGGAAGTAGTAACTGGAAGTTAGTGATCCCCTTCGAACAGCGACGGAGGGTGCTCCATGACGCACACGATGATGTATCCGCCGGACATTTAGGCATAGAAAAGACATTCGCGCGCATAGTCCTGGATTACTACTGGAAGGGCATCTGGGCGGATGTAAGTGAATACGTGCGGCGTTGTCAAGAGTGCCAGAAATATAAGGTCTCGCAACAGGGCCCACAAGGGCTGATGGGAGATCGAATCGTAGAAGAGCCTTGGTGTGTAGTAGCGGCAGACTTCATGGAATTTCCGTCTAGCAAAACCCAGAATAAATACCTCCTAGTCCTGAAAGACGTCTTTACACGCTGGATTGAAGTCAAGCCTATGAGGACGGCCGATGCGAAGGGAGTAGTGAAAGCTTTGGAAGAGTTAGTTATTTTTCGGTGGGGAACGCCGGAGTACCTACTCACCGATAACGGAAAAGAATTCGACAATAAATACCTTAAAAGGGCGATGGAGGAATACAGGATAAAGCATGTGACCACACCGCCATATCACCCGCAGGCCAACCCTGTCGAGAGGGTCAACAGGACGCTGAAGACGATGATCTCGACCTTCGTCAGAGAAGATCATCGGGGATGGGACCAACATTTACACGAATTCAGGAACGCGATTAATACGGCCTGTCAGTTTAGCCTGAAAACGTCACCGGCATTCCTAAACTTAGGACGTAATCCCAACCCAGTGCACAGCCTCCGAAGGGAAGTAGAAGGAAGAATAGAGGTGGTGAGAATGAAACCAGAAGAATGGGAGGATAAAATGAAGAGACTAGGGGCCATGCGGGACCTCATACGCCGATACTTAGACCAAGCCCGGGAGAAACTACGGAAGTTCAACGACAAAGGGAGACGGGAAGTGCGATTTCAGGTAGGAGACCTGGTGTGGAGAAAAACTCGCGTACTGTCAAGCGCGATTAATCGTTTCAATGCGAAACTGGCGCCCAAATACGAAGGCCCTTATAAGATCCTAAACGCCCTCTCCCCAACGGTTTACGTACTCGAGACCAATACGGCAAAGCGCGTCGCGAAGGCCCACATATCCGAGCTCAAGCGATACCTACCACCCCGGGGTACCCAGGGAAATAACCAGGCAGGGCACATTACCACAGGGGGAAACTAATCTATATGTTAATTGTTTCAGAGACGGAGGCAGCGACGGAAGAAGCAGTGAAGGAAGAAAAGAAGAACGCGTAGTCAATGTAAACGCGGTCCACTCACCGAGTGTTCCGGTTTAGGAGGGGGGAGTTTGCAATGGGAATTGCAAACCGGTGGTTCAGGGCAGTGGGGGCGGCGGTGGCCCGGTCTCCGGCAATTGAAGCATTGCCCGAGCTCCGGGTCCACCGCCGGGTCGAAGGGGATTGTAGCCAGGCCTCCGAACATAACGCCCCTTCGGATAACCAATTTCCGGAGGGGTATGCGGGCCCCGCTCTCGGGGTGGACCCAGCTACGCTCCTCTCCCTCTACGCCTCGACGGTCGCGTTTAGGGGCTTCGGTCGCGGGGGCCTGTTTTTGTTGGCCCCCTCTCTCTTCTGTATGGGTGGGAATTTCCCTCGACGACTGCCTAGGGGTGGTATCGGGCCGGGTTGGCGGTAGCGGCCTTTCGTGGCCGAGAACCCCCGCTGCGGCCTGGATCACTGCGCCGGCCCCTTCCTCCCGCCGGAAAAGGATAGACTCAAAGTCCTCCCGTTCGAATTGCCAGCGGGGGTTGTATCGCCTGGGCCGGCGAGCTTCACGGCGTTCTAGCTCCTCTGCCCTGCGCTCTTCGGCGGCGAATCCCGGTGGACCCGGTCGTCCGACCACCTCCTCGTCCCACTCCTGTGGGCCCATGGGTGTTGGCGGGGAGAGTGGGAGGCCTAGGTGTCTTGGTCCTGCGGTGGGGGGGCGCTGTCCATCGTCCGCTGCCGGTGCCTTCTCAGGCTCGTGCCGCAGCGGCGGCACCCGGCCTACCTCCCTCCGGCGGTTTGCCGGGGAGCGCTCCCTCTTCTTCGGGATGGCCCCCTTACTCGTTCTCTCTCCCGTAGCCTCTGTTACCTTGGGAGTGGTCTTCTCCCTCTTTCGAGGTGACTCCTTTCTTCCGTCTCTCGTCCTCTCCTCCGACTTCTTCTTCTGTGGGTCCCTGTGCGTTCATTCCCGAGGCTTGCCCACCCCAAGTTTCCTCCTCCTCCTCCTCGTCGACTGGGATGTCGGCCCCGTTTCGACCACCCAACCCGAGAGGGTATTGTTTTGGAAGTATAATCTCCTCCGGTTCCCTCCCCTATGGGGTGTAATACTCCCCGCTGCTTTCGCTGCTCACGCTCAACTTACGCGTTGTTTCCTCTCCCTTGTTCTCCATATTTCTTGCTTCCGTCACTATTACACCTAACTTTCCCCCTATCTCTTCCGTCGCTACTCCCGTTTCTTTTCTTCCTTCACTGCTTCTTCCGTCGCTACCTCCGTCTCTGAAACAATTAACATATAGATTAGTTTCCCCCTGTGGTAATGTGCCCTGCCTGGTTATTTCCCTGGGTACCCCGGGGTGGTAGGTATCGCTTGAGCTCGGATATGTGGGCCTTCGCGACGCGCTTTGCCGTATTGGTCTCGAGTACGTAAACCGTTGGGGAGAGGGCGTTTAGGATCTTATAAGGGCCTTCGTATTTGGGCGCCAGTTTCGCATTGAAACGATTAATCGCGCTTGACAGTACGCGAGTTTTTCTCCACACCAGGTCTCCTACCTGAAATCGCACTTCCCGTCTCCCTTTGTCGTTGAACTTCCGTAGTTTCTCCCGGGCTTGGTCTAAGTATCGGCGTATGAGGTCCCGCATGGCCCCTAGTCTCTTCATTTTATCCTCCCATTCTTCTGGTTTCATTCTCACCACCTCTATTCTTCCTTCTACTTCCCTTCGGAGGCTGTGCACTGGGTTGGGATTACGTCCTAAGTTTAGGAATGCCGGTGACGTTTTCAGGCTAAACTGACAGGCCGTATTAATCGCGTTCCTGAATTCGTGTAAATGTTGGTCCCATCCCCGATGATCTTCTCTGACGAAGGTCGAGATCATCGTCTTCAGCGTCCTGTTGACCCTCTCGACAGGGTTGGCCTGCGGGTGATATGGTGGTGTGGTCACATGCTTTATCCCGTATTCCTCCATCGCCCTTTTAAGGTATTTATTGTCGAATTCTTTTCCGTTATCGGTGAGTAGGTACTCCGGCGTTCCCCACCGAAAAATAACTAACTCTTCCAAAGCTTTCACTACTCCCTTCCCATCGGCCGTCCTCATAGGCTTGACTTCAATCCAGCGTGTAAAGACGTCTTGCAGGACTAGGAGGTATTTATTCTGGGTTTTGCTAGACGGAAATTCCATGAAGTCTGCCGCTACTACACACCAAGGCTCTTCTACGATTCGATCTCCCATCAGCCCTTGTGGGCTGGTAGCAGAGCGTGGCTATTTTATATCGTTATTTAAAAGAAATTTAGTTATAAAATTTAGTTTGTGACTTACCAAGTACTGAAATAAATGAAATTATATGAAAAATATACAAATATAAAAAATTATTAATAGAAGAACACTTAAAATAATGAAAACAAAGAAGATTTAATTTAATAATTATATCCTGATGTCTACAGTCGAAGACACCATTCGAGATTAAAAGTTATGCGTCAATCACAGTTAATCAAATATCTATGATCAATGGACAATTTGTATAAAAATAATTTCAGCAAACAGTTTCTTATAAAGTAGTTTCTATATGTAATATTTCTACATTATACAATTCGAAAGAATAATTGGTTTATATCTGCAGTCATGTATACGTTCTTTTAAACGATATTTAAATTTTCGAAACGTTTGATTAGCCCATTAGTATTTACGTTTTTATTAGCATACTAGGTTATATACAAGAACACTATATTAAATATTATTATTATTAATAATTAATAATTGATGTAATTATAAATAAATAAAAAGAAAATAAATAATTTGAATAATAATTATTATTATTATTCAAATTATTTGTACTAATAATAATAAATTAAAAATTTCTATATGGTTGCACTTTAAATTAAAACTTTAAATTAAATAATATATAATAATGTATACTTCAGTAACAAGCTTCGTCGAAATTCTCTCTTTCTCTCCTAAATGACGTTAGGAGTATCAACCATACACATTGCTTTATTTATTTTTGCTCTTTATTTTTTATATTATTGTAACGTTCCTATCCCCCTCGGGATAGCCTATGCGGTATTTTCCAGGATAGTTTGAGAGGGGAAGAAGTATTTGGGGATCGGACGGCGGATCAGGAAAATAATTTACAAGAACACAGTATGTTTTTATGTAACAAGAAATAAAGACGAATTTATTCAGCAACCCCATTCTATTTACAAGGTGTGCTGAAATAAATAAATTAGAAACAATATAATTAATAAAACTAATTTATAAGCTAGATTTATATAATTACTTAAACTAATTTCGCATCATTTTCCGCGATGTGTATAATATCCGGCTCTATTTACCGCATGGATACCTGGTGTTATTTTCCACGCGGGGAACTTACAGAACGAGAAAGGTAGAATTTGTATAGGGAGAAAATAAGGTAAATTTAACTCCACTGCTCTTTTGAGGAGCGCCTCGCAACTAGGAACACGTTTACTTCAGAACAGGTTAAAAGGACGTTAGGAACACGTTTACTTCAGAACTATTAGTCGTCTGTCTTTTGAGGAGCGCCTCGCAACAGAGATCAAAAATAGTTTCTAGTTTTTAAGTAGGAATTTGTTGAGCTCTGGAAAGAGTTTCTAGCTCCGGGAAGAGTTCGTGTGAATCAACTTCGGGGTAGTTGATTCATCGAGCGAACTCTCGATTTTGCTTTTTGCAGACCCTTTTATAGCGAAATGGTCGATTATTTCCATCGCCGCTCATTCAATTTCGGACGAACCGCCGAATAATAATAATTATATTATTAATAATAATAATCATATTTAATAATAATCATAATAATTATCAGGTATGTGAATAAGTCTTTCCCGTTTTTTTTTTTCAAATTTTGAGCCTTTATTGTGAAAAAATGGTTACAAATGAATTATTGAAAGTATTGGCCATCGCTAGCTACAACTTTTTCCCATCTTGCTGGCAACATACGAATCCCGTTGCGAAAAAATTCGACCGGTTTGGCCTCTATCCAGTCATCCACCCATTTTTTGGCTTCCTCGTAGGAATGGAAGTGCTGGTCAGCCAGGCCATGCGTCATCGATCTGAAGAGATGGTAATCAGACGGAGCAACGTCTGGACTATACGGCGGGTGGGGTATGACTTCCCATTTGAGCGTTTCTAAGTATGTTTTCACCGGCGGTGCAACATGTGGGCGAGCATTGTCATGTTGCAAAATAACTTTGTCGTGCCTGTCGGAGTATTGTGGCCGTTTTTCTCGCAGTGCGCGGCTCAAACGCATCAATTGTCGTCGATAGACCTCGCCTGTGATCCTTTGATTCGGTTTCAGAAGCTCATAGTAAACCAGACCTAGCTGGTCCCACCATATACAGAGCATGAGCTTGGCGCCATGAATATTTGGCTTGGCCGTCGATGATGATGCATGGCCGGGTAGTCCCCATGATTTTCTTCGCTTCGGATTATCGTAACGTATCCACTTTTCATCGCCAGTCACGATACGATGCAGAAAACCCTTTCTTTTATGTCGCTGAAGCAGCTGTTCGCAAGTGAAAAAACGCCGTTCGACGTCTCTCAGCTTCAGTTCGTACGGCACCCAATTTCCTTGCTTTTGGATCATTCCCATGGCTTTCAAACGCTTGCAAATGGTTGTTCGGTCAACTCCCAATGCTTCAGCAAGTTCTTCTTGCGTTTGACAAGAATCTTCATCAAGCAAAGTCGCCAATTCTCGATCTTCAAAGATTTGCGGCCGCCCGGAACGCTCCTTGTCTTCCACGTCGAAATCACCGCTTTTGAAGCGTCGAAACCATCCGCGAACACTTGAATCATCGACACAACCTTCTCCATAAGCCTCCTGAAGCAATCGATGCGTCTCGGCAGCAGATTTCTTCAAATTGAACCAATAAAGTGAAACTTCCCGCAAATGACGTCGACTCGGCTCAAATTTCGACATTTTCACGATATCAAAAATTTATGATGCGAAAAAATTTTAACTAATGTGTTAGTATGGAATTGTTGACATATGAATAAGCTTTGATTATGACATATGTAACCATTGAATACTCGCACAGTATTGGTGGCGCCATCTCTTACAAAAAACGGGAAAGACTTATTCACACTCCTAATATTATTTACAATTTATTACTTATATTTGCAACCGCTGTGGTGCGTACAGTGATTGTATACATGTATAATAGTGTATACGCACATATACATGTATGTATATATATATATATATATATATATATATATATATATTCATATATATCTATATATGTTAAGTACAATTTACATGGTGACTTCGGATCATATCTCTCTCGCTTTCATCTGATACATGCACATGTGGGGAGGTGGACACACCAGAGCACGTCCTGACCGTTTGTCCCAAATACGAAGAAATTAGGATCAGGTTCCGGAGAGATAATAAAACCTCTATTGAGGTCAGAGCTCTATTGAGCCAAGTGTATTACAAAGCACTAGACAAACTAGTCTATGAGCTCCTACAAAGGAGTCTCTTGAAGCGATAGAGAATCTGCTTGAAGCAGATATAATAGAGGTACCTGAATATGTAAGTAGGGAACTGTTAGTTGTAAAGGAAAATATATACAAAAAAGGATCATATACAAATAAATAAAAGTCTGTACATACGCAAAGCATATAAACTGATATAGTGGACCGGCGTCATACACCGGTCCACAAGACTATAAATAAACTAACCGCAATTAAATCACATGGCAATATATACATATACACAAATATATTATTTTTCGTAAATAATTAGACCAGCAGAATACATTGGTCTACAAATCGCAATACATAATTAGCAATAAGAAAAACCAGCTTTTACACTGGTTACCACGCTAGTCTGAACATACAAGGTGGAATAAAAACAATGTGGTTCGGAACCCACTATAAACTGCACGTGCACAAAAGTAGCAATGATGTACAAATCTGCACCAGAAGAAAAGATCAGAAATACTGCAAAGCTCAGGAGCACAACCGGCCGATAAAGCGAAAGCTAGGTGCGGCCGGGATTGTTTATGTGCAACAAAGCATAACTGAGCGACCTTTTTTTTTGTGAGCGTCACATTAGTGTTTTGCGTACAAAGCTCACATGGAAAGTGCAGTAAACTCCACGGACTATGGACAGTAGGGCGCGAAAGAATCAAAGTGGACCTGTTCTGCGTTTTGCGCAGCTACACGCAAGGAGAGCGCGAAGAGTCACTTCAGAAATAAGATCTAAATGTGTGGAAACTGGAGTAGACATCCTGCTTTTCCAGGAGCGCTACCAGCGCAGTGGCCGAATAGAGGGCTTCGGACTGCGCACTAGGATAGTATATGTGGATGGGTATATCCCTTCGGTGGCTATAACAGTACTTAAGCCTGAAGTGATAGTGCTCAAACTGACGCAACTCACCAACTCACACTTTGCTGTGGCGGAGGTGAGGATGCGCACTTTGTCGGTGTATGTGGTTAGTGGTTACTTCCAGCTGAGCCACAAAATAGGAGTGCACATTATGCAGCTGAGTAAGGTGCTGCGCGAACTTCGGGGGAGGATGGTGCTGATTGGTGTCGATCCCAATGCCAGGTCCCCCTAAGGGGATCTGATCGCACCAACCGCAAAGGGCAGGAATTGGAAAATTTTATACCGTAGTGGAATCTCTGGATCGCCAATGTGCCTGGCAGTATCGCTACCATCTCTAACAAAATTTGAGAAGCAAATGCGGACGTTACGCTTATTTCCACGAATCATGAGACACTCATCATAGAGGCCGTCAGAGAACTGGACCTCGAGTGATCATAGAATTATCACGTTCCACCTCAATGAAGCAGGCACATCTACAAGCACAGCTGTTGCAAAGCAGAGATACAAGCCAAAGCGATACTCCACAGAGAAAGGGATCATATCCCTAAAGAAATGTTCAGCTCCAAAATGGAGACTATTCAGAGAGTTCGCTCATTGGCAGCCAGTTTGATCATAGCGTACAATGCTGCCATACCGAGGAGTACGGTAGATGCTAGGAGTATGTACCTATTATTATTATTTATTTATAATATATGTAAATACTAATATATATATATATATATATATATATATATATATATATATACATATATACATATATATATATATATATATATATGTATATTTTCCTTATTCCTAAGTGTATTCTTTTTTATTTTAAATTTTCTTTCATAATTTCTTATTCGGCGTCAAAAGTTGAGAGAAAGTTAACTATTCGGGCCAGTGCACTTTGAGAAGTTTTGTGATCATAGATTACCTTTTTTATGATAAAAGAGCTCTGGCGCCTATCTGCCTGGTCTGTCCGACGTCTCCAGTTATGAGAAAAATTTTGAGAAAATTTTTCTTACTGTATGGACAAGGAGGAAAGATTATTAATTTTTTTCTTTAAATCTGAAAATTTGACACAGATGTTACAACGCAGCGTAAATATGCTTGTTCAGGATATGAAATAAGCGTTCTGCCTGTGTGTGTAACGAAAGAAATGAAGTGGTAGAAAAAAATATGTAAATATCCATGGAAAAGTATATATCAAATGTTGGATTGAAATGTACATTTTCTATATTCACTATGTTTTTCGATATTATTTTACATATACAATGTGAAGAAACCACTGAGCTTGTACTGGTTTCGACTTGGTTCTGGTATTGTATCTGTGAAAGATTGAACTGCTTCGACGTACGTTGCGTTGTTGACGGGTGCTTTAATTCTTCAGGACAATATTATCTGGGTTAAGCTGGTCCATATAGCCCCGAACATGTGGATTGAAAATCCATATATTTGATGGAGCATGTAGCCGTTGATGACAATGCCGATTAGCATTTCTATTGTCTGAACGATAAACAAAATTTCGATGATAGCTGCACTGACGGTTCCGAACGAAATCAGCTTATGACATATTCCTTCCCATGTGGATTTCACTAATTTGTTTATTGAGTTGTCATTTAGTAATTCCTCCATGGTCCCCTCTTCTTCTTCTAATGGGTGACCATGCATTTCTCTTTCTACGTCATTTAGCAAGACTTCCTTTTAGACCGGGAATATAATGGAATCCCGCAGTACATCCAGTTCTTCTTGATTGTAGATGCCGTCGGTGGCAAGGCCCTATTCGTATATTTCATGTGGCTTTTGATTAGTGTCTCAATATAGATGGGCTTAGCTCTTTGAGTGGTTTTGGCATAATCGTGTAATGCTTAACCCTGATTTGATATGCCATGAGACATACGCCGACATAACTGGCGCCGTTACATTTTACGTCAACATTGATGTTCCCGTTAACGTCAGACTATGGGATGTGGTTTCGTTAATTTTAAGGTTCTCTATTAAGTGGTTATTTATGTTCATAGCACCAGTGTTATGTGCACTTTCACAATTAGTTTGACCTATTTCGCGAATATACTAATATACTCTCTACCGCCACTGACAATAGATATGTGGGATAGTGCTGCACAATAGGTATCGACATTTCTATCGATATTTTACATCAGCATACTTTAGTTTCAGTAAATTTATTGATGCGAAGTAGTTCGACGATTTAGGAGGTGACGTTAGCGTCCTTAATTGGAGTTGAACACTCACCCACCTCCGTAAGTGCTATCTCTGTAAATGCTATCTAAGTAAGTGAAACCCACTGTCATACTCAATTATTCCCATTGCTGCATGAGTAAGTGATAAAAAATAATTAATTGTGAATATCTTAATTAATTAATTTAATTGTACTTTTGTCGACTGCTCATATACAAATTAATAAATTAATTTATTAATTAATTGTGAATAGCATTTTTTTATTTTTTTTTCACCTTTTTTCTGTAACAAAAAGAGAGCTAGCTTTCGTTTCTTTCAAGTGGAGTACCATCACAATTATTAATAAAAGAAGAATAAATTAAAAGAATTAAGAGAATTAAACGAAATATATATATATATATATATATATATATATATATATATATGTATTAAAGATTATACTAAAATTAAAGTAAATACTAAAGTAATAGTCCTAACCCGGTTCACTTTCTGATTTCTGTTAGCGATATGAGAAATTCTGAGTCTATTTACATGTACGATTGTACTACTTTTGTTGATTTGTATGCGAATATTGCTATTATTTAATATTTCTAGTATTTTATGGTGGCCAGAATAGTGATTTCCGAAGTTCCCAGGCTTTACCCCGGAGAACAAAAATACGTGATCCCCTAAATTAAAATTTTGAGGATTTAATTTCCGGTCGTAATTCCTTTTGGATTTGAATTTCGGTTAGACCAAGTGATTATATGCAATTTTCTATAGGGCAATTTATACATATTGCAAGGTCAATTAAGTAACCTTTGTACGTAGGAGGTAAATTAGTTTCTCTTAATGGGTCCGTCGACGGTAACATCGCTAATCGGCCCAACACAGTTTGTAGGGAGAGTGCTTAGTAATTTCTTGTACACAACTATTACAATTAAGCATTGACAATTTAATGCATTTATCCTATTCCTCATCTTTAGTCGTGTGACGTCCTACCACGCGGGTTGGAGTCACACCGAGATCACAACGACAATCTAATGCCGTTGATTCCGCCGTTTTTGGCCACTGATTATTCAGCCACGCTTTCTCATCGAGGTCAGGGATAAGTGGGGCAAATCGCGTAAATATTGTTCGCGGTGCGGCAGGAGGTAGCAGGGGCAGGATAACCCTCGTCCTCCAATCTACTTCGTTAGCCCACCGCGCTTGTTTTTAGCGGAGACTACAATATCGCGCGACAATTTTCATCCTGCCCAATTACCCCCCCCCCCCGATCGAAAAGTTGGCACGGGTATCGCGTAACAAAAGGAAAAAGGCGGATATACAAAAAAATTTGGATATACTCCACTTACTCATTATTATAAAAATCTCGAATCCAAAATAATACAAATTTATCAATATGCGTATTTATAGCCAGGGCCCGCCGCCGCCGAAATTTTCTCCGCAGCAAATTACACGTTGGTGGAGGAGATGAATTATGGGGGAGATGAATTATGATTATTTTCGGCTACTTATGTCTAAACTGTTATGGAAACTTCGTAGAACACTACGTTATATTGAAAAACCTAGGCGTCGTTAGTTAAACTTAAGTTCATTAATTTAAATGCTTATAGCCGTACTGTATGTCGATGCTAAAATCATGTTAATAACAAAGAGAATAGTATAATAATACAGATTATTTAATAATAGTTATATAAATAACTAAATACACTGGTATGGTTTATTCAGATCTTATATTTAGGATAGCCATGACAATATGTAAATAATTAAATATAACAATAGGTATATTTAGTATAGCAACATTAGTAACGATTAAATATAACAATATGTAATTTTATTATGGTGATAATAAAACTAATGATATATAATATTCAATAGTAATCTTAATAACGATAATATATAAATAATTAAATAGACTAATATATATTATTCAATACTAATATTACTTACGATTGTATCTAAATAATTAAATATAATAACATATATTATTCAATAGTAATATTAATAACCATAACATCTAGTTAATTAAATATAATAATATCAATGATTCAATAGTAATACGAGGGTGGATTGATAAGTTTCCGGCCTGACAAAGAAAAACAACGTTTTAAAATTTTTTTTTTATTTCTCAACACAATTTCCTCCAAGGCTGATACATTTCTCATACCAGTTTTCTAGTCTAGTAATCACATCTTTATAGACTGATTCGTCAAGCTCCTCAAAATGCCCATTTACAACTTCGATTATTTCTTCATTCTCTGCAAATCTCTTACCGCCAAGCCATTTTTTGAGGTTAGGAAACATATAATAGTCACTCGGGGGTAGGTCTGGAGAGTAGGGAGTTTTTTCAATTTTTGGTCGACTGTTAGCAAACGCGGCACCCATCTTGCGTAGAGCTTTTCCATATACAAATGCAAAATATTTTGTACGCGATTATATGACATCTTAGAGGTCACTATTTAATGGATTTTTTCGATCATATCTGGAGTTGTGACCTCAATTGTGCGTCTTGAGCGAGGCTCATCAGAGATGCTCACACAACACTTTTTAAACTCGGAAACGCACGGCTTAACGGTTGAATATCATGGGCAGGATGTCCCCAATATTGAGTTCATCTCCTCTTTGTTTTTCTTCGGCGTTAACGCCTTCAAATAAAAGTATTTGATGGCATCATGATTTTCCAGCTTTTCCATTTATACGAAAAACACAGAGGCGTCATATTTAGCATGCTCTTAAACCTAAACTAACATGGCGATCGGACTGAAACTATAGTTACAAGCTATCTAAGGATGGTACTATAGAACGCCACCTCAAGTTAGGCCTATTGACGCCATCTCTTGGTCAGGCCAGAAATTTATCAATCTACCCTCGTATCTAATATGGTAACTATATGGTATTTATTGTTAATCATAACAATAATATTAATTACGACTCAGTCTCTTGACGTTCGGTGGAGTCATTTAATTGTATATATATAATTGGAGCTTAAGCCTTGTTTTTCTTAGTCTGTTCATGGGAATTTGTATTTTTTCCTCATGCGGCTCTAGACTATTAGAGTATATTACAATGTTATGGGGGTCTTTTTTAACTCAAATGGCATTCTTACGAACTCATAATGTGCGAACGCCGTACTATTTGCGGTTGTTGTTCGCATCTCTAGAGTCCATCTTAATTTGGTGGACCCAGGAAGCGAGGTCTAGAATGGTTTAATACTTCGCGCCCCCTACTTGGTCAAAGATCTCAGCGAAATTGGGCAAGCATTGGGTCAGCATTGCATATAGTTTTTTTGTGCCATTATATACTGGATATTAGTCTAATGGCATCTTTTAAAGATATTGTTTGTTCTTGCGCCTAGATGCTAACTTTGCATTTTACGATAGTAGGTTTATATGGGCAAAGAATTCTTTGGCTTAAATGAAAGTAATTGGTCGATTGTTCTTCACAGTGGTCGAATATTCCAGGGAGAATTTGTTGATAACTCGCTCGTTTTATCCTCTATGTTTGTATCTGTATTGCAGGTGGAAAGACGGTTTAGAATGACTCAGAGAATAAATAAGCGATGATCATTCCAGCGGAGTGGAAATTCCTATGGGGTCAAATTTTTGTGTGGTGCTTTTGCTTTTTTTTGGGAAATTTTTTCTGTATTCACAACAGGGGTTTTATTAGTAGCAATTCTTGTGGCAAAAGGTACTAGAGGAGTGGGTTTTTCCAGCTGGAGGTTCGTTTAAGTCCCACGGGATTTAGATAGTGTAGCAAAAGCCTGTTTCTCTTCAAGGAGTCTTTGTTCTCTATCCTCCTTTCTTTTCTTTTCTACAGATTTTGAATTGTCCTTCAATCTTTTGACCTCACTTCTTGTTAATGGAATGAGCCTTTCGGACAGGCAGAGTCCTTTAAATGCCTCTTCTAGCTGCCTTGTTTTTTCCAATGTGGCTGCAATTACTGTAGTTACTTTTATTATTATTCCGCGTACATTCCTTACGTTCACTTCCTTTCATTTTAGTAGAGCAAGGAGATTGATCCCTGTCTTTTGAATTATTCAGTTCGCTCTGCTTTTCTGTGAGCAGGGAGTATACTTGGGATTTAGTATCTTGCTTTTCACTTCTTTCGGTCTTTAGAGTCTTTCTTAAACTTTTGATTCACCTTTCTAAATAGTTTCAATATTCTGACCTATTATGCTCGTTCTCTATTAGTTCGGCAATCCTATTTTCCTTACGCTCAAGACGGGCGTCGGCGTATGTATTGATTCCAACAGGAGATAATAATGTACTCTCTATAAAAAATGAGTGTTAAATTGGTAGTAGCACTAATTGAATTATTGTAATTTACCTATTTTTTGTATTATTTATTTAACTATTTATTTATAATTTGTTTATTTGTTCATGTCTAAGCAATTTCTATTTGTTTTGTTTTTCGCTTTATTGAAAAGAAATATAAAAATAAAGATTGCCTTTATTAATGGGAAAATATGAATAATTCTTTGTTTTTTTTACGGTGCACTTGCGTGTGTGTGTGGACTCTTCCACGCTGCTGGTCATGCACTCCGCTGAAAGGGGACGGGGAACGAAAAATGAACCACGCGGGTGATTTTAGCAGATTATTACAATATTAACGTTTATTATCATTAACGATCTATTTACAATAATAAAGTAGTACATACGCTATGTACTGATTGAGGGTTCCGCGACGCTACATCAATTATTTATATAATTATGCACTCATTTAACATACACGGGAACGGGGGAAACGGAACAGGACGCTCTCGATACGAAACACGTGGGAACGACGGTATAACATCACATACTATATGCTAACAAACTGCTTATACGCGAACGCATTTACGTTAGTACAATATTATAAAAAGGAATTACCAAACTTAATATTATTACAGATGAACCGCGAAGCTATATATTCGGTAGATCGCGGCGCGCGGGTGCGGCGGCGGGTCAGGACCTAGCTATACGCACACATGAACATAACAATAAAAGCAAAAAGCTACTTGTCGCCGACGCTGATGCTGTCGCTGACGCTCGCTGGTGCTGTCGCTGGCGCTCGCTGATGCCGTCGCTGGCGCTTGCTGATGCTCGCCGGTGTCAGGGCGACCGGGCGCGCGCTCTCTGTCTCTTGCTTCTGGCTGCTGACTTGCGCGGTCGCGCGTGGCTGCGGCTCGTAGCCGCTGATGGCGTCGCTGGCTCACGACGGTACACGTATGGTAACGCGTACACGCTTCCTCGAAGCTTTCGCTCACGCTCTGGGGCTGATGCGAGGATGTCGCCGCGTGTCCTCTCCTCGTCGACACCGATGCGCTCGTACGGAGTTTGCACGAGGGCAAACTTGTAGCACGTTACCGCGAAAAGCGCAAAAACTGCGGCCTTACTCTCTACGATTCTCAATACGATCGCGAACGAAAAATACCACGGTATTTTACAGCGGAACGAAATAAAGATGCGTCGGGGACGAAAGGAAAAAGGTGTAAATGTGAGACTACGAACGACGGAAGCCAACTCAAGAACTCGCATTGACGAAGGTCAAATCAAGAATGCGAAGTTCGTTCCGAACTTCTTACTTCCTATAGCGCTTCTAGCGCGCTCGCGGCTCGCGCGTATCGTTTTGCGGACACGCCCGAACACTCGCGGTTTCACACGATTGCTCTCACCTACAGCCGCCGTTCGGGCGGTTACAATATATATATATATATATATATATATATATATATATATATCTACAGAGAGAGAGAAAGAAAGTGTTATTAACCAATTAAGATTTAGAAATCCAAAAATAATATATAATAAACTCACATACTTGAAAGTATAGAAATATGCGCTTTCCGTTCAAATAAACTGGAATGAAATGTTGGCCAGTAATAAAACAGTAGATGGGCAGCGGCACTCATTGCATATCTAGTACCATAAGCTACTACGCATAAAATATCTTTAACAACTCCAGATTTTAAAGCCATTAAGCATTCCAGCAATTGACAATGATACGCTGTAATGGAATTTTAATTTTATTACATGTATCAGTATATTACTATAATTTGTTAGAAATTATGAAACTCTTATATAAAACTTTAATTAATATTTTTCAATAAATTTAATAAATTTTAATAAATTCTAATATAATAAAATAATACGTTAATATAATTGTAACGTTTTCCTACTTTTTTATCAACTTTCAGTTTGAGAGGATAAGAAGTGTTACGGTAAAATAACCAAACTCAGTTTTTACTTATAAGAAAATAAACAAAGTATATTATTAAATAATAAAATACTAAAAGCATACGTAAAACATAGGTTACATATATAACCATTTTCGACGATCACAATTAGGACAGAAAAGTACCAAGATCTCGCGCGATATATGGAACGAAAGTTTCTGCTCCTCGAGGTTATACCTCAAAGATAAAATAAGACAAAACTAGAGTTGTAACCAAGTTTGCACTATACAAGCACCTCACCTAGACAGATCGTATATGTGCAGATGCCTCACTTATGGAAAACTTATATCCAGGTGCCAGACTGTCAATCATGCTCGAATGATGGAGAAGTCGACTTAGGAGTAAATATAGACGGGCAACTCATTACAGCCTAGAACTACATTGGTCCATAGAGGACGAGTCATCTCGCAAACCCGGAGAAGCACTTACTCCCAGTCATATGATCTCCGATCGCAAGAAGATAGAGAAAACGCGCGCAGCAGAACATCTGGCCAGAACTGGTCCGATAGCAGATGAGATATCGATGGCCAATATGCTGGATGCCATAGATGCCATAAGATGATCTCATCGAATTTAGTCCCTATTCGATACAAGAGATCGCCGCCGATGAAGAGCGACCGATGGTTCTTTTTCCGGTCGATAAAAGCTCATTCGCTTTATCCCTTTCGGATACTAGTAAGTCCAACCTCGTTACTCAAAAGCAGGAAAACACTCCCATCCACTCTCTACCGAACCATAAAAGCCACTAAGAGTTCCCAACCTAAAAAAGGCGAAGCATACAGATCTCATCTACAACTTCTTCACCAGAACCTACGACGATTTGGGAGAGAAGATCGCGGCCGACAATAGGTCAAACAGCAATGAATCGCACAAGACAGGCCAGTTAGAGCCATCCCGGACACCAGCGAAGGCTATTCCATATACGTCAAGACGATAAATACGTTCTATCAGCCCTCTCCTCCACCGTCCGGGTCCCCGGATCCACCGAAGGCCACCAAAACCACAGCTGGCTACAATTACCCGTGCTGAACCTAACATTTGCGTCAGCACCCCGGAAGAATTCCGATCGGTCACCATGCACAAAAATGGGCACGAGGAAGAGCCGCTTAAAATCCCCGGGCCGACGTCAACAAGAGGTGAACGAAAAGGTGATCATCCCCACCAAGTATCAACACCACGAGATAACCTCCGGTGTCGACAGAGTTGGGACGATCCCAGCCACAATCCCACCCTACCGCGTCCAACAGCCCAATTCCCCGCTAATTCGGACGACTACCGCTCAGAGTACAAGCCTGGATTAAACCCATCCACCACACTCACAGATGTATCCACGATCGCAGGTTTAACAGAGCCGACATTACTACAGACACCGATGACGTTAAAGGATTCCGCAAAAATCAAACCAGCCATCCCGGCCCTCTTAAATTTGGCAGTAGTCCCCCTATCGGATTGCGAACCCCCCAAACGATCCCACCCTTCAATCCCAGCATCCCCAGTATCATAAACTATGCGCAAGTCTCTCTCGCGCAAAGGATGTTGGAACTGTACCTAGAAAGGACACCGTTATTCCGACTGCCACACTCACGCATAGGTGTGGCTATGCTATATTCTGCTATATTCTCATCCCAGTTCTACCATTTCCCATTTATGTCAGATTTTCTCCAGTATTGACGTTCATGCCGACGGTAAGAGTGTAATCGTGTATCGCAAACCATAGTTGGCGTCAACCATAGTTAGGCATACATAGAATCTTAAAACTTTTTTATAGGTCATAACTTTAGTGTAGGGATTGAATAGGATTAGCTAGTTTTAGACATGTCTTTTGTTTTCTCTCTTTGCTAATAAATAAATAATTACCTTAAAAACTTTAGTTAAACATTAGGTTAGTTTTATATCGACAGCGCGTTTTGAATGTTAATTCAACAATAGCACCCCATGTATAAAAGTGGTGCTGCATTTTTTGTTCTTTTCTTTCTTTTATCAATTTAAATATATTAGCGCATTTGAAGAACTGGTGACCCGCGAGTAAAATCTTTCCCCTTTCGTTTTTTCGTCCCACGAACCGTAGTTGAAACGAGTTAAGGCTCAATGGTTTACCAACCACTTCGTTTCTGGAAGGGGGAGTTTGTGACCGTCGTTTTAAAACGAAAAGTATCGAGATGTCGCGCGACATATCGAATGCGAATTCGACACAGCACAGAGACGCGCCTTAATGAACAGCTCTGGTTCTCTTTGATTGCGCACGCAAAATACCGAATCCTGTGGACAACGGGTCTGAGATCTACCCTAAAGGACCACGGCGAAGCTCTCCTTGGTAAGTACCGTATTCCTTTTATAAAATAAAAACTCCACGTCCTTCCGGTCCCCAAGTGCGTGTGCCACGTTCTGCCCCCCCCCCCCGTGTTCTTTTCCCCCGTGCCTATCGTCGCGCAAGATGGCCGTGTTTGTGCTCCTCGAAGCACTCATATACATCGCCCGTTGATGAACCAGCTCGGCATTCATCGTATAATGGACTACCTCCTCCACGTATACGATAGTTAGGTTAGCCGAGTGTATAATATATGTAAATAGATGTAAATAAACATGCGCGTTCACAAATATAATTGATGAGTATACTGGTGTTACACGCACGCTTCATTCTCCTCCTTTTCCCACTTTACATCCTTCTCTTTCTAATCGAATTGCTGCACCAGCGTCCGCGAACAGCGTCATCGCCGTGATGCCATCAGACAAGGTAAGGATAACCCCTCTCCAAACAATGTTATAATATATACATATATTTATACCAGAATGCACACGTTTATTTTCATAATGTATAATTATACAATTAAATCGGCAGACTTATAATTTACACGCGTATTACTTTGGACTGGAGAAGAAATGAACAAAATGATCGCAGTGTGATATTCTATACGGAGTATGTGTAAGTTATCCGGTGCTTGTCACGCTTGACCTCGACCCCTGGAGGGTCACAATACCACCAACATTTTTTGGCAATCTGCAAACACGTCATCCCCCAATATACAGAACAACAACTTTTTTCGGGGTCGCGCGTGAAACCGCTGAGCTGTAATGGAGAGCCACATACTCAGAATCAAGTCTCGTAAGGATAGTAAAACCGCTGATTTTGAATCAAGTGCCACGCAACTAGGACGAGGACTCTGCTATTTAGATATTTGTGACAGGGTCAGTATTACTGTAACTGGAGTCGGAATATTTGCAACGAGCTGATTTCAGCCGTACAGTCGAGAAAACTGACACTTTCATTTACAAAACAAGTATTAATTATTATATAAATATTATTCAATCGGATATTTACGCCGCACGTCGATTAATTTTATATATTTTGTTTTTTTATGTTATTTAGCGTCGTTCTATTTATGCTTCCAAATACCGGGGCTAATCAGTGACGGAGGTCTACGAAGTGTTTGTAAACATAGCACATGTAAATGATTACAGCGGTGCTCATGTCAATCTACCGAGAGCGGGATTTGAACTCGGATCACGAAGTTACTAGTTCTTTGCTCTAGTGATCGAGCCATTGTAGGCCTCTACATTTTTATATTAATTTTTACACTTCTTTTATATTAATATTCATAATCAAATATAATATTCATTTTATATTAATACTAATATTTTTTGCCGAAAACAAAAATCACATGATATTGGTATTTTTATAAAAGTTAATCGAGGTTTTGTCCTTCAGAACACTCGCATTCGCCTGATCAATTAATAATATGTGTTCATTAATAATAATTATAAAAAACTATAATTATAATGATAATTACAACAAATCATAATTAATCTAGTACTTTGTCCTTGAAAAGGCTTGCATACACATGACGATTTACTTATTTCAAGTAATAGTTATCTGCTTCTAAACTTAGAAACAAGTATAATATGATGCATGTAAATAAACGTTTAAATTACATAATTTTTTATGTTTGAATAAAACTGAGTACTCGAATTACAGTGACTAGGACCTTTGCTGCATTTCATTGTCTCGGGCACGAGGGACGCCCGTATTTTGATTTATTGTCTGGAGTCGCGCACTGGATTGTTTCATTCCGATGAATAACTGATTATTTTAATTATTCGAAAATAAAATGTAACTAATTATTCGACTAATCATTTTATGTTAAAATATTGTGCATCTAAGGTGCGGGGTAGCTACATACTTATTGAATAACTTATTACTGAACTTATAATTTTATTCACATTAAAAATTGTATTTATGTCGACTGTTTTTAATTAAATTATTCTTAACAGTCTTATAGTCTTTATATCATAATATGTGACATGTATAGGTTATTTCACCCTATACAAAAAAGGGAGGGAAAAAGGGAAAAAGAGAGAGAGAAGTAGAATAAAATTATTATAAAATAGTGAATATATAGTATAATAAAAATATCTTGCTAATAGTTAAGTTGATGAAACTTTCTGTATTAAAAATTATTGTAGCCATCGTTTTTCAAGGAGTTGTTAATTCGATAAAGTGTTTGGAATATATAAAAAAACAGTGATTGTTGAATTCGTTTCATTCGAAAGACATTAAAAATATTAATTGGATCTTGCCGAGTAAAAGGCACAATAAACCGGCCGGTACGTGAAGTATTAAGCTCACGCCAAATACATCGTTGGGTCGTTTTGTTTTCAGCGTCGAGTTATAAAGGTTGGTGAAGTCTCCCTTGTTTATTGTATTTTCGAATTTGAGTAGTGTGTTATATACCTCTACTCTTTTCTTCATTTTTTTTTTTTTGATTAACAATATTAGATATTATAAGTTAGCTTTAGAAGTGTGTGTGTGAGAGAGAGAGAGAGAGAGAGAGAGAG
The DNA here is from genome assembly GCA_018907035.1 of Sycobia sp. Sy_11. NCBI lineage: Eukaryota > Metazoa > Arthropoda > Insecta > Hymenoptera > Epichrysomallidae > Sycobia > Sycobia sp. Sy_11. Next base: position 599,486 of record JACCIC010000228.1, on the reverse strand, counting down.
AGAGAGAGAGAGAGAGAGATAGTCATAGAGTAGGAATCGTAAGAGTAACAAGCGCGCACTCAGTTTTCATTAGTAGTACACCTAGTTCTTCGTAAGGTGACGCTTTTGTTGCTCTATTGTACTTACAGATTTATCTCTCTCACACCCTGTGTGAGCGGATTCGGGCGTTAGTCGATCGCGGGTTATTTTCTTACCTGATTAAATAAATCTATTTTTTATTTTTTTTTAATAGTACTAGAAAATATAGAAAGATTTTCCACCCCCTGTACCTGATCATTAATCCATCTTTTCCTGGATTAACAATAATTTATCAATACATATTATCACTTGTATAATTTCGAGGATAAACGAAGGTGAGTCTGATGAAGAAATATCCGCAAAGAACCTACGGTCCAAAGATTGTTTTAAACAATTTAATCCGTTCGGGGTTCTTTACAACTCCGTTAACGGGTACTTCTAACGGGTGATTAATAATTATGTACTCCGTTACAGAAATGGCGCCCAATGTGCTTTAGACATTTTAATCTTTTCTCGCTGTTAAACACAGCGCGAATATACATACGCCAATTTAGAACCCACTAGGGAAAAATTTTTTTTATATATTTTTTTTTTTAAAGAGAAATTTTTCTTTCCTTATTATTAATAAGAAAATTTTTTTTTCCCCTGGTTCCTCAGACTGCTTTTAAAGACGTGATTAAAAGACACAAATTTTTATTTGTGTGCCTTTTATTATATCAGGCTATATACAGGGTCTACCCTCCTTGACGACTAGGTGTCGCACCCGTAGGCGTTAAAATAAACATATTTGCGTTAGCGTCTTAGAACCGTCACACAGGATAGATACTATGTAAAGTGTGCGTGACGTGCCTCCCTATAGAACACTAGGGGAATAAAGATAATTTCAAAATTTTTTTTTCTTTTTCTTCCGTATTTTGTCGTTGATATTTTGACAGAGCCTGAGCCTAGTTCCATCTTTTAAAATTAGAATAGTGTTAAGCGTTGTTTGTTCATGGACTTAGAATATATATATATATATATATATATATATATATATATATATTTATTTATTGTTTTTATTTTATTTATTTATTAAGAACTTTCTTAATTGTTTTTATTATTTTTTTATCAAATTAATAATATTTGGATATAGTAGTAATTGATACCACTCAAGGGATGGAGAGATCAATTGCTACCATTAAGAGCAAAATACAATAAAATCAAAGCCCAGGATAACATCTCAGGCTTGCCATATAAGGCAATAAAATTAATTTAAAATTTCCCCAAAAATAGGAGTTACCTCACGAACACTGAGGAACTCAAATTGTGTTAGGTAAGTAATATTTTATATTGTATTTTTTCCTTTAGCTTATAGAGAGCACTCATTTTTTAGCAGGTCCCTCTATAAAAATAATAGCAACACAGTTTGAGTTATCCTCGCTGTAAATAGGTATTTTTTTCTTCTTCTACGACATGGCCAAAAGATCAACCTCTCCTACTTTTAAAGCACCGTCGACTCCGGTCGACGAATGGTGCTTATATTTTGCGGGAGCTTAAATTGATGATAACCTCCATCAACTATCTCTGCGAAACGATGGTACGATATTTGACCGGCTTCGCAGAATAAACCAATGGCTGAAGTGAGAATATGACCAAGATGATTTTGTTGAAGCAAAAGAAGAAGATCCGGGTCATGTCTTCCTTAAGCATCAGTCAGCCAGGAAATCCTTTATTGAAAGGATTATTGCGCAGGGTGATCCCTCCTGGCTAGACTCAACGGTTGATGGAGAAGAGAGGCATTTGTGGGAGTTACTGAAGAAAATACTGGTTGTGATCTGACCATCGAGTTTTCGAGGTTAGTATCAATTAGTCTCGCGGATATATCACGGCAGGAACAAGAACAGTTGAAGAAGCTTTTAAACAAAATCCTGTCGGTGGGAGAAGTGCCACTGGGACGTACGACGTGGGCGGAACATATAATAATAGATATAGGAGATGCTGGCCTGATACGTCAAAAGGCATATCCAGTCTCTATGAAAATACAAGAAGAGATGCATTCTCAAGTTAGAGAAATGCTAGAGACTGGAGTTGTCGAACCATCGTGCTGATGGTACGTAAGAGCAACTGGAAGTATAGATTTTGCATCGACTTTCGAAAAGTTAATTTAGTTTTGAAACTCGATGCATATCCGTTACCTAACATGGATCAGATTCTAAGGAAGCTACAATCAGCTAGATATATTTCTACCTTAGATCTGAGTAGCGCGTACCATCAAATACCACTTCATCCGGAATCCAAACCGATAACGGCATTTATGGTACCTGTAATGAGGTTGTTCCAGTTTACCACGATGCCCTTCGGTCTATCTAACGCTGGAGCGTCGTTTCAACGACTTATAGACCGAATTATCAGACCAGATATCGAGCCGATTGCCTTTCATATCATGACGGTATTATTATCGCCACAGATACATTCGAAGAACACTTAGACTGGATACGTCGTGTTTTTTCTCGAATACATGAAGCTGGACGATAAATCGAGAAAAGAGTGTTTTTGGATACACCAAAGTCAAGTACTTAGGTGTTCTCGTGAATCGTGATGGATTCGGTCCCGATCCCGAGAAGATCGATCCAGTAATGAGTTACACGGAATCGAGAAACCTGAAGCAACTTAGACGTTTCCTCGGGATGGCATCGTGGTATAGGAAATTTCTCAATGATTTCACTACCATTGTCGAACCACTCACACGTCTAACTAGAAAAGACTGTCGTTATGAGTGGACCGAGGAAGAACAAGCCTCTTTCGACAAGATCAAATCAATGATCGCTTCGGCACCTGTCCTGCATAGACAGTCGATTGATTTCCAGTTTACCGTGCAAATAAATGGACAAGAACGGCTGTTGGAGTTCTCGAGTAGAGCACTCTCCCGAGCTGAAAGAAACTATCCGGTAACTAAGAGAGGGTGCTTAGCTGTCATATGGGCTATTGATAAATTTCGTCCTTATATAGATGGATATCATTTCCGTGTCGATACGGACCACAACAGTTTAAGGTGGATTCGTACGATGCAGAACCCAACTGGCAGACTCGCACGATGGACTCTAAGATTGCAAGCGTAAAGTTTAGATTTAGAGCATCGTAAAGGGACGTAGAACGACGTGTCAGACGCCCTTTCGAGGATGTCCGAAGGAGACGATCTATCTTGCTCAACTGTAACCTGGGCAAGAGATACCCAAGACAAGTGGTATCTACAATTGTTCAAGAACATCCAAGATCGTCCCAACGATTATCCGAAATGGAAAATAATCGGTGGACAATTACATTGTTATGGTCCAGATGAAGTCCTCGAAGTCATCATGGGCGATGAGGACGCTTGGAAGATCGTCGTTCCTAAGGAACGTCGTGATATAATTCTTAAAGAATGTGACGATAATCCTACGGCCGGACATCCAGGTCGTGAGAAAACTTTGCTGGAGTCAGCAAATACTATTACTGGCCTGGATTTTATAAGACAGTTCAAGAATATGTGAAAAACTGTCTTATATTCTAGTAGTCCAAGGTGGACCAAAGACCACCTGCTGGATTAATGGGTCGAAGAGTTTTGGAAAGAGCTTGGGAAATGGTCGCCGGTGACATTACCGGACCATTTGTAAAAAATCGCCATGGATTTGAGTATATGCTGGTGTTTCCAGATTTGTTTACACGGTGGGTCGAATGTATCCCTACCCGTAAAGCGAATTCCAGGACGATCCTCAAAGAATTGAAGGAGAGGATCATACTCAAATTCGGTGCGCCAGAGGTCTTCCTGTCGGATAATGGTACTGAATTTAAAAACCGTACGATTGATGAATACTTAGTGAAAGCGGGTACACTTCATAACCTTACTCCACCGTACCATCCGCAGGCTAATCCAGTGGAGCGGGTCAATAGGATTTTGAAAACCCGCATTATGGCGTTCGTAGAAGAATTCCATAATATGTGGGATGAGAAACTCGTGGAGTTAAATTTCTACCTAAATACGACGCCACATAGTTCCACTGGATACTCTCCGGCTCTATTAAATTTCGGACGAGAGCTGACTCCGCCAGGAACTCTCCGCCACAGCCATGTACCCGTGAAGTGGCTCGCCGGTTAGGGGAGGGTGTTCCCTCCTCCCTTAGCCGCGGATGAGCGGCTAAGATCAAAAGGGGAATCACATTTGAAGGGAGTCGTGGTGCTAGGATATCAGGGTGTACCACCGGTCGTGGCAGGGGTAATTCCCGCAAAGAAGATTTCCGGCCTGGAGTTGCGAAGAATAAAAACAGAATAGAAACCCCTGATGAAGACTTTGGGTCGTACTATGTTCAAGATCCTAGTGGACGTTATGGCCGGCACCACCGGTGTTTCTTCTGCGGATATCCGGGCGTCACGAAAGAGAATAAATGCCCTAACCGTGACGTCCATAAATTCGTCAGAAAAACACCCTGGTTTCTTATGGGCAGTTGAGGTCCCGGTACCTCTCTCTTCGTGACACCTAACGCTGAAGTACAGGAAACTTTGTTTATTATTAGTTGTATATATTTGTTTTCTTTCGCCGTTGGAATGTCATTGTATATATATATATATATATATATATATAGATAATAAATATATTATATTTTCGGTTTATAAGTATATAGTTTGCAACCGCCCGAACGGCGATGGTAGGTTAGAGTGCTCGCGCGAAACTGCGAGTGTTCGCGTAAGTTCGTGAAATAGTACGCGCGAGCCGCGAGGGCGCTGGAAGTGCAATGATAGGTAGGAAGTTCGAAATGAACTTCACTTCCGTCTCTGATCTTCAAATAATCCGACGGAGTTTCGCCCGTCCCGCTTGAATATCGTCTTTAGTCGCCCTAGTAGTAGTTGCTTTGCAATATACGCCACGCCTAGAGGGAAGGTGTAACATGTATAGGTTATTTCACCCTATACATATTGATAATTTCAACAAATAGGAAAAAAGGGAGAGAAAAAGGGAAACAGAGAGAGAGAAGTAGACTAAAATTATTATAATATAGTGAATATATAGTATAATCAATAGATATTATAAGTTAGCTTTAGAAGTGAGATATATATATATATATATATATATATATATATATATAACTATATATATATATATATATATAGTTATAGAGTAGGAATCGTAAGAGTAACAAGCGTGCACTCAGTTTTCATTAGTAGTACATGTTACGCCGCAATGGCATTTTTAATTGTATAGCGTTTATTTTATATATTCTTAATTTTACATGTATTTGGTTCTCAGGCACTCGTCCGTTTTGCAGTATAATTGAATCGTTTCTGATATATTGATGCACTAAAGAAAATTCTGTCAGCTATTTAAATCATATTTATACACATCCGGCGCGATTGTATACATTTTGAAAACTGCTATGACACTTAAGCGCGTTTATGTGTTTATGACTATTGTAGAAACTTAAGAAAACTGTTAATGCCGGGCTAGCCATCCCGCTCTGAAGGTTTATTGTTTGCAGCTGGCGGTTAAGCCTGTCTAACGGGCGCCTCCTTTTACCTGGGATGCGCTCTCTTCCTGTACGTGCCTCAATAGATCCGTCCCTTCATCATAAACCTAACCCCATAGTCTTGTTTCTAGCGAAATAAACATGCAACGTTTTTCCCCAATCGAGACCCCCGCTTTTGCAGCTTGAGAAATTATTGTAATCCCTTCTCCTACTACTTTCCTATTTTCCAGCTTGCCTATAATGAAAGTTTACCAACAAGACCAGATTTCTCTCGATCTCCGCGCGAGATACTTGGAAAATTGTCCGAGTGCTAAACATAAATCGTATTTATTTGTAAGTTCGTGTGTTACATTTGACAGTGTAAGAATTAAATAAAAATAATTCTAATTATACATGTGTACTAAAATTATTTGATTAGCCGCATTAAATTAACAATTTAGTACGGTGCGAGATTGACTAAACTTGTACGTCATTCTTAACTCAACATGGTCCTTCGAGCCGGATAAACATTAATATCTGCTATCATCAATCACGAATTTATTAAAAAGTTTGTGCGTAATAAAATATACATGTGCGCGCGGTCAATCAAGGTGTGATTCTCATACGCACACGAAGCAATTGTTCTTCATAGTGGTCTAATTACAACGGAGAACAACTCATTTAAGCGGAATCACCCGTTTTGGAGCACTCATTGGTTATTGACGTGCACGTCGCAAAATCTTAAAGGCAAACGGAGTTTCACTTCCACTCTCCAAAACGGAACCTATCAAGCAGACGATACATATTGGAAATCTCGACTAAAATACCCAGATGTTCAATATAATCATCGACGAACATCGAGCAGCAGCGTAAAAGTAAGCTCTAAATTTTTTATCACCGCTCCAGTTTCTCTCCTCTTCCCTTTTAACCATCCTCTGATTAGAATTTAAAAAATGGCAGAAGACTGCAAGGAACTTAAACAAAAGCGCGGAAACCTTAAAAGAAAAATTACCGTTTTTCATTCGTTTGTCGCGACAGCTACAGCAGATGATTATGATGATGTAGAATTTCGTATGAAATTATTAGATCGTCTTTTAGATCAATTTGATGACGTTCACCTGTCAATTTTAGCGTTAGAAAGCAAGCCGGAAAAAGATATATATCAACTGGAATTTGAGCAAAAATATTATGCCGCGATGAAGGATGCGCGTAAATTTTTGAAGGACAACCATCCTAACGCGTATAATACCACAGTTACGCCGCTCATTGCACAGAATGCTGCGCAAAATAATGTGCGATTACCTAAAATCGATTTACCTACATTTACCGGTAAATATGACGCGTGGACATGCTTTCACGATACTTTCAAATCAATGGTGCATGAAAAGACCAATATTGCAATAATCGAGAAATTTTATTATTTACGGTCTTGCTTAAAAGAAGAGGCGGCAACGGTCATTCAGTCTTTAGAAACAACGGAAAATAATTATGGCATCGCATGGTCCTTATTAATCGATCGGTACGATAATAAAAGAGTTATTGTGCACAATCATTTGAAAAGCCTGTTAGAACTGCCAGCTCTCACAAAGGAGAGCCATGTTTGTTTAAGGAACATGCTCGATAATTTAAATACTCATACGAGAGCCCTTAAAACACTCGGTCTCTCGGTAGATTCGTGGGACGCCATTCTCATTTATTGTATGACTAACAAACTGGATAAAATTACACATCAGGAATGGGAAAAGAGCAACACCGGTAGGGAGTTGCCAAAATTAATAGATTTCATTGAATTTCTAAAGACGCGTTGCTTAGTGTTAGAAGCTACACAAATTCAAGGTCAATCAGGCCAAACTGCCAATAGTTTAAAGAATCCGACGCATGGAGGCAAACGGAATGTGTTAAGCATCACCACTAGAAAGGACTATTGTAATTTTTGTAAAGGGGAACATAAAATTTATAACTGCGATAAGTTCTTAAAATTGACGCAAAATGATAAATTTACGTTTGTTAAAACGGAAAGGCTTTGCTTTAACTGTATGCGTAAAAATCATGTTACTGATAAATGCACTTGTGGTCCATGCAAAAAATGCGGCAAAAAGCATCATACGCTGTTGCATTTTGATCGTAAAGATTCAGACGAACTTCCTAGTACCGTGAATTTACTACATGATATGCAAGTTAATTGCCCTGCTCAGGTGTTATTAGCCACCGCCAAGGTTCATTTTTACGATAAACTCCGAAATCAACATACGGCGCGCGTTTTATTGGATAGCGGCGCTCAAGCGCATTTTATAACAGAGAGGTTTGCTAAGTTATTAAAATTGCCAAGAAATAATGTCAATATCCCGGTTAGTACATTGAACAAATCGAAAACTAATATTTGTCACAGTGTGAAAACAAAAATTTCGTCGCGCTTAGGAAATTATGAAAAGGAAATTTCCTTATTAGTCGTGTCAAACATAACGAGTCCCTTACCATCATATCCGATTGATGTTAAACAGTTAAATATACCTGGAAACTTACCGCTCGCAGATCCCACCTTTCATCAAACGTCGGAAATTGATGCACTTATTGGTGCTGAAGTGTATTTCAAGATAGATTGCGCCGGAAAAATATGCATTGACAACACTGACGCTGTGTTGTTGAAGACCAAGTTCGGGTGGATTGTAGGCGGCCGTATTGATGATTGTCAGCAAGCTGCTAGCGTTTCTTGCAACTACTCGATTAGTGCCGTTTCTCAAGATATTTCAAGGTTCTGGGAACTGGAAGAAATTCCTGAAATAAAGTATTTATCGTGCGAAGAATCTGAAGTTGAACAGCATTTCTTGGAGAATTTTAGGCGCGATCGTAATGGCCGATGCGTTGTGAAAATTCCATTCAATGATAAGATACATAAGCTTGCGTCAAATTATTCGATTGCTTTGAAGCAATTTTACTCTACTGAGCGCAAATTCTCCAGAAATCCTGAATTAAAGAAACAGTACGTCTATTTTATGAATGAGTACGAATCACTGAAGCACATGTCAATTTCGGGACGCGAAGAGCAAGAAAACTTTATTCCTCATCATGCGATTTTTAAAGAAAAAAATTTCGAGTAGTTTTTAATGCATCTTCTATGCTAAACGGTCTATCCTTAAATCAGGCGCAAAAAATAGGACCAACTATTCAAGACGATATATTTTCAATACTGACTAGGTCTAGAATTCATAGAATATTGTTAGTCGCTGATATTGCTAAGATGTATCGCCAAGTATTGGTAGACAGAGAAGATCGAAAATTTCAAAAAATTATTTGGCGTGACAATCCCGACGAACCGATCAAAATTTATGAACTCAACACGCTCACTTATGGCACAGCATCAGCTTCATATTTAGCTATTCGCACCCTACATAAAATAGCATACGACGGGAAGGATAAATACCCGTTGGCCTCCGAAATAATCAAACGCGATTTTTACGTGGATGATTTGATGACCGGGTCAGACACCCTCGAAAATGCGTTAATCCTAAGAAATCAAATTAATGATTTATTAACATCTGCATTTGAATTACGAAAATGGTCGTCGAATGATAGTAGGCTTATAGAATCCTTACCGACGGATTTGAAAAACATAAAATTATTTGAGGATCTGAGCGGATCGGTTAAAACTTTGGGTATAAATTGGAGTCCTACAAAGGATCAATTATTTTATACAATAACGCCAAACAAAAGTATAGTTAAGCCCGTCACGAAACGAACCATTCTATCAAGGGTTTCTTAATTATTCAATCCCGTTGGATTGTTGGGTCCGATCGTGGTTAATGCGAAACTAATAATGCAAGCAATTTGGAAAGAAAATCTCGACTGGGACGCCTCGGTGCCACTTGATACACACGAAGTGGTTAGCGTATGAAAATCAGTTGCCGCTATTAGCTAACGCGTTTTTTGAGCGATGTGTTTTAATCGACAAACCGATAAACATACAGCTACATGTATTTTGCGATAGTAGCGAGGTAGCATATGGTGCTTGCTTGTATATAAGATCAATAAATGAGGATAAACAATGTGCTGTACGGCTTTTATGCGCTAAATCCAAGGTAGCCCCACTTAAATCACGGATATCAATACCTAAATTAGAACTTTGTGCCGCTCTATTGCTATCTAAGTTATACAAATCTTTATTGAAAACGTTGCCTATAGAATTTCACAGCATTCATTTTTGGTCTGATTCGACGATTGTTTTAAATTGGATAAATGCACAACCTAGCATTTTAAAAACATTTGTAGCAAATCGAGTTTCAGAGATTAAATCCGTGACTAACAGCTCTCATTGGAGACACGTTCCTACTGAAGACAATCCTGCGGATTAGATATCCAGAGGTCAAACCGTAGTTGAATTTTTATCGAATGGCGTTTGGAGGAACGGACCGAGTTGGTTATCTAAGTATGAAGAGGAGTGGCCGTGCTTACCATTAAAACCTGAACCCTTGTTAGATGTCAGAAAAACAATCATTCTAAATGTGCGCGTTTGTGAAGAATTTGATTTGCCAAAATCGTCAACTTTTCCAAAATTAATTCGAGTCATAGCCTATTGTAACCGTTTTTTAAACAATTTATCAAAAACTAAGGTTAAACGTACAAACTTGTTATCGGTAAATGAGTTGGAGTCGGCTAAAAAACTAATCATACGTATAATACAAATCCAGTCATTTCCTCATGAGTTCAATGCGTTGATTGATAAACAAGGGGTTAATAATAAAAGTCGTCTCAAGTCTTTGAATCCGTTCATGGATGAGAATCGCTTAATCAGAGTAGGCGGACGCTTAAAGAATGCACACCTGTCGTACGATGAAAAGCACCCAATCGTGTTGCCGCATCGCAGTTGGGACACCGATTTAATCATGAAGCATATACACGAAAAAACAAAGCACTCCGGTGTCCAGGGCACCCTTTATCAACTTCGAACCCAGTATTGGCCGATAGATGGTCAAAACATGACTCGACGAATAATTCGTTCGTGTTTGACATGCTTCCGTTTTCAAAAACAGCAATTGAATTATGTAATGGGCAACTTGCCTGAAAACAGAGTAGTGCAGGTCAGACCATTTACAAATACTGGAATAGACTACTGCGGTCCCTTCTACATAAAGGAGAAGAAGCATCGAAATCGTAACAAAATAAAAGTGTATGTTGTGATATTTGTGTGTTTTTCGACAAAAGCCGTTCATTTGGAGGTAGCAAGTGACCTCACGACTGATGCGTTCTTGGCCAGTTTGAAAAGATTTTTTTCACGTAGGGGTAAAAGCAAAAACATATATTCAGACAACGGCGCAAACTTCGTCGGTGCAAATAACGAACTGAAAATTTTATATGAAACAATGCTAAACAAAAATGTTCGCGACACAATATGCGATTATTTAGCCAACGACGGCATCACCTGGCACTTTATTCCCCCTAGATCGCCACATTTTGGCGGACTATGGGAATCCGCGGTAAAATCGTTTAAGACGCATTTTTTACGAACCGTCGGGAACACGTTGTTGACTTTTGAAGAATTTACCACGCACGTAACGGAAATAGAAGCCATTCTTAATTCGCGCCCATTGACACCCATTTCTTCCGATCCCAACGACCTAACTGTCCTCACTCCTGCCCATCTTTTAATAGGTGATAAATTATTGAGCGTTCCTGAAACCGATTTTACAAGTACTCCAACGACTAGACTGTCTAACTGGCAGCATTTGCAAAAGCTTAAACAACATTTCTGGAAAAGGTGGCAAAAGGAATACTTAAATCAGCTTAATGTCAGAAGCAAGTGGCACACTCAGGGGCAGAATAACGTTAAAATAGGTTCAATGGTAATGCTCAAGGAAGATAATTTGCCGCCACTCCACTGGCCTATTGGGCGCATTGTTGAGATTTTTCCTGGTGATGATGGTGTTGTTAGAGTTGTTCGTGTAAAAACAATGAATGGTGTTTACAAAAGATCTGTTAAAAGGATTTCTATATTACCTATAGAAATTGTAAGTGAATCTAATTAAGTTTTGTAAATTGATCGCGACCGATCAATGGCGGGCGGTATGTTACGCCGCAATGTCATTTTTAATTGTATAGCGTTTATTTTATATATTCTTAATTTTACATGTATTTGGTTCTCAGGCACTCGTCCGTTTTGCAGTATAATTGAATTGTTTCTGATATATTGATGCACTAAAGAAAATTCTGTCAGCTATTTAAATCATATTTATACACATCCGGCGCGATGTTATACATTTTGAAAACTGCTACGACACTTAAGCGCGTTTATGTGTTTATGACTATTGTAGAAACTTAAGAAAACTGTTAATGCCGGGCTAGCCATCCCGCTCTGAAGGTTTATTGTTTGCAGCTGGCGGGTTAAGCCTGTCTAACGGGCGCCTCCTTTTACCTGGGATGCGCTCTCTTCCTGTACGTGCCTCAACAGATCCGTCCCTTCATCATAAACCTAACCCCATAGTCTTGTTTCTAGCGAAATAAACATGCAACGTTTTTCCCCAATCGAGACCCCCGCTTTTGCAGCTTGAGAAATTATTGTAATCCCTTCTCCTACTACTTTCCTATTTTCCAGCTTGCCTATAATGAAAGTTTACCAACAAGACCAGATTTCTCTCGACCTCCGCGCGAGATACTTGGAAAATTGTCCGAGTGCTAAACATAAATCGTATTTATTTGTAAGTTCGTGTGTTACATTTGACAGTGTAAGAATTAAATAAAAATAATTCTAATTATACATGTGTACTAAAATTATTTGATTAGCCGCATTAAATTAACAATTTAGTTCGGTGCGAGATTGACTAAACTTGTACGTCATTCTTAACTCAACAGTACACCTTGTTCTTCGTAAGGTGGCGCTCTTGTTGCTCTATTATACTTACAGATTTATCTCTCTCAAACCCTGTGTGAGCAGATTGGGGCATTAGTCGATCGCGGGTGCGTATTAGATAGGGGTAGACTATTCATTTTTATAATTTTATCAAATTGAATAAAAAAAAAATCTAAGTTATTTTCTTACCTGATTAAATAAATCTATTTTATTTAATCTTACATGATCATTAATCCGTCTTTTCTAACTTTGTAAGCAACTCCTGATTTTAAGCATAAATCATCCTTATCTTTGCAATTATTAAGCAATGTACTCAAATTATTGCTATTTTTAAAGAATTTGAATATTATATTTCCGAAAATTTCTTTTAATTCTTTCAAAACAATTGAATTGTACTTCTGTCGACTGCCCATATACAAATTAATAAATATTTTTTATTGGTCTTACAGTCCAATCAATTTCAACCAAAAATAAAATAAAATAAAAATAAAAATAAAAATAAAAATAAAATAAAAATAAAAACTAAAAAATAAAAAATAAAAATAACAATAAAAAATAAAAAATAAGAAATACAAATAATAAATAATAAAAATAAAAAAATAAAAATTAAAAATAAAAATTAAATTAAAAATTAAATTAAAATGATAATGACAGTCAGACTGTCCTTGTTTATATTCACCCCCGTAGACTAATCTGTAAATAAAATATTAGCTGAAAAAATTCTTTGTTAGTAAAGTGCAGTCTGACTGTCCCCAACACCCTTACCTAATTGAAGACTTGTCCAACGTTTCGAGCTCGCTACGGCTCCTCATCAGGGACTAATCTAAACCTTATATTCTAATCTATATATACTCATCCCCACCACCAAATTTCGTAAATTAAATATAAATTCCCCCTCTACACAAATTGTCCAAAACCAATCAATTTAATAAGGAATGATAAACACTGTCCAATCTACCAGACTCTAACATTAAATTCACATTATTTCGATTCTTGGAAATGTGAATACTTTCAAGACTCTCCCGTTTATACTTATTATTAATACCATATTCCAAAATATCCACATTCACAAAATCAAAAGAATGTAAAAACTTTAAACAATGCTCTTTTAAACCAGAAGTAATATGTGAGCTACGTAAACTATATTTATGCTCATAAATTCTCTTTTTTAAATATCTACCTGTTTGTCCAATATAGTATTTATCACAATCCATGCAATTAATCTTGTAAACAACTCCTGATTTTAAGCATAAATCATCCTTATCTTTGCAATTATTAAACAATCTACTTAAATTATTGCGATTTTTAAAGAAAATTTGAATGTTATATTTCCGAAAATTTCTTTTTATTCTTTCAGATAATCCTCGAACATATGGTAAGACAATAATTTTGCCTCCGTTAAAATCAATTCCTGCACTATGTCTATTTTCGGTATTATAAATTTCAAACAATCTCTCAGCAATCAATCTATTAATAAATTGAATTGGATAGCCATTATTAATAAAAGTCTCTCTTACTATCTGTAAATTATTTTGTCTAAAATCTTTATGTGACAATTTAATTGCTCTGTCAATGACACCCCTCAATGCCCCAATTTTGTTTCCGAATTGGTGGTGTGAATTAAAATCTAAAAACCTACCTGACCAAGTAGGCTTTCTGTACCAATTAAGTTTTACCTTATTATTACTACATCTAATCACATTAACGTCCAAAAAACTTAACTGACTATTTACTTCAACCTCCCTTGTAAATTTAATTCTGTCATGTACAGAATTGAAAACATCCACCATTTCATCCACAAAAACTTCTGGAACAATTGTAAAGATATCATCAACATATCTCTTAAATATCATTGGTTCAAAAAGCAATTTTGACAAGGCTATACTTTCCAACTTTTCCATAACTAAATTAGCTATAACCGGTGACAAAGGCGACCCCATTGGACATCCGTATTTTTGTTCATAAAATTTATTATCAAATGAAAAAATTGTGTTATTAAAAACCAAATTAATTGCTTTAATAAATTCATTCATTGTCAATTTTGTATGCAAATTAATTTCATTCCACTTTTCCTGTATAATATCATTTAACAACTCTAAAGGTACATTTGTAAACAAAGATACTACATCCAATGAAATCATCTTGTAGTTTTTCGGAATAACAACATCTTTCATTTCATTGTAAAAACACCAACTATCCTTAATGTAAGAACTAGTTCTTCCAACTATCTTAACCAATATATTAGACAAAAATCTAGCAATATTATAAGTTGGGAAACCTATGGAAGATATTATTATTCTAAATGTCAGATTTTCTTTATGAATCTTGGGAAGCCCATAACATTTTGCCACAGTTCCATTTTCACATTTTAAATACTTATATGTAGTATCATTTATATATTCATTTCTTTTCCAATTATTTAATAACTCTTTCAAATTATTTTGTAGCTTAATGATATGTGGATTACCAATCTTCAAATAAGTACTATCATCATTTAATATATTATTTATACAATTTATGTAATCAATTTTATTGGAAGCTACAGTTACATTACCTTTGTCGGCCTTTTGGAAGATTATATTAGGGTTATTTTTCAAAAAATTCTTCGCGGTAATCAAATCATGTATAAAATTACTATTTAAAAAATTATCAAATTTATTTTCTCTTTTAAAATTACTAATGACATTAACCAAAGATGCCCTACATTCCTTTTTTACTTCATCATTTAAACCAAAAAGATTACTTTCAACCTCCGCGATGATTTCTTTGATCGGGAGATTACTTTTACAATATAATATTCCATGTTTGGCACCTTTAGACATGATGTTTATTACTTCATTTGGTATCTCCTTGTCAGTTAGATTCTTAAACCAATTTTTATTGTTTGCATTGTTAAATTGATAGCTTTGAAATTGTTTTTTATTTCTTAAACATTCAAATTTCCTTTTTAGTGTTTGTCTATTAATATATTTTGTCTTAATAAAATGTTTGTTTTGACCAAGAAAAAATTCATGTAATTCATTTCTTTCTATATTTTGATATAAATAATGTTTAATCTTTAATAAATATCTATTTAAGGAATGAATCTGAATATGTAAATCTCTAATTTCTAAATTAAGTAATTTATTTTTGAAAAAGAAAATATTTTTCTTTAGATCATAACAAACATTATTACTATAAACCTGCAAAAAATATTCATCATGAAATCTATTATTAATGTGTACCGGAAATATATTTGATTTCTTGCATCTAATAAGGAATGTAAGTTTTTCTTTAAGAATTACAACTTTTAAATTCATTTTAATCCATTTTGAACAATAATCTTTAATAGTACTACCATATTTACAATAAATTTCTCTAAAATAAATCATGACATACCCCTTAATTTAAGTTAAATAGACCTTCTATTTTAAAACAATTGAATTGTACTTCTGTCGACTGCCCATATACAAATTAATAAATATTTTTTATTGGTCTTACAGTCCAATCAATTTCAACCAAAAATAAAATAAAATAAAAATAAAAATAAAAATAAAAATAAAATAAAAATAAAAACTAAAAAATAAAAAATAAAAATAACAATAAAAAATAAAAAATAAGAAATACAAATAATAAATAATAAAAATAAAAAATAAAAATTAAAAATAAAAATTAAATTAAAAATTAAATTAAAATGATAATGACAGTCAGACTGTCCTTGTTTATATTCACCCCCGTAGACTAATCTGTAAATAAAATATTAGCTGAAAAAATTCTTTGTTAGTAAAGTGCAGTCTGACTGTCCCCAACACCCTTACCTAATTGAAGACTTGTCCAACGTTTCGAGCTCGCTACGGCTCCTCATCAGGGACTAATCTAAACCTTATATTCTAATCTATATATACTCATCCCCACCACCAAATTTCGTAAATTAAATATAAATTCCCCCTCTACACAAATTGTCCAAAACCAATCAATTTAATAAGGAATGATAAACACTGTCCAATCTACCAGACTCTAACATTAAATTCACATTATTTCGATTCTTGGAAATGTGAATACTTTCAAGACTCTCCCGTTTATACTTATTATTAATACCATATTCCAAAATATCCACATTCACAAAATCAAAAGAATGTAAAAACTTTAAACAATGCTCTTTTAAACCAGAAGTAATATGTGAGCTACGTAAACTATATTTATGCTCATAAATTCTCTTTTTTAAATATCTACCTGTTTGTCCAATATAGTATTTATCACAATCCATGCAATTAATCTTGTAAACAACTCCTGATTTTAAGCATAAATCATCCTTATCTTTGCAATTATTAAACAATCTACTTAAATTATTGCGATTTTTAAAGAAAATTTGAATGTTATATTTCCGAAAATTTCTTTTTATTCTTTCAGATAATCCTCGAACATATGGTAAGACAATAATTTTGCCTTACTTAATTTTGTCTATAGACATAGTGCAGGAATTGATTTTAACGGAGGCAAAATTATTGTCTTACCATATGTTCGAGGATTATCTGAAAGAATAAAAAGAAATTTTCGGAAATATAACATTCAAATTTTCTTTAAAAATCGCAATAATTTAAGTAGATTGTTTAATAATTGCAAAGATAAGGATGATTTATGCTTAAAATCAGGAGTTGTTTACAAGATTAATTGCATGGATTGTGATAAATACTATATTGGACAAACAGGTAGATATTTAAAAAAGAGAATTTATGAGCATAAATATAGTTTACGTAGCTCACATATTACTTCTGGTTTAAAAGAGCATTGTTTAAAGTTTTTACATTCTTTTGATTTTGTGAATGTGGATATTTTGGAATATGGTATTAATAATAAGTATAAACGGGAGAGTCTTGAAAGTATTCACATTTCCAAGAATCGAAATAATGTGAATTTAATGTTAGAGTCTGGTAGATTGGACAGTGTTTATCATTCCTTATTAAATTGATTGGTTTTGGACAATTTGTGTAGAGGGGGAATTTATATTTAATTTACGAAATTTGGTGGTGGGGATGAGTATATATAGATTAGAATATAAGGTTTAGATTAGTCCCTGATGAGGAGCCGTAGCGAGCTCGAAACGTTGGACAAGTCTTCAATTAGGTAAGGGTGTTGGGGACAGTCAGACTGCACTTTACTAACAAAGAATTTTTTCAGCTAATATTTTATTTACAGATTAGTCTACGGGGGTGAATATAAACAAGGACAGTCTGACTGTCATTATCATTTTAATTTAATTTTTAATTTAATTTTTATTTTTAATTTTTATTTTTTATTTTTATTATTTATTATTTGTATTTCTTATTTTTTATTTTTTATTGTTATTTTTATTTTTTATTTTTTAGTTTTTATTTTTATTTTATTTTTATTTTTATTTTTATTTTTATTTTATTTTATTTTTGGTTGAAATTGATTGGACTGTAAGACCAATAAAAAATATTTATTAATTTTTAATTCTTTCAGACAATCCTCTAACATATGGCAATACAATAATTTTGCCTCCGTTAACATCAATTCCTACACTATGTCTATTTTCGGTATTATAAATGTCAAACAATCTCTCAGCAATTAATCTATTAATAAATTGAATTGGATAACCATTATTCATGAAAGTTTCTTTTACTATCTGTAAATTATTTTATCCAAAATCTTTATGTAACAATTTTATTACTCTGTCATTGACACCCTTTAATGCTCCAATTTTGTTTCCGAATTGATGGTGTAAATTAAAATTTAAAAAGCTACCTGACTAAGTAGGCTTTCTGTACCAATTAAGTTTCACTTTATTATTACTACATCTAATAATATTAATGTCCAGAAAACTTAACTGACATTAACTTCAACCTCCCTTGTAAATTTAATTCTGTCATGTACAGAATTGAGAACATCCACCATTTCATCCACAAAAACTTCCGGAACTATTGTAAATATATCCTCAACATATCTCTTAAATATTGTTGGTTCAAAAAGCAATTTTGACAAGGCTATACTTTCCAACTATTCCATAATTAAATTAGCTATAACTGTATGATTTGTTCGAGAATAAGAGAGTACTGATATTTTTTGAAATTTAAATTTCGCATGTTTTATTTTAATACAATGCGATTTTAATATGCTAGGAGCCGCCACCGTATCTCAATATATTTTAATTTCGCGCGATTCACTCTCGACCACTTGTACGCGTAAGCGGGATACGCAGTCGCACACAAACGTAATCGTCAATCACGCTCTATAGATATGCTTGTGTGCGTATACTGTTGAGGTAAGAATGACGTACAAGTTTTGTCAATCTCACACTGAACTAAATTGTTAATTTAATGCGGCTAATCAAATAATTTTAGTACACATGTATAATTAGAATTATTTTTATTTATTTATTATTTTTATTTATTTATTATTTTTATTTATTTTTATTTATTATTTATTTTTATTTATTATTTATTTTTATTCTTACACTGTCAAATGTAACACACGAACTTACAAATAGATACGATTTATGTTTATCACTCGGACAATTTTCCAAGTGTCTCGCGCGGAGGTCGAAAGAAATCTGGTCTTGTTGGTAAACTTTCATTATAGGCAAGCTGGAATATAGGACAGAGGTAGGAGAAGGGATTACAATAATTTCTCAAGCTGCAAAACGGGGGTCTCGATTGGGGAAAAACGTTGCATGTTTATTTCTCTAGAAACAACACTATGGGGTTGCGTTTATGATGAACGGGCGGATCTATTGAGGCGCGTACAGGAAGAGAGCGTATCCTAGGTAAAAGGAGGCGCCCGTTAGACAGGCTTAACCCGCCAGCTGCAAACAATAAACCTTCAGAGCGAGATGCCTAGACGGCATTAACAGTTTTGTTAAGTTTCTACAATAGTCATAAACACATAAACGCGTTTAAGTGTCATAGTAGTTTTCAAAATGTATAAAATCGCGCCGGATGTGTATAAATATGATTTTAATAGCTGACAGAATTTTCTTTAGTGCATCAATATATCAGAAACGATTCAATTATACTGCAAAACGGACGAGTACTTGAGAACGAAATATATGTAAAATTAAGAATATATAAAATAAACGCTATACAATTAAAAATGACTGCGGCGTAACATAGCGCCCGCCATTGATCGCTCGTGATCAATTTACAAAACTTAATTCGATTCACTTACAATTTCTAGGTAATATGGAGATCCTTGTAACATACCTTTTGTAAACACCATTCATTGTTTTTAAACTAACAACTCTAACAACACCATCATTACCAGGAAAAATCTCAACAATGCGCCCAATAGGCCAGTGGAGTGGCGGCAAATTATCTTCCTTGAGCATGATCATTGAACCTATTTTAACGTTATTCTGCCCCTGAGTGTGCCACTTGCTTCTGATATTAAGCTGATTTAAGTATTCCTTTGGCCACCTTTTCCAGAAAGGTTGTTTAAGCTTTTGCAAATGCTTCCAGTTAGACAGTCTAGTCGTTGGAGTACTTGTAAAATCTGTTTTAGGAACGCTCAATAATTTATTACCTATTAAAAGATGGGCAGGAGTGAGGACAGTCAGGTCGTTGGGATATGAAGAAATGGGTGCCAATTGGCGCGAATTAAGAATGGCTTCGATTTCCGTTACGTGAGTGGTACATTCTTCAAAAGTCAATAACGTGTTCCCGATGGTTCGTAAAAAATGCGTCTTAAAGGACTTTACCGCAGATTCCCATAGTCCGCAAAAATGTGGCGATCTAGGGGGAATAAAGTGCCAGGTTATGCCGTCGTTTGCTAAATAATCGCATATTGTGTCGTAAACATTTTTATTTAGCATTGTTTCATATAAAATTTTCAGTTCGTTATTTGCACCGACGAAGTTTGCGCCGTTGTCTGAATATATGCTTTTACTTTTACCCCTACGTGAAAAAAATCTTTTCAAACTGGCCAAGAACGCATCAGTCGTGAGGTCACTTGCTACCTCTAAATAAACGGCTTTTGTCGAAAAACATACAAATATCACAACATAAACTTTTATTTTGTTACGATTGCGATGATTCTTCTCCTTTATGTAGAAGGGACCGCAGTAGTCTATTCCAGTATTTAGAAATGGCCTGACCTGCACTACTCTGTTTTCAGGCAAGTTGCCCATTACATAATTCAATTGCTGTTTTTGAAAACGGAAGCATGTCAAACACGAACGAATTATTCGTCGAGTCATGTTTTGACTATCTATCGGCAAATACTGGGTTCGCAGTTGATAAAGGGTGCCCTGGACACCGGAGTGCTTTGTTTTTTCGTGTATATGCTTCACGATTAAATCGGTGACCCAACTGCGATGCGGCAACACGATTGGGTGCTTTTCATCGTACGACAGGTGTGCATTCTTTAAGCGTCCGCCTACTCTGATTAAGCGATTCTCACCAATGAACGGATTCAAAGACTTAAGACGACTTTTATTATTAACCCTCTTTTATCAATCAACACATTGAACTCATGAGGAAATGACTGGATTTGTATTACACGTATGATTAGTTTTTTAGCCGACTCCTACCGATAACAAGTTTGTACGTTTAACCTTAGTTTTTGATAAATTGTTTTAAAAACGGTTACAATAGGCTATGATTCGAATTAATTTTAAAATGCTAGGTCGAATCAGACCAAAAATGAATGCTGTGAAATTCTATAGGCAACGTTTTCAATAAAGATTTGTATAACTTAGATAGCAATAGAGCGGCACAAAGTTTTAATTTAGGTATTGATATCCGTGATTTAAGTGGGGCTACCTTGAATTTAGCGCATAAAAGCCGTACAGCACATTGTTTATCCTTGTTTATTGATCTTATATACAAGCAAGCACCATAGGCTACCTCGCTACTATCGCAAAATCCATGTAGCTGTATGTTTATCGATTTGTCGATTAAAACACATCGCTCAAAAAACGCGTTAGCTAATAGCGGCAACTGATTTTCATACGCTAACCACTTCGTGTGTATCAAGTGGCACCGAGGCGTCCCAGTCGAGCTTTTCTTTCCAAATTGCTTGCATTATTAGTTTCGCCTTAACCACGATCGGACCCAACAATCCAACGGGATCGAATAATTAAGACACCCTTGATAGAATGGTTCGTTTCGTGACGGGCTTAACTATACTTTTGTTTGGCGTTATTGTATAAAATAATTGATCCTTTGTAGGACTCCAATTTATACCCAAAGTTTTAACCGATCCGCTCAGATCATCAAATAATTTTATGTTTTTCAAATCCGTCGATAAGGATTCTACAAGCCTACTATCATTCGACGACCATTTTAGTAATACGAAGCACGCAGATGTTAATAAATCATTAATTTGATTTCCTAGGATTAACGCATATTCGAGGATGTCTGATCCGGTCATCAATTTATCCACGTAAAAATCGCGTTTGATTATTTCGGAGGCCAACGGGTATTTATCCTTCCCGTCGTCTGCTATTTTATGTAGTGTGTGAATAGCTAAATATGAAGCTGCTGCTGTGCCATAAGTGAGCGTGTTGAGTTCATAAATTTTGATAGGTTTGTCGGGATTGTCACGCCAAATAATTTTTTAAAATTTTCGATCTTCTCTGTCGATCAATACTTGACGATATATCTTAGCAATATCAGCGACTAACAATATTCTATGAATTCTAAACCTAGTCAGTATTGAAAATATATCGTCTTGAATAGTTGGTCCTATTTTTTGCCCCTGATTTAAGGATAGACCATTTAACATAGAAGATGCATTAAAAACTACTCGAATATTTTTTTCTTTAAAAATCGCATGAGGAATAAAGTTTCTTGCTCTTCACGTCCCGAAATTGACATATGCTTCAGTGATTTGTACTCATTCATAAAATGGACGTACTACTTCTTTAACTCAGGATTTCTGGAGAATTTACGCTCAGTAGAGTAAAATTGCTTCAAAGTAATCGAATAATTTGACGCAAGCTTATGTATCTTATCATAGAATGGAATTTTCACAATGCATCGGCCATTACGATCGCGCCTAAAATTCTCCAAGAAATGCTGTTCAACTTCAGAGTCTTCGCATGATAAATACTTTATTTCAGGAATTTCTTCCAGTTCCCAGAACATTGAAATATCTTGAGAAACGGAACTAATCGAGTAGTTGTAAGAAACGCTAGCAGCTTGCTGACAATCATCAATACGGCCGCCTACAATCCATTCGAACTTGGTTTTCCACAACACAGCGTCAGTGTTGTCAATGTATATTTTTCCGGCGTAATCTATCTTGAAATACACTTCAGCACCAATAAGTACATCAATTTCCGACGTTTGATGAAAGGTGGGATCTGCGAGCGATAACTTTCCCGGTATATTTAACTGTTTAATATCAATCGGATATGATGGTAAGGGACTCGTTATGTTTGACATCAATTGATACGACTAACAAGGACATTTCCTTTTCATAATTTCCTAAGCGCGACGAAATTTTTGTTTTCACACTGTGACAAACATTAGTTTTCAATTCGTTCAATGTACTAACCGAGATATTGACGTTATTTCTTGGCAATTTTAATAACTTAGCAAACCTCTCTGTTATAAAATGCGCTTGAGCGCCGCTATCCAATAAAACGCGCGCCGTATGTTGATTTCGGAATTTATCGTAAAAATGAACATTGGCGGTGGCCAATAACACCTGAGCAGGACAATTAACCTGCATATCATGTAGCAAATTCACAGTACTAGGAAGTTCGCCTGAATCTTTACGAGCAAAATGCAAAAGCGTATGATGCTTTTTGCCGCATTTTTTGCATGGACCACAAGTGCATTTATCAGTAACATGATTTTTACGCATACAATTAAAGCAAAGCCTTTCCGTTTTAACAAACGTAAATTTATCATTTTGCGTCAATTTTAAGAACTTCTCGCAGTTATAAATCTTATGTTCCCCTTTACAAAAATTACAATAGTCCTTTCTAGTGGTGATGCTTAACACATTCCGTTTGCCTCCATGCCTTAGATTCTTTAAACTATTGGCAGTTGGGCCCGATTGACCTTGAATTTGTGTAGCTTCTAACACTAAGCAACGTGTCTTTAGAAATTCAATAAAATCTGTTAATTTTGGCAATTCCCTAGCGGTGTTGCTCTTTTCCCATTCCTGATGTGTAATTTTATCCAGTTTGTTAGTCATACAATAAATGAGAATGGCGTCCCACGAATCTACCGAGAGACCGAGCGTTTTAAGGGCTCTCGTATGAGTATTTAAATTATCAAGCATGTTCCTTAAACAAACATGGCTCTCCTTTGTGAAAGCTGGCAGTTCTAACAGGCTTTTCAAATGATTGTGCACCATCACCCTTTTATTATCGTACCGATCGATTAATAAGGACCATGCGATGCCATAATTATTTTCCGTTGTTTCTAAAGACTGGATGAACGTTTCCGCCTCTTCTTTTAAGCAAGACCGTAAAGAATAAAATTTCTCTATTATTAAAACAATTGAATTGTACTTCTGTCGACTGCCCATATACAAATTAATAAATATTTTTTTATTGGTCTTACAGTCCAATCAATTCCATCCAAAAATAAAATAAAATAAAATAAAAATAAAAATAAAATAAAAAAGTAAAAATTAAAAATAAAAATTAAATTAAAAATTAAATTATCAGGTATGTGAATAAGTCTTTCCCGTTTTTTTTCAAATTTTGAGCCTTTATTGTGAAAAAATGGTTACAAATGAATTATTGAAAGTATTGGCCATCGCTAGCTACAACTTTTTCCCATCTTTCTGGCAACATACGAATCCCGTTGCAAAAAAATTCGACCGGTTTGGCCTCTATCCAGTCATCCACCCATTTTTTGGCTTCCTCGTAGGAATGGAAGTGCTGGTCAGCCACGCCATGCGTCATCGATCTGAAGAGATGGTAATCAGACGGAGCAACGTCTGGACTATACGGCGGGTGGGGTAGGACTTCCCATTTGAGCGTTTCTAAGTATGTTTTCACCGGCGGTGCAACATGTGGGCGAGCATTGTCATGTTGCAAAATAACTTTGTCGTGCCTGTCGGAGTATTGTGGCCGTTTTTCTCGCAGTGCGCGGCTCAAACGCATCAACTGTCGTCGATAGACCTCGCCTGTGATCCTTTCATTCGGTTTCAGAAGCTCATAGTAAACCACACCTAGCTGGTCCCACCATATACAGAGCATGAGCTTGGCGCCATGAATATTTGGCTTGGCCGTCGATGCTGATGCATGGCCGGGTAGTCCCCATGATTTTCTTCGCTTCGGATTATCGTAACGTATCCACTTTTCATCGCCAGTCACGATACGATGCAGAAAACCCTTTCTTTTATGTCGCTGAAGCAGCTGTTCGCAAGTGAAAAAACGCCGTTCGACGTCTCTCAGCTTCAGTTCGTACGGCACCCAATTTCCTTGCTTTTGGATCATTCCCATGGCTTTCAAACGCTTGGAAATGGTTGTTCGGTCAACTCCCAATGCTTCAGCAAGTTCTTCTTGCGCTTGACAAGAATCTTCATCAAGCAAAGTCGCCAATTCTCGATCTTCAAAGATTTGCGGCCGCCCGGAACGCTCCTTGTCTTCCACGTCGAAATCGCCGCTTTTGAAGCGTCGAAACCATCCGCGAACACTTGAATCATCGACACAACCTTCTCCATAAGCCTCCTGAAGCAATCGATGCGTCTCGGCAACAGATTTCTTCAAATTGAACCAATAAAGTGAAACTTCCCGCAAATGACGTCGACTCGTCTCAAATTTCGACATTTTCACGATATCAAAAATTTATGATGCGAAAAAATTTTAACTAATGTGTTAGTATGGAATTGTTGACATATGAATAAACTTTGATTATGACATATGTAACCATTGAATACTCGCACAGTATTGGTGGCGCCATCTTTTACAAAAAACGGGAAAGACTTATTCACACTCCTAATAAAATTATAATGACAGTCAGACTGTCCTTGTTTACATTCACCCCCGTAGACTAATCTGAAAATAAAATATTAGCTGAAAAAATTCTTTGTTAGTAAAGTGCTGACTGTCCCCAACACCCTTACCTAATTGAAGACTTGTCCAACGTTTCGAGCTCGCTACGGCTCCTCATCAGGTCCCTGATTTATTTCAGGGATTTATTTCAGTCCAAGATTTATTTCTTATTTTTGATTTTTTATTATTATTTTTATTTTTTATTCTTATTTTATTTTTATTTTTATTTTATTTTATTTTATTTTTGGATGGAATTGATTGGACTGTAAGACCAATAAAAAAATATTTATTAATTTCTCTATTATTGCAATATTGGTCTTTTCATGCACCATTGATTTAAAAGTTATA
Organism: Sycobia sp. Sy_11; assembly: GCA_018907035.1. Taxonomy (NCBI): domain Eukaryota; kingdom Metazoa; phylum Arthropoda; class Insecta; order Hymenoptera; family Epichrysomallidae; genus Sycobia; species Sycobia sp. Sy_11. The sequence continues at coordinate 573,868 of JACCIC010000228.1, read as the reverse complement.
TGGAAGCATGTCCACGAGTTATATTTACCGGTGAATGTAGGTAAATCAATTTTAGGTAATTGCACATTATTTTGCGCAGAATTCTGTGCAATGAGCGGCGTAACTGTAGTATTATACGCGCGAGGATGGTTGTCCTTCAAAAATTTACGCGCATCCTTCATCGCGGCATAATATTTTTGCTCAAATTCCAGTTAATATACATCATTTTCCGGCTTGCTTTCTAACGCTAAAATTGATAGGTGAACGTCATCAAAATGATCCAAAAGACGATCTAATAATTTCATACGAAATTCTACATCATCATAATCATCTGCTGTAGCCATCGCGACAAACGAATGAAAAACGGTCATTTTCCTTTTAAGGTTTCCGCGCTTTTGTTTAAGGTCCTTGCACTCTTCTGCCATTTTTTTAATTCTAATCAGAGGATGGTTGAAAGGGAAGAGGAGAGAAACTGGAGCGGTGATAAAAAATTTAAAACTTACTTTTACGCTGCTGCTCGATGTTCATCGATGATTATATTGAACATCTGGTCTTATAGTCGAGATTTCCAATATGTAGCGTCTGCTTGATAGGTTCCGTTTTGGAGAGTGGAAGTGAAACTCCGCTTGCCTTTAAGATTTTGCGACGTGCACGTCAATAACCAATGAGTGCTCCAAACGAGTGATTCCGCTTAAATGAGTTGTTCTCCGTTGTAATTAGACCACAATGAAGATGCTGGAAGAACAATTGCTTCGTGTGCGTATGAGAATCACACCTTGATTAAACGCGCGCACATGTATATGCAATTACGCATAAACTTCTTAATAAATTCGTGATTGATGATAGCAGATTTTAATGCTTATCCGGCTCGAAGGACCTTGTTGAGATAAGAATGACGTACAAGTTTTGTCAATCTCACACTGAACTAAATTGTTAATTTAATGCAGCTAATCAAATAATTTTAGTACACATGTATAATTAGAATTATTTTTATTTAATTCTTACACTGTCAAATGTAAGACACGAACTTACAGATACGATTTATGTTTAGCACTCGGACAATTTCCAAGTGTTTTGCGCGGAGGTCGAAAGAAATCTGGTCTTGTTGGTAAACTTTCATTATAGTATCAAGCTGGAATATAGGAGAGAGATAGGAGAAGGGATTACAATAATTTCTCAAGCTGCAAAACGGGGCTCTCTATTGGGGAAAAACGTTGCATGTTTATTTCACTAGAAACAAGACTATGGGGTTGCGTTTATGATGAAGGGACGGATCTATTGAGGCGCGTACAGGAAGAGAGCGTATCTTAAGTAAAAGGAGGCGCCCGTTAGACAGGCTTAACCCGCCAACTGCAAACAATAAACCTTCAGAGCGGGATGCCTAGCCCGGCATTAACAGTTTTTTTAAGTTTCTACAATAGTCATAAACACATAAACGCGCTTAAGTGTCATAGCAGTTTTCAAAATGTATAAAATCGCGCCGGATGTATATAAATATGATTTAAATAGCTGACAGAATTTTCTTTAGTGTATCAATATATTAGAAACGATTCAATTATACTGCAAAACGGACGAGTGCCTAAGAACAAAATATATGTAAAATTAAGAATATATAAAATAAACGCTATACAATTAAATATATACGCACACAAGCTAATTTATTATTGTAATTAATTATTGCAATTAATTATAATTAACTTAATTATTTATTGTAATTCATTCGTTATCGCGTATAAACTAAATCAACGTATATTCACGCGGATCGAAATTTATCTGAATATAATTAAATAGAATTAATCCCAACAGTGCAGAGAGTTCCCGCACGAACGACCGTCGATGCACATACACGCGAGAATGCGATAGTTATATTCAAATTTCAAATACCTGATAATATTTGACGATATATAAATTGTAGCTCACGTTGCGGGCCCGGTGATCTTCTGATGTTGGATCTTCGAATGCTCTTTTCAGAAATGAACAACAATAACAAAAGAAAAAACAATTTCATGTACATGTATAGTTTATCAAAACTTGTAATTAAAATAGGAATCCCGTCTAACTATATCGTTCCTCGATAGTAGTTGAACAGAACTTTCTTCTTTCCCCACTCCCCTACCTCCAGTTAGAGTTCGACAGCGGCTATAACGAGCCGTCTGTTTCTCTCTAGTTCAAAACGAGCACCTATATTTGGTGCCCGTTACACCCCCCTTCCAGACATTGCCAGTCCTCCTGGACTCTGGTGAGTCGACTAATAGGATTCCGGAACTACTGGATGTCCTCATCTTGTAAGTAGAGGGAATGGATGTATGGAACTTGAAGAACAGTTATTCATTTATAGAAATATTTATTATTTATATAAAAAAAAAAATATAAAATATTCCGAAACAACAAAAAAAAATTTTCCCGGGAGTATCGGGGTTCTAGTGTTTATCGTCCCTAGAAGTGTAGAAGTGCGCCTTCATACTCCCATGTTTTTGAACGTCCGGACATGTCCTGAGATTACGGACGTCCGGATACCCGCAGAAAAAGCAATACCGGGGTTTACCCTTCGCCGGCTCACTGGGTTGGCCTTTCGGCTTTTGTTCGGGTTCAGGTCGTGACCTACAGTCGACCTTTTTCAATTGGCCGCTCATATCGACCCGAACTTCCAAGCTACCAGCTTCTAGGACCTATTGCATCAGAAGCTTCTTCGCTTCTAGCTCCTCTTTTACTAGCTGGGCCGTCCGTTCCTTTTCTTCAATGGCTTCGTTAGCCTTTCGAACAGCGGCCTCAGCTTGTTCATAGGAGCGTATAGCCATCGCTAGCTGTTCCGCTTGCTAGCGGCGGATTCGGTCCTTATAATAATCCACGCGGAATTGCGTCAAGACAGCCGCTTCGTTCCTATTCTGGTGGATGACGGACCTATACTTATCCGTGGCTTCAGGGCCGCCTGGGATACTTTGCAAATCATCCCAGGCATGGAAAAGCTGACGTTCCAGGGCCCTGGCCTTAGTGAAGTCTTCTTTAGTGGATTGTATCAGATTCTGAAACTTTTCCACCATGTTAGACACGCTTCTGACAGCCTCCTCCGTTGCTACGGCAGTAGCAAGCAACACAGTACTCCTTCTTCTTCTGGTACGGGAACATCTCCCAGCGATAAAACGGCAGGTGGGAATTTCACCGCAGCCGGAGGTGTGACTGGAGTTTGTTCTACGTCGATGGCCGATCCAGCTTGCCAATGATTGCCTCTCAAACATCGTTGGGGCGGTAACAATAGAGTTGCTCTCCAACTATTTTCCCTTTTGGATAGTCGTTGGGTCTCTTCTGGACTTTATCCAACCAGTCCAGATACAATTGGTCTTGGATTACTTCAACCCAAGTTACGGCAGCACACCTGGATTCGCTTACGTCGTCCATCCTAGATAATGCGTCTGGCACATAGTTAAGCGCGCCTTTTCGATGCTCTACCTCAGAATCATACCCCTGCAATTTCAGGGCCCATCGAGCGAGACGACCTGTGGGTGTTGCCATCGTACGGATCCACCGTAAACTGGAATGGTCGTTACAATTCGAAAGTGATATCCTTCGATATATGCACGAAATTTATCTACTGCCCGCACGACTGCTAGGCATTCTCTCTCCGTGACTGAGTAATTTTTCTCAGCCTGAGATAATGCCCTACTCGCAAACTCCAGTACTCGTTCCTGTCCATCAATCACTTGCAATAAGATTGCAGCTATTCAAGTGTCGCTCACTTCCGTCTGGATGGTAAATTGCGTTTCGAACACTGTTCGGTGAAGGACAGGGGCTGTAGCGATCATCGATTTGATCGGATCAAAGGCCGCTTGCTGTTCCTCGGTCCACTCATATCTTCGGTCCTTTCGTGTCAGTGAGTCGTTCGGCTCTCGTGGAAAAATTTCTTAAAAACTTTCGATACCACGACGCCATGCCGAGGAACCGTCTCAATTGCTTGAGGTTTCACGGTTCCGGGTATCTTATCACCGGTTCGATCTTCTCGGGATCTGGACGGAATCCTTCACGATTAACTAGTACACCGAGGTACTTAACCTCCGTATGTCCAAAAACACTCTTCTCTCTGTTAATCTTGAGTCCGGCGTTGGTCGTCTAGGTGTTGCGTGAATGTTTCTGCCACGATAATAATATAATCTAGATAAGAAAAAGCATTCGGCTCAAGCTCTAGTCCAATTACACGATCGATTAGTCGTTGAAACGACGCTCCCGCATTTTACAGGCCAAAAGGCATCCTTTGAAATTGAAATAATCCCATGCCAGGCACTGAAAAAGCGGTAATAATAGCAGTATAATGGATAAGCATCTGGATTCGCGACTGCGTTGACTTTCCTGAAGTCTACTTTCCGTTATTTTTACGTACCATCACTACTGGGCTAGATCAGCCACTCATGGATGACTCGCTGACTCCAGTTTCCAGCATCTCTCTTGTTTGAGAATGCATCTCTTCTTGGATCTTCTTGGAAACTGGATATTGTCTTTGACGAATAGGACGTGTATTACCGATATCAATAAAATGTCCGGCCCGCGTCGTACATTCCAGTGCCGCTTCCCCTTTGGGTAAAATCTTATCAAGCAAATCATTCAATTTAGCTTGTTCGCTCCGAGTTATGACTGCGAGTCCGATCGAACCTAAACGTGTCGTCTGGGAGACAACATCGAATCTTCTATGTTTGTTTAACTTCAACTCTCCCACCAAAGGACGCTCAACACGATTTGGTGCAGACAGCCGTAAAGGTGCTATACTTTGCACTTGATTTAGGGCCATGGACTGTCCCAAAAACACGTGCGAAGTTGGGTCCGACGTAACAATCCACTTCCAATGAGGGAATTACGGCAATCAGTACGTTGCATGTAATTCCTGCCAACTCGAACGGTAATGTAACATGACCCGTTACATAAAGCGGAGAATTACCCGGACCACTGGCTCCAACACCAGAGGCAGGGTGAAATTCTCGTCCACAGGCTGAGGCCAGTTGCAAACCGATTTGGCCCATCACTGTGCGTGACGCTCCAGTATCGTATAATACTCCTATACGGAAGTCGTCGACACGTACAGGGATCCACCAACGTGCTTCTTCTGGTCTGGCCGCAATTTGTCCAGGGTCTAAATCTCCAAGGTCTTCGGAGTTAGACCGACCAGCCTCAGAAGATTCTGAGGATGCCTGATGCGCCATTATCTCTCAGCGAGGACCTCCAGCGGGGGTCATGTCCTTCGCGCTTGACGGCTGAGCCCCTATTTGCCGCCGCACCTGCCATTTCCCAAACACTTAGGACAATTTGTAGACCTGTACCCTAACTCTCCGCAAGTATAGCACTTGAGCGGAGGGTCCACTGTCCTGTGTGCACTGGTCCTTCCTTTATCCTATGGCTTACCCGCAGAGGGGCGACTTGCCACCGGAGGCGGAACCTTATTTGGTGGAGACTTCTTCCTCCACCAGTTCTGCTTCCTTGGACGGCTCCTAGGTGGAGGCTATTCTATCCTTACTTCGGTGGCTATCGTTTTGCCTACCGAGGTTATTGCCATCTTCAGATCCGCACTAAGCTGTTTAAAACCGCCTTCAAGTCGGGAAATGGGTTCGACCGTCTCGTCCATTTATTACTTTTTTTTTGGATTTATGATTATTAACCTTGATAATATATATCTGTTTCATTGTTTCAAACAATACTATTACCTTTCAAAAAACGAGTCCTATTGGTATTGTTTCCTTCTAAAAGTTCTGGTGATTAAACCAGAACATAATAAATTGTTATTATTTACAAGATAGGAAGAATATTATTAATTGACTAAAAAATTTTTTGTCTTAAGCTTATTATCTATCATGAGTGATAATATTCAATAAAAATTATTATTAGTTTTATTTACCTACACTTCCATTATTATGTAAATTGTTATAAATTATTATTATTATCAATATTTACTACTTATGTGTATTATTTATTCGAAATTTTATTTTTTATTTGCTCTATTAGTTTATGATAATGAAATGTCCAGTTGCGCCAGCTATACATTCTGTTGCTCATCTATTGTGACAAGTTACTCATCTATTTGTGCATATCAGTGTACTCCAAGTGTTGATATACTTATTTAAAGTATTAGTTATTTATATTACACATTCATATTAAAGAGCCATGTATATATTATTATGTGCGTTCAGTGAGAATGCTAAATTTGATGAGATATCACTCACAAATATTGCTTCTCCATGTCAACCCTATGGCTGTATGCTATATGTCGATACTTAAAAATTGTTCTTACTTTTTTCCTGATAAATTTCATTAATCATCCGATTCGTCTGAATTTTATTTCCGCCATTCTGATTACTAACTAGATTGTTCTTTACAGAATTGTGAAATTCGCATTTCTTCTTGTAGTTTTGTATTTGACAGTTTTTATGCACTGGCATGTGCATGTGTTATGTATGTTACGTTGGTTTTGAGGTTATCTCTCTCTCTAACTAATACAGGGATCGATTATGATTTTATATCAGAGTAATGAAGAGGTAGAGTGGTCGTTAGGGGAAAAGGGTAAAATTCATATATATGGGAAGAATATATTAATAATTCACAAGCATAATATATTAATAAGCCAAATGATAATTATCTATATAATATATGTGATACGGTACAACTAACATTCTCTGTTACCATTGTATTGATGTAATTATATGAGCGAGTTTTCTCAGCATTCTCAATGAGCACCTTATGTATGGCAATATTTACCTACTGTGGCTAAACCACCTTTATCCTTTTAGATGTATAAATATTTCAGTCTTTTCGACATTGTATATTATTGTATATTATTGTTAATCGTGAGGTGCTTAATGAATCTACGTTAATAAGTAAGGATATAAACTTTCAAAACATACAGATATTATTTGGTTGGAATATATCAAACAATTATAAATAGATTATATTTATCATCACTTCATATAACGGTGGGGACAAGGGGAGAATGCGAGATTAACATGACTAAGCTACCAGTTTTATTCTTAGATGAAATTTACTAGAATGCCAGTGCAAACGAAAAGGGGTGATTTTATTAATTATTAACGTAGTTTATAGGTGTAATTCTTACATCAACTATGTAACGTTCCTATCACCCTCGGGATAGCTTACTCGGTAATTTTCGAGCGTAATTTGAGAGGGGAGGAAGAATATTTAGCATCGGGCGGCAGATCAGGAAAATAATTTAACAGAACACAGTATATTTTTTTATAACAAAAGTAAAAATATGTTTATTAAAAAAAAACAAAAAGTCCCTGCAACAGTGTCCCCTCCCGAGTTATTACCACGAGTTTTCGAGTTTACGTAATAATTCTGGAACACTTCTTGTAGAACATCTCCAAGTACCCTCATCACAGATTCTTGGATGTCTTCAACGGAGTCAAAATGTCGACCCTTAACCAATGTTTTCAAATGATGGAACAGGAATAAGTGAGTGAACGCATTGTGACAGGGAGCATTGTCGTGATGCAAAACCCAAGTCTTCGCGATCTTTGGACACACTGTGAGCACCCTTTTTTGGAATTTTTCAAGCACATTACAGTAGGATACTTCATGTACGGTTTGTTCAAGTGGTACAAACTCTTTTTAAACCGCTCCTTTGCTATCGAAGAAGCAAATGAACATTTCATTTTGGACTTGATCATTCTCATCTTTTTTGCTCTTGGCGTTCGAGCCATTTTGTCATTTAATTTCGGGATTATATTAAAAGAATCAACTTTTATTACCAGTAATAGCTCAACCGAGAAGAGTAGAATCACTTTCAACCTGCTCGAGACAATCTTGAGCGATATTCATTCGGTGGACTTTTTACTCATCTGGTTCCATCTATGCGCACAATTTTTCATGGCGAAATCTTCTGTTGATTCGTATCTATCGAAAAGTTTCTTCTGTTAAACTCGTCGTCGAAAACTCGAATGGTTAGTCGTCGATTTTCACGAACAACGGCGCGGACACGCTGCGCATTCACATGGGTTCGCTCTTTAATTGGCCTTCCGCTCCGGGCCTCGCCTTTGACGCTCTGACGGCCTCTTTTAAAATCAGCATACCACCGCAACACCTGACTACGACTCTGGACATCACTACAAATTTTATGGAGCACCGTTGCTCTAAATTTCTCTGTTCCTTTTTCGTGGCATGCATTACTCGCGCGTTATTACAAAATACTAAACAGTTAACGAAGAAATGATCGTATAAGAGTCGTCAATCTCACAATCGAGATAGTAGGGATCTCTTATTACGGTGGCAGATATACATGTTCGCAGTGTTACCACGGGCCGAAAAATAAAATCAGTCGCATTATTTAATTGTCTGACTCATATGTTAATGAACACAACAGCTTCAACAGTGCATACATGCAGCCGGCATTCCTGTAAAGCACTTAGTTACTGAGGTTATTCGTTGTCTCTCTCGCCAACTGTCACGCACTGAGGTTATTGCGCAGTTAGCTGCGCCTCCCGTCGACTCCACGCATTGGGCGGTACTTGCCCTGCACACACGCGGCTACACTTACCTCCCCTTACATGTTTTTTTTTATGTAGTTTTAATCTCTGAAGAGAGATTATTCTGCTAAACCCCCTTATAGTTACCGCTGCACTGCTGTATACTGACGCGGGCTTAAGGCAAAAATGAAGCCAATCTAATACACTATTTAATCAACTAAAAACATTCTTCATTACACAATAGATGTACATATTATACAACAAAGACTACATTTACATAACGAGGCACTAACCTCACTCCAGAGCGGGTTCCATCACGGGGAAAACATATTACACTAGCGGGACGTGGTAACGCGGTAGGGGAAGAAAGGCAAGAGAACGCTCCGTGAAGAACGTGGTATAAAACGGGAGGGCACAGAATCTAACATAGGACAGACAGCGGTACTTGCCGAATCGATGTCATTGATTAGCGGGACTCTCGGCTGACTCGGCTGCACTGAGTATGCTGCTATGCGTTGTGCGTCCTTCCGCTTTTCGTTTGCATCACCGTCCCCGGGGGACGATCAACGTCGTGCGTGGCTGATACAATGTACACAGGAGATACACTCAATATTCACCTCTTTCTTCTTTTCCTCTCTCTCCTATGCTTCTGTGTCTCCCTTTTAGCGCGCGTGCAGCGTGCTAGCATAGCGTCACTCTCGATTGGGCTCGATATCGAGATATCGACCGACTCGAAATCGACGGCATCCGAAACGACTTTCAGTTGGAGGCTTATCGAAGAGAGCACTTCCGATATTTCACTAATATCGGGATGTCGTTTCACGATGCCTTCATCGATTTCTTCATCTCATTTGGCAGCGTCAGTACAAAAGCGACGTCGTAGTTCGAATCTCATAAGCCTGTTCCGCAACGCGTCAGCTGTTCCCTCAGTGTTTGAGCCACGAAGTGAAAATTAAACGACCTCATCTGGCGAAGAAAAAAATTCTTGTTTCATCACGATAACGCACCAACGCACACGTCAATCCTGGCGATGGCTAAAATTAACGATCTGCAGTTTGAATTGATCCCACACCCTCCCTACTCTCCAGACCTAGCCCTGAGTGACTATTATCTGTTTCCTAACCTCAGAAAATGGCTTGGCGGTAAGAGATTTGCAGACAATGAAGAAGTAATCAAAGCTGTAAATGGGTATTTTGAGGAGTTTGACGAATCAGTCTATAGAGATGAGAATCTATAGAGATGAGATGATCATGAGAAATGTATCAGCCTTAGAGGAGATTATGTTGAGAAATAAAAACAAATTCTTATAATTTTGTTCTTTTGGTCAGGCCGGAAATTTATCAAATGACCCTCGTACACAAGATTTATATTGAAAATATATTATATAGAAAATATATTATATTGAAAATATATTATATTGAAAATATTGATATTGAAAATATTGATATTGAAAATATATAAAATTGAAAATATGCAATTCATTCTTTGCAATCATTATTTATAAATTATTGTAACTTTGAAGCTAGCATTTTCTAACGTTTATTTAGATTTGTAATACATCTATTTATAATAAGTTATTTATCGTTTGTATACATTATAATTAGAATTATTAATTCCAATATTTTCTCAGCATCATCATGATCATGCTTATAGTGTATTCATTTGATTAATTACACATAATTTTTAGTCATTATTAATAGAAAAGTATTGTGAAAAAATAAATTTTTTTAAAAATATATATGTGCCTTTTACAAATATATATGTTATTTTATATATTCCTTCTCTCTTTCCATTCTAAAAGTTTATTCCTTTAATAAATGTAAATCTAATGTTGGATGCACACTAATAAATTACATAATATATATATATATATATATATATATATATATATATATATATATATAAACGAGAGGGTCATTTGCAATATTAACTATTACTCGGTAATTATGGTACGGTATTTATCAATTTATCATACATGAGGGGTTATGAACTTCTTGCTGTTTAAGTTTCTCTCTCTGCCTCTCTTTCTGTCTCTTACTCTATCTCTCTCTCTCTCTCTCTCTCTCTCTCTCTCTCTCTCTCTCTCTCTCTCTCTGCCCAGCTGTCAATTTACTGCGTAGAAGTGCATCGCGAGTGATTTCGAACTCTACGCATTGAACGTCTTGGAGGAGATTATGTTGAGAAATAAAAAAAAACAAATTCTTAAAAACATTGTTTGTCTTTGTCAGTCCGGAAACTTATCAATCCACCCTCGTAAGTTTCTGTCGTAGATTCACCAAGTCTTGCACAAAATGTTTACGAGTACCCTACAAAATGTTATTGCGCTCTAAATTTGCCTGTTTCATTCTCGGGACATACACTATTCGCGCGTTGTTATAAAATACTAAACAGTATTTTAACAAATACTGATCGTACAATTTAATACAATCATTTATTTCACTGTCGCACCATTATAAAAATAAGAGTAGATTGTTTTAATGATAAAATTATTTTAATGACTAAAATGACAAATATAGTTATATTACTTCACTATTGATTTAAACAAATTATTTTTATTTATTTCAGAAAATATTTCTATTTTATTATATTATTTATATATATGATAAATATCTATATTTTAGCAAATTAAAAATTATTTACCTACCACTGTTTCGTGAATATTCTAAAATTAACATAATTACAGCAGGTATTGATTGACTTGCATAATTTTCTGTCACATCTTCCACCGTTCTTTCTACAAAGAATTTACTAGATTGAAACAAGTTCAAAGAAGAGTTTTACGAATGATGTAAATTACTTACCAATGGTAAATGGCAAAATATAAAAGCATAAATAATTGATGATTTCCTGATGCAATTCCTCTGGTAGAACCGAAATTAATCCAGCAACGAGATATGGGAGGCCATCTATTAAATCATGATCCAGAAATGGTAGTAAACACGCTAAGCATTGCAGTAATGTTTGACCAAACACTGTAATAAAAACTAAAATTTAGTAAAATAAAAGTAGTCACTTTGTAATATTGAAAGAATTTTATTTTTCAAAGTTTCCAAAAAATTTCAAAAGTTTTCACTATCGAATTTTCAATTTTTCAAAAAAAAAATATTCCACACAAAAGAAAATTATTTTGAAAATATAACAAAATTTTAGTTTTTGTATTTCTCGAAAAATATCAAAATACAAAAAGACCAAAAAAACGAAAATCAAAAAGTGAAAACGCATAAAAGAAAAATGAAGAGAATAGCATAGAGTCGCGGTGGTCTGTGTGTGTGTATTGCACAGGTCGCCGACTTCACAATTTTGATCTTTGTGTCGTGACTATATAGTTTGACTTGTATGCTTTATTTTATAAAATAAAATATTATCATTATTCACATTTATTATAATAAATTATCATACACATGTATCTTTGGTGATAAACTATGGATTACCTAATCCTATGTATATTCATAAAAAAGTATAAGCATACATTTACGATTACGTAGTATTATCGTAAAACGAGAATTATCGTAAATATTCCACAATGTTGTATATATATATATATATATATATCATAATATCGAATGGAAATCTGCGTTTTAGATTCGTATTAAATATATTAAATATATTTTATTATTTGACATTAATATTATCATTATATATTGCGTTATAAATAAATAATTAATCAATTCTAGCTTAACTTAAACTAAATTAATATAATTAAATTAAATTAAATTTATAATTAAATTAAATTAATGTATAAAACATTATATAAATTAATGTCTATATAAGTGTTTAAATCAATATCAGTATTGTTTGAAAAGCCGCCCAAATCATCTATTCTCGTATTCTCGTATTCAGCTGTATATTAAGCTTATGCAGCTTTTTAGCATCATTCGTCTAACTGTCAGTAGCGTTGATCGCGAGTGTTTATGTTACCGGCTCGAAGACGTAAACACGCTCGGCGCGCAATACATTTGTACTTTCCAATATAGCTATAATTTTAAATTATATCCTAAAAGTAATTTTGAACTATACGGATAACTTGCGAATTTCACCGGGGCACTAGCTATTTAAAAAAAAAATAGAGTTATAATACATTCTATGTATAACCATTTTTTCTTTATACACTTTTTATAAACCTTATATACTATAACAGTTTGTGCGATACCGAGATCGTGTTGGGCGCCATGCAACGGTCTCGAACACGATGACGGCCGGCACGGCTGTTGCAGAAGATGTGCCCGGCTGGGCTTAGCCCCGAATTGATTCGACGAGGGAAAGGGGTGGTCAGTCATCTGTTAACATCAACTCGTTCATTATGTCTATTATTATCATTTGTTTACAAATATAAATTTAGAATTGTTAAATGATATTATACAGGAGAAAAAATTGATAATAAATTTTATGAACAAAAATACGGATGTCCAATGGGGTCAACTTTGTCATCGGTTAACATAACGAATTTAGTTATGGAAAAATTACAAAGAATAGCATTGTCAAAATTGCTTTTTGAACCAATGATATTTAAGAGATATGTTGATGATATATTTACAATTGTTCCAGAAGTCTTTGTGGATGAAATGGTGGATATTTTCAAAAGTTTCTCGTTTATATTTATTCTTAATACCATATTCCTAAATATTTACATTTTCAAAGTAGAAAGAATATATTAGGAGTGTGAATAAGTCTTTCCCGTTTTTTGTAAGAGATGGCGCCACCAATACTGTGCGAGTATTCAGTGTTTACATATGTCATAATCAAAGCTTATTCATATGTCAACAATTCCATACTAACACATTAGTTAAAATTTTTTCGCATCATAAATTTTTGATATCGTGAAAATGTCGAAATTTGAGCCGAGTCGACGTCATTTGCGGGAAGTTTCACTTTATTGGTTCAATTTGAAGAAATCTGCTGCCGAGACGCATCGATTGCTTCAGGAGGCTTATGGAGAAGGTTGTGTCGATGATTCAAGTGTTCGCGGATGGTTTCGACGCTTCAAAAGCGGTGATTTCGACGTGGAAGACAAGGAGCGTTCCGGGCGGCCGCAAATCTTTGAAGATCGAGAATTGGCGACTTTGCTTTATGAAGATTCTTGTCAAACGCAAGAAGAACTTGCTGAAGCATTGGGAGTTGACCGAACAACCATTTCCAAGTGTTTGAAAGCCATGGGAATGATCCAAAAGCAAGGAAATTGGGTGCCGTACGAACTGAAGCTGAGAGACGTCGAACGGCGTTTTTTCACTTGCGAACAGCTGCTTCAGCGACATAAAAGAAAGGGTTTTCTGCATCGTATCGTGACTGGCGATGAAAAGTGGATACGTTACGATAATCCGAAGCGAAGAAAATCATGGGGACTACCCGGCCATGCATCAGCATCGACGGCCAAGCCAAATATTCATGGCGCCAAGCTCATGCTCTGTATATGGTGGGACCAGCTAGGTGTGGTTTACTATGAGCTTCTGAAACCGAATGAAAGGATCACAGGCGAGGTCTATCGACGACAGTTGATGCGTTTGAGCCGCGCACTGCGAGAAAAACGGCCACAATACACCGACAGGCACGACAAAGTTATTTTGCAACATGACAATGCTCGCCCACATGTTGCACCGCCGGTGAAAACATACTTAGAAACGCTCAAATGGGAAGTCCTACCCCACCCGTCGTATAGTCCAGACGTTGCTCCGTCTGATTACCATCTCTTCAGATCGATGACGCATGGCCTGGCTGACCAGCACTTCCATTCCTACGGGGAAGCCAAAAAATGGGTGGATGACTGGATAGAGGCCAAACCGGTCGAATTTTTTCGCAACGGGATTCGTATGTTGCCAGAAAGATGGGAAAAAGTTGTAGCTAGCGATGGCCAATACCTTCAATAACTCATTTGTAACCATTTTTTCACAATAAAGGCTCAAAATTTGAAAAAAAACGGGAAAGACTTATTCACATACCTGATAATAAGTTCAAACTATGTTCTTTTATCTCGGATGTACCATTCATGCTTCGTAAGCTATATTGATGTTCATATATTCTTTCCTTTAGGTACCTTCCCGTTTGCCCAATATAATATTTGCCACAATCTTTATAATTTATTTTATAGACAACTCCTGTTTTCAAACATTTATCATCCTTATCTTTACAATTATTAAATAGCTTTCTAATATTATTATTGTTCCTAAAGTAAACTTGAATCTTAAGTCTTTTAAATGCACTTCTAATTCTTTCGGATCATCCTCTGACGTATGGTAATACCACGATTTTATTATTATTATCCCTCTTTTCCATATTATGATCTGTAGTGCTATTATAAATTTGATCCACTCTCTCTGCAATCATTTTATCCTCAAATTCTATTGGATAATCATTGTTAAAGAATATCTCTTTAACTAATTTTATTTATTAATACTAATGATCTTTTTTAAAATCTCCGTGTGATAATTTGACTGCTTTGTCGACGACTACCTTTATAGTACCTATCTTGTTTCCGAATAGAAGGTGTGAGTTAAAATTTAACAACCTACCTGACCATATAGGTTTTCTGTACCAATTTAATTTTACTCTGTTATTACTAACTCTAATCACATTGACGTCCAAAAAACTTAATTTATTATCTGATTCCAATTCCTTTGTTTATTTAATTCTATCATGGATGGAATCATCCAGCATTTCTTATACACACCTTTCTGGTACAATCGTAAAGATGTCATCGACATATCTTTTATAGATAATTGGTTCAAAATTCAACTTATTTAATGCAATATTTTCCAATTTTTCCATTACCAAATTAGCAATCACCGGTGATAAAGGTGACCCCATTAGACAGCCATATTTTTGTTCATAAAAATTATTTTTAAAAGAAAAAATTATGTTATTGAAACCTAAATTTATTGCCTTTATAAATTCATCTTTTGTTAATTTTGCGTGTATGTTAATTTCTGACCATTATCCTTTTATAATTTCTTTAAATAAATCTAATGGTATATTTTTAAACAAAGATACTACATCCAATGGGATCATCTTATAATTATTCGGAATATTAATATCTTTGACTGCTCCATAAATACTTCAACTATCTTTAACATAAGAGTTGGTTTTTCCAACGATGTTATCTAATATATTTGATAAAAATTTTAAATTAATAAATATTTTTTATTGGTCTTACAGTCCAATTAATTCAATCTAAAAATAAAAAATAAAAATAAAAATAAATAAAAATAAAATAAAAATTAAAAATAAAAATTGAATTAAAAATTAAATTAAAATTATAATGACAGTCCTTGTTTGCATTCACCCCCGTAGACTAATTGTAGACTAATCTGAAAATAAAATATTAACTCAAAAAATTCTTTGTTAGTAATGCAGTCTGACTGTCTCCAACACCCTTACCTAATTGAAGACTCATCAGTCCCTGATGAGGAGCCGAAGCGAGCTCGAAACGTTGGACAAGTCTTCAATTAGGTAAGGGTGTTGGGGACAGTCAGACTGAATTTTACTAACAAAGAATTTTTTCAGCTAATATTTTATTTCCAGATTAGTCTACGGAGTGAATGTAAACAAGGACAGTGTGACTGTCATTATAATTTTAATTTAATTTTTATTTTCAATTTTTATTTTATTTTTATTCATTTTTATTTTTATTTTTTACTTTTAGATTGAACTGATTGGACTGTAAGACCAATAAAAAAATATTTATTAATTTGTATATGGGCAGTCGACATAAGTACAATTAAATTATGATAAAACTTTTGCAATATTATATGTTGAAAAATTAATTGATAATATTATTATTCTCTAGGGCAATTGCTCTTTGTGAATCTTGCGAACCTCATAACATTTAGCAATTGTTCTGTTTTTACATTTTAAGTATTTAAAAGAAATTTCATTAATGTAAGATTTATTTTTCCATTCTTTTACTAATTCTTTCAATTTATTTTGTAGCCTATTACTGTGAGGATTCTCAATTTTCTTGTAACATCGTTGTAAGTTTATTAATATATTCTTTCTTGTAAGATGGTACTGTTACATTTCCTTTATCTGCATTCTGGAATATATATTTGTGTTGTCTTTTAAGAAATTCTTGGCTGTCTTGCATTCATGTATGATATAAGCTGATTTATATAATTTTGAAATCTATTTTCGTTTTTATAATTATTAATAACCTTCACTAATGGGGTACTACATTGCTTGTTCATATCGTTATTGTAACTAGCAATACTATTTTCAATGTCAGCTATTATTTCCTTCATACGGAATTTGTTATTCGAATAAGGTATTCCAAATTTTGCACCTTTTGGAAGGATATTTACAACTTCTTTTAATATTTGTTAAATTTTTAAACCAATTTTTATTATTATTATAAGAATTATTTGTTTGAGAGTCTTTTATATTTTTTTTTAAATGTTCAAGTTTACTTCAGTGTATTTCTTTTCTCATACTTTATTTTATTAAAGTGTCTGTTTCGCAGTAGAAAAAATTCTTTTAAATTATCATTTTCTAATTCTCTATATAAATGTTCTTGTATTTTTAATAAAGATTTTGATAATTGAGAAATTTCATAATTTTTATATCTGATTTCTAAATTTATTAATTTGATTTTAAAATAGAAAATTTCTTTCTAAATCATCTATATATGTCGAAAAAATGTTCGATTTTTTTTTGCATTTAAGTAAAAAAGTAAGTTGTTCCTTAAATGTTATAGCCTTTAAATTCATTTTTATTCATTATGACGACCTCTGAGCTCTCTGCAAACGCTATACTTCCGCGAGGCTACTGTTCTCGCCTCAATTTTGTCGCATTAAAAGCCGCCATTTCGACAACCGTTGGCTCAATAACCACGTGGATTGTTGAGAGCTCGACGCTGAAGTGCCTCTTGGGATTAGATGTTGATGGGTTCCTGAGCTTACATCGATTTCCTCCGAATCGCTTATGCTGTCGTTCCAGTCCCAACTCGTATCATTATCCTCTATATAAAGTTCCTCTTGGCTCCTAATGCTAACAGTCTCGCCACCTTTCGCTTCGGAAAATTTTTCTTGCACAATTTTTCTTTCAATTTTGGTTTGACGACTATGCTCCGTGTTGCCTTTTTGTTAGCGGGCTGTCCTGGACTCAAACCAATAATATTGATCGTACCAACTTCGTCTTGGTAATGAAAACAATGAAGAATTTATTTCGTTAAGACAATGCAAAAAATCAAAACATTCCAAAATTCCATCCACTAAACTACAAATTACTTTACCATCCATCGTTTTCTCCAGACCTGGTCCCAGTGAATTTCCCTTCTTTGCAGACATACATAAAAATAGAATCAGAAAATTATATGATCGTTATAATCCTCGTATCGAGCTCGAAAGTTGCCACTAGGCTTACAGTTTGCTTCCGTCGTTTATTTTCGAATCACAAGGTTTTATCGTAAAAAACTGGTTATAGATTTCTAATTCAAAGTATTGTCCATCGTTGGTAACTAATTTCTTCCATCATTCGGGTAATATATGAATTCCACGTTAAAAAACTGTTTATCTTTTGAACCGATCCGGGAATCGATCCAATTTTTTACTTCTTCATAAGACCAAAAATACTGATCAGCCAAAAATGCTGAAGCTCATGACAGAATGAGGTAATAACGAGAATTTGGCTCGTAAGCTGTACTGTTTAGTGGAGAATAACTTTATAATGTAGACACATCGAATAATATTTCGATAACGTTATGTTTATAAAGACCTAAGATTATTGTATGACATCTACGATTTATTTATTTCGACTACCACTTGCCACTACAGCCGTCTATTGCCAAACGGCGGAAACAAAGTTGTACACCTAATATATTGAATAATAATTTCCTAATTCACCGAAAAAATTTTTTAATATTTGGCCTACGAACTTTTCAGTCCTATATATATATATATATATATATATATATATTGATGCATTTGTGATATATGTTGTAGTCCATTCTAACTTGACGCTTTACACTGGTAAAGTCGCACGCGTACGCGCTACTGCGCCTTTTACTCGGCTTTTACTCCCCATCGTTCAACTCAGCGCGCGCGTCCAAATTATCCAAATTAGCTCACGCATCGAGTTGCTCGATGCGTGAGTTGCTCGATGCGTGATTACAGACAGCTGATGAGCGACTTACGTCAAGAAACTACGTATTGCTGCTAAAGTATATAATGTGTGGATGGGAGTGCAAATCCGGGAATTATGGGAGCCACGTCATGGAAATGCTGTGGCATCACTGGTGAGACGAAACGGAAAGGAATGAAAGAGCAGAAGATTAAGAGCGACTATCCAGCATCGCTTCATGCTTCCTTTCACAAATAATCATTTGAATTACATAATTCTAACGTAAAATAACTCGTATTTCAGCATACGGACGAGATCGAAAAAAAAAACAACAAGCAAGGAATATTAATGAGAAAGAAAGAAATGTGAAATATATCATTATATAGAGAAATTATAGTATGAAGGAAGCAGACTGTTGTGGAAACATAATCATTATGAGAAAAAAAAAAGAGACAGATATAAATACAATAAAACCAAGTTTGTTCAGCTATAGTTACAAATACAAAAAAAATACAAGCAAGGGAAATTTATAAGAAGGAAGAAGAGTTATTATTATATGAAGAAGATTGGTCTCCAAAAAGACTATATAGAGACAGTTAGAAGAAGAAAAAGTATACCGGGAGTCGAAAAACAATCATAAGTATATTTCAGAGAAGATGCTTATAAAATCGAAAAGAATAGACTATCACGTTATCTGAAATTTTAGGAACTAAAACTTATGAAAGATGGCCTACGTGAATATGCGATCACATATATAGCATTAATGTTGACTTTAAATTCATGCATCAAAATTGAGTTTCATAGTCGTGCATTTTTTATATTATTAACTTATATTATTTATTAAATGATTTAACTTATAATCTTTGAGTTCAGACTTGATAAGCATATAATTTTCTTCAATATTTCCATATTGCTATGAATTAAAACTTGGATGTTTTTAATGTTATTTATTATTGAAGTGGCATTTTCTTCATTGCTTTTGAATAAAAGGGATTGAAAACTTTGTTGGATTGTGAACATTTTTTTGATCCTATATTATATGAAAAATGAATAGTTTCTGTTTGAACGGTTTAATGAATATCTCGTTTTTTATTCATTTATTATTATTTACTATTTTTTATTATATATTTATTAACAATCTCATTCATCTGCATATATCGTGATCTGTACATTCGTCGTTTATCTCTGTCCTGGCTATTATCGCAAAGGCGAAAATAGAGTATGTGGTAATTATGTTCCGTATTCCGTCCCACCAGTACATTTATGAAACTGATTGTCGTTTGTGCCGTTAACTAATACATTAATTTTGGCTCCTCGAAAGTTATTAATTAATGATATTTCTTACCTGCTAAACCAGCATTTATACATGGAATGACATCTATTAATTGTGAAAGCGCATTATAAAGTTGTTTATAATCCAAATTTGGATAAAGTGCCATTCTTTCTAGATCTTCTTTCTGGAATTTGAGCATTTCATACGGAGATTTCTCTACATCTCTTAAAACAGCTGCAAAAAAATATTGTGACACTGAGATTTTTCTCCCTTGTATATGATGAGGAATAATAAATCAATGTTAGAAATAATATCATCAATAACTTCTTCACTTCTTTATTCTCTATGCGTTTTTAATTCTCAAATAGCTAGGGACAGTAACTACGATAGGTAATACTAGACGCTAACTCATAGAATCTAAGAATCATGCAAGCAATAAAACTTAAATAAATGGAATAATGACTTCATTTGCATTCGTAAATGCAATATATGTAAATCTGTCGGTGTCATCTATTATAACGATAAGGATTATGCAAATTTTTAGTAACTGTCCTAATATTTTCCTTAAGCACAAAATACATGGAATTAATTGTGCAACATTGACACTTATTTTACCAATAAAGATACTTAAAATTATTAATAGAAACACAATTAATAGAAACACACCGACAATTCTAAATATTCTAAAAATTATCTAATTTGATTGTAATCATAAATAATAATTTTATCAAATTTTTCTTGATAATTTGAGATATGAGACTGAGTTGTTAGTAGTACTGATCAAAAGCGATACACGATTTCTAAATTAAGTTTTAAGGATTTACAAATTAAGGTTGTACCAATTGTATTTCTATACCAATTAAGGTTCACTTTATGATTATTATATATAATTCCATTGATGTTCAAAAAAACGCAACTGATTATTGACTTCAATCTCCATTGTAAATTTAATACTGTCATGTACAGCATTAAAAAGATCAACCATTTCATCCACAAAAAAGATATCGTCAACATATCTCATAAATATCATTGATTTCACGTTTTTTTGTTAATTTGATTCTGTCACGTACAGAATTAACAATATCCATTATTTAGTCCACATCGTCACCATTCATCGTCATCTAATTTCAACGAATGGAAAGCATCGCCTTTTTAGAAATCTACATATGGAAACCCCCATAGGACGCTGCGTGCTTAATATACCACCCATAATTCTCTTCATTTTTTCCCTATTACTCAATAATGGCTCACGCACCGCAAATGGGCAATGTTGTCGAGGACAAGAAAGAATGACTGAACAGCCTGTTTACGGAATTCAGTAAGGAGGATTTAATAAAAAAGCCAATGACACAGCAAGCAAAAAAATAAATGAATGAGTCAATTCATGCATTTCGGGATCGACTGGTACGCGTCGAGCTACGCCGACTTTTCAGCTAGGAGGCAGTCGAATGGAACATAGCGGATGAAGTCGACATACAGCTGGGCATACAGCAAATGTTTGATAGTTCGGAGGTACTAAATTCGACGGAGCTCGAAATCAAGAAAAACGGAGCTATCCCAATCTGACCAGACAGCTGCATCCCGAAGCTAGAATCAACTCAAGCTGAAAGAAATCGAAGCATACCCAAGAGTTATCCCGCCCATTGTCTAAGAGGCCAAACACCTACGATTTTTCATCGCAGACCGGGAACAAGATACAATGTTATACTCCTTCGGCACAAAGCACACGTATCATTGGACATAAGAAAGGACCCATGTAAGTCGCGGGAATGACAAGCAATACGTCGAACCCATGGCTAAATCGCAGCATATTAGTTGCAGCAATGTAACAATATGCCAACTTATTTAGTGTTTACATTCCAAGCGCGGTACCCGGAACAGCGCCGGTATATCCTAGCGAGGAAAGCGCATAATATGTGCCCCCTTTATCGAGTACACCAACGACATGTGCGACTGCGCACCCTACTGACAACACCTAAATCAGGGAGGCCAGAGCCAATCAACACCCGCATCAATGAAACGTAGGGTTTTCTGAAGCACCCAGTGAGAACGTAAATGAGATTATCGTGCGCCTCGAAAAGACGGTCTGAAGAGAGAAATCTTGAGAGAAGTTTGAATCCCCCTGTCATGAAAACTCTGAAGCTTTTATCCGGTGTCCTAGGCGGAGCAGCGCGTATATGGGCCAGGCCTATATATAAAAAGTGGAGAACCATGGGTGACATGGTTAAAAACAGCGCTCAGGATCCCGTTTTGCCCAAGGATTATACACTACGCTTAGAAGATGAGATCCACGACAGAACTTAAGCATCGAATAAACCGATAGGATTGCATCTAATAGGAAATAGTCTTTTGTTAGCCAAGAAGTCACCATCCCTACCGTTTTATATATAGAAACTTCCTATATAGAAAATTTCATCTCAAGGTAATCGACAGAATAAACCGGAATGATTTTTGATCCATCCAAGAACTATAAACGCTTGGTCAACAAGTCGAACTGAAGAAGAAACTGATATAAATGATACAAAAGAGCATCTCCTACGAAAATTAGATGGACAGCTCCTCTTCTGACTTCCTTTCAGGGAGATCGACAAATAACCAGCGATTTGGGTAGCTGGCTTGGACGAGAAAGCCCCTAAGGTAAAAATCAAACTAGTACACTTATATAGCCATGCATCTCGGTGCTAAATCGGCGAGAAGAGACAATGAGACTCGTCTCCTAGATAGGGGGACCGAAGTCCAACACTGTAGGATGTCAGAAAACAATCACAGGACAGATCGGAATGCAATAATAACAGTAGAAACCCATGACCATGCCCTCAAGATCGATCACATTCTCAAGCAGGCCACGTGGTGTATCATCCCTCCAGCAGCAGATAACGGTACGAGAACTCCATCCTACTATCATTCAGCCTAAACATACTCACAATGTAGCCATACAGGCCAGGGATGTGGCACAATCTCATCCGACAGCGATAGTACATAAGGATGAGAATAGATGCTTCCTAAACATGGAGATCGCAGGAAAAATATTCGCAGCAGTAAGAGAAATTATATAGGACCGCAGTTTGATAGTATAAGACCGGTGATACGTATATACAGCTACCTGATGGTCAGGTATGCACCAACGATAATGGGGTAGATCTGGAGATCAGTACAATTGAGGACAATTGAGGACCAAGACATCAAAACCCTCTTCAAGGTATCAAAATCATATACCATGATTCTAGGAATGGATATACTAATGCAGTAAAACATAAACATCGACTTTGCCAAGGCCATCTGGAATACGCCCCGAAAGATACTGCAAAGATTAAGCAGACATCAGGAAGTTCACCTGCAGGCAATTGTGAGATTCGCGGCAATGGCTGATGTGGCTACATGTGAAGGAAAGACAAACTCTCGAAAAAGCCTTAAGAGGCTTATTGCCAAAGCCCAGCAGCAAACTTCCTGCAGGAAAAGTATTATCAGATCAGATCGACGTACAAAGGCATGGACCCATTAAACATCTGGTACGTCGTATCCCGGATAAATTATTACGATAAGCACACGCTGAGATCAACAAACGAATGAATCATAGAACCTATAGGATTAATGGAGCAAGCGTAATCTGGAAGACCCGTGGACCACCGTATGAACAGATGTTACGGGACCTTGCGCGCTCAGTAAAGACCAACACAAAGAAATACTAGTGTTTCAGGACGATTTGACGAAATATATCGAAATTCGGCCTTTGAGGAAACCCACGGGACAAACAATATAATTGCCACTGAAGGAGTTATGACTCTTCAAATGGGGTTGCCTAAGAGCACTTACTCATGGAGAACGGTACTGAGTTTGCTAACAAATTCGTAAAGGAGAAACGAAAAAATATCAGAATCAACTAATAAGTTACAGTGCCTTGTGCGAGCTAACCCCGTAGAATGAGTCGATAGAGTGCTGAAGCAGATGATCTCAATCTTCGTACAGCATGATCACAAAGACTAAGATTTGCACGTGCAAGAATTGGTGTTTGCGTTCAATACAGCTGTAGATGCAAGTACGCAAGTATCGCAAACAGTTCTCAAGTTCGGAAAAAATCCTCGATCCATATTAACGAATGGATATGAACTCCTTAACACAAACAGACAACGTGAAACGGGTATGAGCCATCCACGACTTGGTTAGACAAAATGTGATCAAAGCAAATGAAGAACAAGCAATACAGTACAATAAGAAACAAAGACAAGAATATTTCGAGGTCAATGACTTAGTATATCGAAGGAATCCCGTTTTATCGTCAGCGATCGAACTAGCGCGAAAATTCATAGCCCTTTATCGCTAAACCAAGAAAATATTCCCCATTGTGTGCAAACTGAAAGATATGGCCGGTAGGGAAAGGACTAAAATTCACATATTAGACATTTACTGCATAAACGGAGAAACATTAGAGGTGGCAAAATCAGACCAACTCAATATACACTGTATCATGGAAGTCCTGGTAAAGGTAAAGTAGAATTGTGTTCCGCGCGATCTTAAATAGTTCAGCCCCAATGCAACTCAGGAACTGGGCAACAAGGAGCGCTGACCGATGGCTACAATCCCGGTCAGCGAACTATCCTTCACCTTATCGCTGTTAGATACTAGCAAGCCTCCCACCCTCAATCCAGAAGATGCGCAGAATTACGACGCCATATGTTTACAAAGAAAAAAGCAGTGACGGACGTCATCTATAAATGCCTAAATTTTAAACGATACTATGGTAAGATATGCTGGTAAGCATCACGTTACCGAACCGAAGCTTTATAATTAAGAAAACAAACCCGAAGACAATCGCGGGTACAGCACGGAAGAGCCTTCGGGAGAACGTGACTTCAATGCGCCTGATTATAATGTCGAGGCATGTGAGCGGAGTAGTATTGCAACTCCAGAGGTGAGCGTACAAAGTCCCGAAGATGCGTAATTATAACGCCGATACGAGCGTGCAAAGCGTGCAAAATTTAGTTATTTTTTTCAAAATAATCCTCTGCCGGCTCAATACAAAGTTCAGCGCATTCAGTACTATGTCAAATCTCTATTTCATGTTGTTGACCGAATAGTCAACAATTAAATTGAAGACACAAAATACTATATCAGTTGAATATGGTTAATGATTGACCTTCAAAATACCGTTTTTGATGAAAAAAAACCGTCACCAATGTCGATCGATGAGCATTTTTATGCCACAAGAGTCAGATTCCACCTGCACGATATTCTGGCCGAACATAACGAAGACGAAAAAGCAAACCAACCATAACATCAAGATGATGCACATCATTAAACCGATAAATATATAAAGCCTTAGGTATCAACGAAAACGATGAGCATTGTTATGATTTTCGTTTTCCAAGCGCGATTTTATCAGTGTTGGCCCATCGGGGACTTTCTATTCAGCACTTTAACATTCGGTTTTGGAACGATGTTCATGAATTCAATATCTCGTCACCAATGAAAATAGAATAAAGATAATTTTGGTGTCATTTGTCTTCTTTAGTGAAGTCGTTAAAATGTTGAATTCGAAGTTCTATTTTGGTCTTAATCAATTTGTATGGAACAAAACGGAACCGAACCTTTGGATTGCTCAAATTCTCGCTTAAAATTCGATTAATCTATGCTGCTGATAAATTTTATTCCAGTTTCATATAACGCACCGACTATTTCGGTTTATTTTTGATGAATTAACGTACTTGTCGATATCTTTCGTTTCTTTCACGTTTGTTGTACTGTCTTTTAAATACCTAACCCTTCATCATTGTTTGACGAGATAAATAATCACTACGGTAAACTTGTGACATCATTAGATATGCTTTTTATTTTTATAATTTTCAATTTGAAATTCATTTAATATTATTTTTTGTAGTAATTTCTATTAGATTCTACGGGGGTGTTCACAAACTAGAAAATTCTAACTGCCATTATCTTGGTACAATTCGTTGAGATGGATCGCACTTGTTCTACCTGACCCGCATTTTTATTTTTATAAAGGTCTCAAATAATGCGACTCAAAATTTGCATTCTTTTGTCGAGATTGTATGCAATTGCCTAATATAGACAACAGTAGTGACTAGTGATACACAGTACTTCAAATCATATAATAAGGTAAGCACTTTTTAAAGTATTACCTCATAAGTATAATGCAGAAAATTATAAAAAATTATTACATATAAAAAAAATTATAAAAAAGCTATTATATATACATATATATTCTAACAGTAAGATTACCTGTACGTGTTATTATTACTTATACGTTGGAAATTAGTATTGATAAATACTTATTTGGGAAATTGAAAAAGGGAAGCATCAAGGGAAATAGGGAGAGAGAAAGGAGATGAGATACAGGATAACAAAAGTAGATATAATATATTAACATAATGAAGTGTGGTAAAACTCACAATATACCGACTTTTTTGATTAAATAGTTTTATGCCATCCTTTATTCCTCGAAATTATTCCACTTGTGATTTTTGATAATTAGGGAGAAATAGATTCTTAACACGATTTCGAGTACATCGGCGTATTCGAGAATTTGAATTTCGAAGAGTGCACTTCGACACAGCTCCGTCAGTGACAATAAGAAAGGAAGGAGCTTTTCATTCGTCGTTGGGATCAACTCTTTCGTTTTCGATTCTAATCAAGGTTAGTGATTTATTTTTTTCTAACTACGGTACAAGTCGTCCATGTACAAATGCGAGGGACATAGTGATATGTGCCTCTTATACGAGAGAAAACAAAGTACACGAAATACGGATTATATAGATCACTGTATATATTCTGCGAAGGAATCAGATCACGAATCGTTAGTAATCGTCCGTAATCCATAAAAATCTTTTAATAGAGAATAAAAATAAGTAGTCGCTAAAAATTATGAATCATATATTTATTATTTTATTAATCACTTATTTGTGAAATAATTATGAGCAAACTTAATTATTGAAATATTCTTAAAAGGAAAAATTGTTATAAATTCGTTATCACAAATAATGTTAATTCGTTATAATATAATATTTCACTCGGGGTTGTCTAATTTTAATTATTTTGTAATTCTAGTATAATATTTTAATTAATACTTGATTAATGTATATTATACTACAAAATATAATTGCAATATGTTATTTCCTCTTAAAGATATAGTTAAATGTAAGTGAAAAATATATACATTAATTAAAAATATATACGTTTTTGCACATTTTAATAAGGTTGATATTCTTTTTATTTTAGAAAAGATGATGTCAAAAGGTAATTGTAAATGTCTGTAACAATATATAAAATCGCGCGATGCGTATACAGACATATTTTTAATTATCTCCGAGTGTCGAACCTGACGCCGCCCGACCGTCGTTGTCCACCGTCGTGTGTACGGACAAGAATACGAAAAGTAGGAAGGTGTAAGGATGGAGAAACAGGCGTGAAGAGTAAGAGATAGAATGTGAGAAAAAGTAAAACGACAAAAAAATAAAAGAAAGAGGAAAAGAAAGAGCGTAACAAGTGACAGAACTGGTAAGGGTAATAAAGGAGAGAGACAGAGAAGATGTAAGTGAAAAATCGAGACGAAATGTGAGATAGATAAAGTATAAAAGGGGCGAGTAGAGTAGAAGAGACCGAATAGAAAGAGAAGACACGAACGATGTATAATAAATTAAATAAAATAAAAATAATAAAAAGAATCTTCTATGTTAGTAAAGGACAACCCAACTGCTCCTACCTTAAATTTAGATTCATTTGGTGTCCGACGTTTCGAACCGCTATGATTCATCCTAAGGAACTAAACTAAATTGAAACCCCAGCATGCTACTTTGTATACTTTACTCTCACTACAGCAATTAGCAGCGTTTCAAAACGTCGGACAGCAAAGGTTAATCTAAATTTAAGGTGGTGGGGTAGTCAGGTTCTCTTTTACTCACATAGAATATTCTTTTTACTATTTTTATTTTATTTATTATTTTATTTTTATTTTATTTTCTTATTAATTTTTAATATAATTTATTTTAGTAATAAATTCTATTTCAGATTCTTCGAGGGTGAATATAAACAAGGACGGACTGACTGTCATTATTTTAGCTAATATATTATATTATGAAGACTGAATATTTATGAATTCAAATCAAGTGGACCGATAGTGTCTCGAAAGCGAGTTTGATTTACACACACACACACACACACATATATATATATATATATATATATATATATTATATCGCGCACTTTCGCGTCGGTTATTTTGAATATATACCTTACCTTGATTTCGGCGGAGCTCGTCTTCTTGAAATGATAGAAGGGAGTGTATACTTATAACAAGGCGTCTCTTTCCCATACTAATAATGACATATTTATTTAAGAATTAAGTAATACTTTTACATGCGGACCGACGATATTTTTATTGGGCGCCATCCGAGACACGGCTCTAAGCACGAGTTGTAGGTAGCTCGGTTTTCGTTCCCGTTGGTAACGCATTACTGCCTGATCGCTAGCTCCGCGTTAGGTAAATAGCCTCGACAAGCTCTCCAGGGTGGCGGATTCCACGCGGTGTGGATGAAATCGATGGACGCGTCCCGAACGCTCCAAATCGAGCTTGCGTATAACTTAGTTAACTATTCCTGATTAATTAATAAATATTTTTGTATTGGTCTTAGAGTCCAATCAATTCAATCCAAAAATAAAATAAAAATAAAAAAAAAATAAAAAATAAAAATAAAAAATAAAAAATAAAAAAAAATAAAAAAAATAAAAATAAAATAAAAATTAAAAATAAAAATTAAATTAAAAATTAAATTAAGATTATAATGACAGTCAGACTGTTATTGGAGCCGTAGCGAGCTCGGATGGACTGGATAAGTCTTCAATTAGGTAAGGGTATTGGGGACAGTCAGACTGCACTTTACTAGCAAAGAATTTTTTCAGCTAATATTTTATTTTCAGATTAGTCTACGGGGGTGAATATAAACAAGGACAGTCTGACTGTTATTATAATTTTTAATTTAATTTTTATTTTTAATTTTTATTTTATTTTTATTTATTTATTTATTTTTTTTTTTTTTTTTTTTATTTTTTTTTTTTTTATTTTTATTTTTTTTTTGGATTGAATTGATTGGACTGTAAGACCAATAAAAAAATATTTATTAATTTGTATATGGGCAGTCGACAAAAGTACAATTCAATTGTTTTAACTATTCCTGATCTCAGGGAGGTTCCCTGTAGATCTGGAATAATCTATACTCGAGGACAGAACTGAGGAGGAGCACTTACCGCGCGCATCTACACTCGCTCCTCACTCCTAGGCGATGGCTCCTACGCCGCGACAGACGTCTCGGGATGGCAGTTCCCGGCCTGACTTCTAAGTTCTTCGGCTTGCCTCTCGCACGGGACTTGCACTGGTCCTCGTGCACGGGGAATGGTGGTCACTCTCACTGCTTGCTAGCCGACGATGGCTTCTGGCGGTCCCGCTTATTCGCTGCCTCGCGCCGAAAAATAGCTCCAAGAGAGAGCTGTTGCTTGCTCGGGCTCTCGAAAAGAAGAGAGAGGAAAATTCCTCTAAACCCGACACTGGCCGCGACCCTCCTGAAACAGCGTAGCGGGAAAGAGTATGTCTCCACCCACCCATCTCCGCTCGGTATGGCTCGCAACACGCGGGTAAGTCAGTAAGACACCACATATACTGATATGTTAAATATCTGATACGATTGATATAAACAATGTCTGATTTTGACAAAAGTGTTGTCACGTATTTCCCGCGTTACAATATATATATATATATATATATATATATATATATACATGCATTATTATGGGTATATACTATATGGATCTGTATGTATTACTACAATACTATGTTTCGGGCGGTGGAAACAGATGTCTAGGTGGGTCGGAACGACTTCCACGGGTAGTTTTGTGTTCGTATGATAGAATACGATGTCTAGCTGTGTCGGGACGACTTCTACAGGGAGTTACGCGTTCGGACAGTAGAATACGATATCCAAATGTCTGTCGACGACTTCCACGGTCATTTTGGTATTCGGGTGGTAGAAAACGATGTCCAGGTGCCCGTCGATGTGATTTGATAGAAGCTACAAAATTTATTTAAACTGAAAACTGGTTTTTCAACTGATTCTAAAGTTATTTCAAATCATTTTCTTCATGAATGATTTCGGTTATTACAAGTGATTTAAACTGATTTTAAACGGTTTTCAAATGATTCGTTTAAAGTGTCCGATGATTCCACAGAGTAAACAGGACCCAGTAGAATTTTATATGAGTAACTATCTTGTAGAAAAAATGAAATGATTTAGATCTACAATTTCCTTGTTTACCAAAAAACTTTTCAAAGACGGGCCCGCAAATACATGTCAAAATAATTTGTAAAATATATTTTCATAGTACTGTATTCCCACGTAATAAATAAGTGGGTGAATGGGCGTAATTTTCATAAGCAACTTTTCATTTAATAATAATATCATTTCGAAACTTACACGAATTGATACTCATAAATATTTACATATACTTGACTATGAAAAATTGATTTCAATACTTTCTTTTGATTAGGAATACATTTATACTACATTTTATTCATATAAATAAATACAATACGTGGATTATATTGATAAATGTATTACATTCAAAAGAAGTTTCAAATGATAAGGAATTCCAATACACAATGCTTGAATTATTTTATACTATCGTAGAAATAATTTTAAAGAGAATCAGTGGGATTTTCATCTCCAATTCGTGCGAAAATACTAATCCCATGTTTATATATATATATATATATATATATATATATATATATATATATAATATAAAGCTAGTATAAATCTAGTGCACTTTAAATTCCAGCCCTTCCAAGCAATGAGACGATTGATTACCTACAATAGATATGCTAGATAATATAATCCATCCATGCAAGTTGATCTGATTAGTGATATTTACTAAGCGGATTAGTTTACTAAATATTTTATTTTCACGTAATTGTATTATTAATAAAAATAAAACATAAATTGAAGAGTTTATTAAAAAGAAAAAAATGTTATAAATATCGTTGAACTGAATAATGGTCATAAAATGAGTCAGAAGAAAAAATGGTACAGGATGCTCAAACATATAACCTTAACCATATTAACATTCTTTGTAAAAGGCGGCGGTGAATAACACATATCTTGTGGGCTTGAAAATATTTTTATGAAATGCGCAAAATTAGCATAGAAAATAAAATGTAAAATTTAATTTCTAACAACAATTCTAGATAAGTAAAAAAATTTGTGTTATGTTTCATATTTTTACAAACTATTGTAGAATTGATATTCTTTATAGATTTGAGGAGCCTTCTAATAGTAAGAATGTGGGTATATAAACAGAAAACTAAGAATATATTTAAATTACCACTGCATGTATAAGGATATCAACGAACTAATACTATTGAAGATGTTGGTTTTCTGCCACCTCTACTTTTTTCATTGTCCTTCCATTGTCTTTGTTGATACATCGCACTTAATATTAAACAAATGCATGTAGTTGACAAGAGAAAGTATTTATCTTTTACGAAATAACAGAGAGACCTTACGACTGATACCATTCTCTTGATAAATATTTTTTAAGTATAGAGTAGACTAAATCAAAATACAATAAAATAAGGAGGATTTTATTTATGTACTAATCTATGTCGATGATTTGTTAATTCTTAGTAAAATCAGAGAGAGTATACACAATAAAAAAAGTTTATTGTCAAAAAAATTACTAATGAAATCCTGAGACAAAATTAAAGCATTTCTTAGCAGAATAATATATAACTATAATAAAAATAAGATTTAGTAAAACTAAATATACAGTCGCTTTAGCATATAAATATAATGCAAAAAAGGAAGTTGTATAAAACACCAATGGAAAACAACTTTAGTAAACTGATCAATATGAATCATTAAGCTAAGGAATTAAATCTATGAAAATTTGAAGTATAAGAATTTAAAACATGTTAATACAATAACAAATTCATCACAGTACCAATTAGTTGAATCAACTTCTAAATTTATAATTAGATCATTTGGAAACGTAGTGCTCGGGGTGTTTCGACAGCATCAAAGGCAAGTGCGGTAACGAGGATAAGTACGTAGATTTTAGTGGAGTTCAGATTTCAGGAGATAGGAAGAATTCACACTGCAACGAAGAGCCTCTAGACCTTGAGAAGGAAGTCTAAATAATAGACAAGAGTTATTTGGAGAATTTTCTAGGGCATCCTACAGTTACCTCCCGATTATATTCTTAAAGATTATCTAAAATTTATCTGGAATTGTATGATATCTCGCGTTGGAGTTATTTTAGATAACCTTTATCTTTGAGCTTGACATCCCAAATGGCTTCTCAAGCATAATGTAAGACTTATCTGGAGAAGTTTTAGGTGGTCTTAAGGTATTTTAAAGTCATCTTTTATTTTCTGTTTACTATCTTGGAGGTCTCCCGTTAGCCATGGGAAATTTCTCTGAGGATTATCTAGGTGAGTTTAAAGATTATCTATGGTTATCTTTATCTATCTTTTATTGTCTTTTAGTTATATCAGATCTCTACAATTGTCTCGATGTCTTACAATAATGATATTAAATAAGTATTAGAATACAGGAAACCGGAACCATTAGAGATTGCTTTTCCATATCGTCCGCTTTTCCATCTACGGCAGTAAGATAGAGCCAACCGAGTATAGAAGCTCATAGTATTACAAGTCCTAATGGGGAAAGAGGTTAACCCTGACACTCTGCTTCTAGCACCTGGGTATAAGTGAATGTGTCACCCTCTTCTGTATGTAATAAGACTTTATAGCAGTGAGCTTCACCGATTGGCCAGTCGGAGAAAATTTGGTTACAATATGTGATATACTATTATAAAACATCAAGTTTAGATTGATGAGCGATTTGTTAAATAATGATTTCATATATATGTTTCTTGTTCATTGATTTAATCTAGTCTCCGCGCTCTATGATTTTCAGATACAAGTTCTTCCAACATATTTTCATGACCTTTTCAACTGTTGTGTAATAGTTTACTTCAGTGTAATAAATTAATAATAATAAAGTAAATCAATTCTATCTCTGACCACATTCTACTCACCATGTTCCAGATTCTTTTAAAAATATATTGGCTGAAAAAATTCTTTATTTAATTATATAATTTATAATTAATTATATATTGATGTGTATGAGTATTGATATAAATATATATTGATATTATTATGTATTAATTTTTTTTTTTTTAATTTGACTGTAAGACATTCGGCAGTCATTCAAGTAATTTGCGGGAATTGTTAATTTACTTCTTTCATTTAAAACAATATACATCTGAAGCACATCGACTACTCGTAAGTATATGGTGATCTTAATTTGAGTAAGAGAAGTTGTCGGGAGTGATTTCAAAAATTCAAAAGTGATGATTTTGACGTGGAGAACAAAACATGCAGTGGAAGGCCCAAGATGTATGATAACACAGAATTGGAAGCTTTACTGGAGAAAGATCGGTGCCAAACGTAACAAGAACTTGCACAAGACTTAGAAGTGGCTTAGCAAGCTATTTCATAGCATTTCCAAACCCTGGGTACGGTCCAAAAGCAAGGAAATTGGGTTCCTTATGAACTGAAGCTAAAAGACGTCGAGCGTGGCTTATTCGCTTGCGAAAAATTTCTCAAAAGTCAAATTCGCAAAGGATTTCTACATCGAATCGTGAAGGGAGACGAAAAGTGGATTAACTACGACAACCCAAAGCGAATACAGTCATGAGGTAAGCCCAGGCATGCCTCTACTTCGATGGCCAAGCCAAACATTCATGGCAAGAAGCTAATGCTGTGTATTTGGTGGGATTAGCTTCGAGTAATCTATTACGAACTACTCCAACACAATCAAACCATTATGAGGGAAGGTTATCAACAACAGCTGGTGTAATCGAGCTGAGCATTGAAGATTAATCGTCCACAATATGTCAAAAGGCACGATAAAGTCACTTTTTAGCATGACAACGCTCGGCCACATGTTGCAAAAATCGTAAAGGAAACGTTAAAAGCATTGAATTGGGACGTCTTACCCACCCGCCGTATTCACCAGACAATGCTCCTTCAGACTACTATCTATTGCGGTCGATGACTCATGGTCTTGCTGAGCAGCACTTCACTTCTTACGAGGAATTGAAGAAATAAGTCGATTCGTGGATCACCTCAAAAAACGAACAATTTTTTAGACGCGGTATTCACTTGCTGCCCGAAAGATAGTAAAGGTCAAAAGTAGTAGTAAGTGATGGGCAATACTTTGACTGACATTCTTTGTAACTTGTTTGTACATCCAATATATCATTTATTTGTATCAAACTTTAATCTAGTTTCATCTACTGTAATCTAAACTCTAATATTTATTTGTATTATATTTGTCAGTTCCTTTTCTAGAATTTTTATATGAAAATTAAAATAAATATATTTTTATTTCAATAATAACTATTAAGACTTCCAAAGATATAGATCAAAATTAAATATAATAGAAATATTTCTATGATTAAAATTATTAAATTTGTCAAGTCATTTACATAAGCACAAATAGTTAAGCCCTTAAATTTATTCGATCATAAGGAAAACTTATTTAAAATATTGTCCATTTAATAATTGAATTGTACTTCTGTCGACTGCCCATATACAAATTAATAAATATTTTTTTTATTGGTCTTACAGTCCAATCAATTCCATATCTTTATGTGACAATTTAATTGCTCTGTCAATGACTGTAAGACCAATAAAAAAAATATTTATTAATTTGTCCATTTAATGTACATTTATATGTAAGGTAATAAAGGCAGTCAGGTTGTGTGTTAATATCAGTAATTTCCTTTTGAGATTCTATGGGTGGTAAATATAAATAAGGACAGCCTGACTGTTAAAATATTAGTCATCATATTAGGATAATAAGGGGAGCTAATAAGGAAGCTGCTCCTCGCGTTGACATGCTGAATTTCTTGTATCCGTGAATAAAAATTGAAATGGGCTCTACTAGGTGAATATGACGAATGTGATTAAACTTTCCAGTAAGTCATTCTTAGGTAGGTCTTCAATGGTTATGGAATATGCAGAGCGTTATCCTATATGGATATTACTCTGTCATACCTTTACACATATATTTTCCATTTTCTACTTAGGGCTCCAGTCAAATAAATCGAATTGAATTCAGATCCGCGTGCTAGTCTCATTGGGCCAATGGTTTTTCAAATTCGAATAACAGCTGACATCGGTTCTGATCATGTAGTTCCACCTATTTTTTATATTCATTTGGTTATATCAGAATTTATTATTATTATTATCATTATTATTATTATTATTATTTGTTCTTTATTTGTATGTTCAATATCATTATTTAGAGCATAAAAATCAGTCTCTGAATATCGTATCTGACTGTCACTATAAGTTTGAATCAGAATTTTATGTGCTTTAAATACAGATCTCCATTGAATAACCTATTGCAACAAAATTTTGCAAATACACTCTATTTATCACAAAAGTATATTGAGTTTCAAAATGTGAAAAAATTTATTTATTTACAGTAAAATGAACTAGCATACACTGAAATTTAAGGCTAGACACAGTACTTCGTTATATATATGTTATCATTTGAATTTCTATGCACACATTATTGATACTGCCGCCTTGGACGCAAAAGTATCAGTCTTATGTAACAATGAAAATTTATTGACGTTCCTAACAGATATGTCTAATATTCTTTTTTTTAATATTTTTATTCACAGTGTTAGCTAAATATTATTACCAGAACTTATATTACGTGAAAAATGTTTTATAATGCATATGTTTTCTGTCTTCTAAGTATTTATATATGAGTATTTAAAGGTATATTTGTTACTATTAGTATATTTGTTAAAGGTATATTTGTTAATATTAATTAAAATTTTCACGTGCACGAAAGTGTATTCATTTTTATAGAAAAATAAATAAAAATTAATAAAGCTAAGAATATATCTCAATTATCCAAACATTTGTTTTTACATATTAATTGAAACTATATGAAACTTACATAATAAGGCTTGGAAGAAATATTTTAAAGTATTTGCTATATCTATCCCTGATGGTATGGGCTGACTGCCCTGTAGTAGCCTCTGATAATATTCATGTAAAGATGTCAATTTTAATGTATCTGTAATAATAAATTAAGTACTTTGTATATTATATAAATGGAAATTAGAAAATTTTGCATTTTAGTTGAATTACGAAATTATCATTTGTTAAAAGACGATATAATTAAATCAACTAAGTGACCAATAAAAGAACAAAATTTAATTGGTATATACTATGCAGTACAATATATGTGAAGTATTTTACCATGTACCCTGTTAATGTATATTCAATAGCATCCTAAATTTGACAAATTTTTCTATATATAGCAAAATTTCTATACATACCCTTTTGTAAGTATGCCCGCCAAATTATTGTTCAAATCTACGTTAACAAGTTCAATTTCCTGTTCTACTACACTTTCATGTGTATAATGACAGTGGATTTCCACGTGCTTTGAATTTTTTGTGAAGTTCCCAAAGTTTGCTATATTTATCGTACTTATATTGTCTTCATACACTTTCACTTGTTTATTCAAATTTATTTTGAATACTTTTAATAATTCTACAATATATTTTATCTCATTCACAGCTTCAGATAATGGAACATACTCTGCTACGTAGACGCTTTTGTAACGCATTTTTGTTTTCGTGATTTCCAATCAATTACATTACCATATAGAATAATTACGTATCCTGAAGTTGATTTTTTTTAATAAAGTCACCTGCCCAATAAGCATCTACATTGCATTCCATAATATCATTATTTTCATTTCTTCGATAGCATAAATTCAGATCCTTTGTTAACTACAGATACTTCGGTATACGTAATGCATACTTATAATGCGTCTTATTTTAGTAATTTTTATATCGACTGAGCTAGTTCCCACTATAGCTTATATCCGGTCATGTACTCGAAATTATATATAAAGAGGCCCCTATTAAATTTCTATACTTTATTTCAGATTTATATTCTTGAGCCTTTTAAATTTTTAAATTTGTTTCTAGGAGTATATTGTACAGTTTACTATTTATTGTTTTATAATGTTCTACTATGGACTCTAATTATTTTGTTTGATTCAGTATCATTGCATTTTTAATATAATCATAGTTTTCATTAATTCCTAAATACTATTCTATATTACCTAAGTTTTTCATGTACAATTTTTCTGATAATAATTTTTTACTGATAACTGATAATAATTTTTACAATCTTCTGTCTTTGTAGCAAAGTAATAAATTGTCAACGTACATTAATAAATAAATAATATCGTGACATTTATCAAGAATGTATAAATAATGTTCAACATTTTTTTTAAATCCTAATGTTATTAAATACTCATCCAAGCATTCGCATCAATTTCTTGGACTTTTCCCAATTCATAATTCGATAATTTTAAACTCTATCCGTTCCATCCTGAAAACTTTTAAGTTGACTAATATAGACTTCTATTGTTACTTTACCATTTTAAAAGGCAGCTTCAGCATGCATTTGCTCAATTATTAAACCATTTTGACAACAACAAGAAAATAAAATTTTTATCAAATTATTTTTAGCAACAGGAGAGTATATGTTATCAATTATAATCAGTTTTTTGGAGCCCTCTTACCACTCATCTTGTTTTAAAAGTGTCGTTGGCTCTTCTCGTATACACCCATTTACATCCAATACTTTTTTATTTTCTACTCTGTCAACTAATTTCCAGGTATTGGTTTTATTTATAGAATCACATTCTTTTCTCATTGCTTTGTTCCAATTTTTATGATCTATGCTATGATATTTATCGCCTCGTTAAACGTGAAAAGAGTATTTATCCTATAATATCATACATAAATATTATAATTTTATTGATCAGGATACCTAACAGTATTTTTTCTATCTCTCTCAGATTTACCTGGCATTTTGCGTTGAATATTTTTTTTATCTTTCTCTTGTTTTCGTCAGCACTTTCAAAAACGTTATCATCACTTGACTCGCTATCACTATTATTTTTTTTATTTTAGTCAACTTAAGTGGTGACGTAGATAAAGAAGAACTTTTTAACCTAATCTCTTCATCATCCAAGTAAATCTAATTTTCATCATTTTCTACTATTTCTACATGTGTAGCAGCTACTATTTTTCTATTCACTAAAATTCTATACCCTACTTGACTATAGCCTAACAATATTGCCACAGAGATGCTTTCTTATCTCATTTTGAGATTCTTTTCACTTCTGGTGTGCGTGTAAATACTTTACTGCCCTACATCTTGAAATTTTCAGCATGAAGGCGTTTTTGAAACAATATTTCATACGGTGTTTTCTTTTCAATAATATTGTTCTAAGTTCGATTTTTTTAAGTATGCAGCCGCGTAAATTATTTCTGGTCAATAGCATTGATGTTCTTGTGACCCAGCTAATGGACATCGCGTTGTATTCAGTATGGACCTATTTAGCTGCGTAGTCATTTAGTAATTTAGCTGCGTAAAGAATAATTTTAATCGTTTTTTATAATTTTTATGTTTTTTATAATTTTACATTTATAAAATTACTTAAATTTAGCGCTCCGCGTGAGCGTATTACAATTTCTAATATTCTTTAATCCTATTTATATTACGCGTTCACGTCCCGCTCTGAGTGTGCTGAGACTTATCGCTCGCTATCGCGCCGACGACAGGTCCCCCTCGAGGCCGCTGGCACACTGAAACTCTGCAGTCACTGCGGCTCTATTTGATATTGAGGAGAGAGCGCTCGCTCTTCCCTTACCGCACCGTACCGCGCCTAGTGGTTGCGAAGCGCCGTCGCTGCTCGCGAGAATTCGCAAATCAATTCGCGAATTCTCGCTCGCCGCTGCTCTTCGTGCCGCCTGAGGCCCGACAGCGCTCGCGCGTCTTCGCGGTGCTGCTGCTGCTTTCCCCCGCGCTACGCCGCGCCAGGAAGCCCTCAGTGCTCCCCCTTCGCCGCGCCGCGCCGCTCGTGACTTCGCGAGTTCAGCGGTTCGCGAGTGAAATATAATATACTAATTTGCGCGAGTCTATTTGCTCGTCGCATCTCCCCCTTCCCCCATCGAGAGTGAAACGCGGTTACATTAGGCAATATCAGAAATACAAAATGACACGGGGAAAACTAGAAATCTTTACGTGACTGGACTCGCCGAAATGAACCGTGCGAAAAGCGGTTAATTACAAACAAACAAAAAAAAAATCAAAATCTGTAGGTTTTCCTATATGGAAGGCTCCTGTCCTCAGATCCATTCGTATCCGCCACCGTAGACCGCCATGTCGGTCTCTAAACTCCCGCATTCCCGACGGAATCGCCACTTCCCGCCCATTCGGGATTTTTATACTTCTGGGCCGTGGGGCCTCCGAGATGGTTATCGGACGGAATCCTTCCGCCGGGTTCGGAAGCATCTTGAAGGAGGTGTCTCGCTTCTGCCGATGTATTAGCGGTAGGTATAAGTTGTGTCCTGGGCATCTAGCCAGTGCTCAAACTCATTGTACAATTCTTGAGGGGACTTTCGTAGGATTGCGTCCATGATATTGTGTCACTATTCACCGTTGATTATATACTGATTAAATTATTGCTTAGTATTAAAATTTTAAACAATTGACAAGGGCGTGCTTGTTTACCTTATTTCCAGACTCGACAATACGTTCGAGTTCAACGTCGAGGTAGGGAGTATGTGCAAAGCGCGCATGGTATATACACGAAATTGTTTGTACACTTAAACAGTTCGTGTATCGGTGTATTAAATTCTGTCGCTCTGTTAATAGTTAATATATCTATCTACATATCTCTGTTAATATATCTATCTACATACACCATTCATGTACCGTGACCGGTGTACGGTTTTATGTCTTTGACATGAATTTTCTCGATTAGTTTCCCATCTGCTCCTTGCAGATTAAATATAACTGATAAAACTATGATTTCAAATGGCCCGCTATATTTCTCGCAAAGTTTTGCATTTATTTTATTGGCCTTATTTGAAAGTATATATTGGCGCTTTAGTACTAAGTCGCCAATATTCGGTCACCATCTCTTTTACATAAATCGTAATATTTTCTCTGTCACGAGAAAGACTGTGCTGTCGTAATTTTTGCTAATTGTATAGCTTCTTGTACATGTTTTATTCCGTCTTGCATTGTGGTCTGCGATCGAGGTCCTGCTTTCTGATACTTGAAGCTCTCGTCCGTAATTTACGTGTGCCTGAGTATAACTTGTGCTATCATTTATAGCCGTGTTATAAGCGAAAGCAATTTCGCTCAAATAATTATCCCACATCCGTTGGGATTTTTCTATGTATTATTTAATCATAGTTTTTATTGTTCTATTTGCCCATTCAACGGAGTTACATTGTGGAGAATACCGTGGTGTAGTTCTATGTTCGATTTTCGCGCTTTTCAGCACTTGTCGAAATTCTTGGAAATAAACTGCCGTCCGTTATCGCTTATGATTACGCGCTGGTATCCGAAACGTAATATTATCTGTTCTCGGACGGCCCGCCCTATTGCGGCACCCGTTGCTTTTCTTAATGCTCTTAGCTCGATTCACTTTGCAAGGCGATCTTGCATTACTAAAAGCATCGTATTTAAATTATTTGATCGTGGTAGTGGCCCTACTAAGTGAATAGAGACCGTCTCCCACGGCTGATCGACGTTCGTCGCGTGCATCGTGCCGGCTGGCGCTGCTTGCTACGCTTTATGTTTGTGGCAGTTGATGCAGGCGCGTACGTATCGGGTAGCTTCACGGAACATACCGGGCCAGTAGTAACATTTACATAGTTTAGCTAATGTTTTTGCTACACCTAGATGACCCGCGACGGGATCATCATGATTCTCTTGTAATATGTGAATTTTTTCATGCTCGGCTATACATATTTTCCATTCACTTGCTTCATCAGTATCGTTGAAGTCAAGTGAATGCAACAGGTGACGGTATAATCTATCGTTTTTTATACGATAGTCCGGAAAACTTGCGGGTACTCTTTGTACAGATTTGTACATGTTGGCGTACTATTTCTCTTTTATGTTTTTAATTGCATTTATTTCTACTGGATTTCAATATAACATCTCAGCTACGTTATTTTCCGCGCCTTTTCTGTATTGTATGTCAAAATCCTTAATAATAATCCTT
Organism: Sycobia sp. Sy_11; assembly: GCA_018907035.1. Lineage (NCBI taxonomy): Eukaryota > Metazoa > Arthropoda > Insecta > Hymenoptera > Epichrysomallidae > Sycobia > Sycobia sp. Sy_11. Next base: position 532,916 of record JACCIC010000228.1, on the reverse strand, counting down.
AATAATAAATCCTTAATAAATCACTTGTACCATGAAAGCATGCCAAAAAATCTTTTCAGCTCCTTCTGGTTTTTTGGTGCGGGAATTTCCGAGATTACTTTTTACTATTTACTAAATTAATTACTCCTTTTATTTTTGGATCGGTCCGTATTCCCTGCGCTTCAACCATGTGACCAAGATACGTAAGTTGAGAGCATCCAAACTTACATTTTTCCGGATTTGGTTTTAATCTTGCCGCTTTTAACTTTTCAAAAACTGTTTTTAAAACCTCCTTGTGTTTTAATAGGTCTCCGATACAATAATAATGTCATCAAAAAATGAAAATGCATTTGGAACCATATCCGGTGTAATTATACTTTCTAAGAGTCTTTGAAAAGTCTCTGGGGCCGTGTGTAAGCCGAAAGGCATCACATTAAAATCGTACAGGCTTCGTCTTAGCACTGTAAAAACTATAAGTGGCTTACTTCTTCCGTCAATTCCATTTGCCAGTACCCATTTTTCAAATCTATATTTAATAAAATTTTTGCTTCTCGTAGCTTATCGAGGATTGCTTGCATTTGTGGCAGTGGATATGCATCTTTCTTTGAGGCTTTGTTTAAGCAGCGGAAATCCACACAAAATCGTGGTTTTCCATCCTTTTTCCTCGCAATAACCACGGGGCTGCTGCATGCACTTTTAGATGATCGGATCACTTCTTCTGCCATTATTTTATCAACTTCTTCATTTATTATTTGTCGCATTGCTTGGTCAATACTGTTGTTTCAATGAGGTCTTGTCTGTGAGTTTTATCTCGTGCTTCACCACTGGCGTAGCACCTTTAAGTTCCCCAAATTATTCCATTTCCTCATGTATAAATTTTCCTAACTCCTCTTCTTGATTCCTTGGCAATTTCACAAGGCCGGGAATTTCAGCTATTTTCGATGCTATTTTATTCACCCATCTATGCGAATTCTTAACTTCCTGTTCTTTTAAAGAAATTTTAATATCCAATTTTAAATCCATCCCAAGTATCTCGTTTCTCAGGTTTTATATAACATAAAATTCATGATAGATATAAAAATTTCTTATCTTACATGTACCTTGTATCCCTTGCATTTCGGATACTGAGGTGCCATTTGCCAGAACTGTCGCATTTCTATTGCCGCTCCTTTGCCATCTGTCTTCTTATGAGCAGATTTTTGATATATCCGGGCGTATCAATGAATTTACCGCCCCTGAATCAATGAGACCCTTAAAATTATGACCACCGATTTTTACTTCTAAGAAGTATCGATTATCTAGTTTTTTTCCGGCCGGGCCTTGGGTGGTCCAGCCACGCGCATGTTTCCCGAGCGCTGACACTGGCAGTCGCGTGATAATGTGCCAACCTTACCGCACCGTGTGCAAAATTTCCTTGGCACGTTTTTGCACTGAAAACGCGTATTCCCTTGTTGTTTGCAACGCCAATAACATTTTTCACGGTCATACGGTAGTGTTACCGCCATAACAGCATTCCGCGGCCTATTGGCGTGTCTCTAGACACGTGTAGTTGCAAATCGGGCAGCATATTTCCGTATAAATTATCCAGCTGCATAATCCGTATAAATTATTCGCGCATTGATCTCTGTAATTCGTCCCATGATGCGATTCACTCAGCAAAATTACGGAACCAGATTTGCGCGTCGCCCCTTAATAATTCAGGAAAACCCTGTAATAATTGTGCATCTGTTAATCCGTAAACAGCACGTAATTCCGAAACTCTTTCCAGTAATGCCTGTACATTTTTCTTGTCAAAATGGCAATTCCATTTTCTCATCTGGTCGGCTACTTTTGCCGTCGGATTAATTGAAATGTTTATCATGGCTTGGTTAGGTGCTAAAAGCATACTATTTTCTCCCAGTAGTGGAGACAACGTTTTTTTGTGTTCTTCTCTGTAATCTGGCGCGTCGTCAAGAAGTTCCGGATTTTGTTTTACATATCGAATTAATCTTTGCCGGAATTGAACAACACTGCCGTCCAAACTTAATTCGAATTTCGCTAATTCTATTAGCAACTGCTCTTTACGAAGTTAAGATTACTGTTCGATTAATTGCTAATATTCTTTTATATGTTGTCTACATGAAAATCCAATCCAAAATCCAATCCTGAAACTTTGCAGTCACTGCGGCTCTATTTGATATTTGGAAGAGCGCGCTCGCTATCAATTCGCGAATTCTCGCTCGCCGGTCTTCGCGGCGCTGCTGGTGCTTTCCCCCGCGCCACGCCTCGCCTCGAAGCCGTCGGCGCTTCCCCTTCGCCGCGCCGCGTCGCTCGTGACTTCACGAGTTCAGCGGTTCGCGAGTGAAATATAATATACTAATTTGACCGTAAAGGGCAAGCATGCCACCCAGATACAGGTCGCCATCCCCTTAATAGGAATCCCAATCACCCTTTCGTAATAGACACACAGTCACCACGCACAACTACCATAACAATTCAGAGATCCCCCGTCCAGCTACACCTCTCGAAGTGTCTCGCGTACCTAAACCTACCAGCGAAATAACTACGACCACGATTGGCGGCCGCGGTCAAAAATGCCCGACGCTACAGCGATCGAAACGATTACCAATACCGTAACAAACAGCCGTATACACCATCGAGTCGAGAAGACGAACAACTATAAGTATCATAATGAACTGTGATCGCTTATAAGACGCCGCTATGATAACAAATGCATGCCACGTCCAAATGATCAACGGACCGAGGGCCAAATACGACATCATGCTGGTGATGCAAGAAGCCGGGACATTGAGTAGATAGATGTCCTGATCGGTAACAGATTTACTGCTATAACTGCGGTGAAAGAGAATTCGCCATGCCCGCGTTGCAGTACATGATATAGATCGAAAAATGCAAAGGGGCAGAAGAATGCGCAGTCAACTTAGTGAACCTGACCCTTATGATACGACTCCAAAAATAGAGAACAGATACAACGATTACCGCAGGGCTATCAACGTGACACCCGAAGAAAACACCTAAAAAATCAGGGTACAGGACGAGGAAAATCGGTTCTTCCTCAATATATGTGAGAAATATTTCCCACGTTAATCGATCCAGGCGCGTAGAAATCATACGTTGGCCTAGATCCCGGCAAGCCAGTAAAATCAGCAATTATACTGCTGATCTCATTCATGCATATGTTAGACGGGAAAGTATGGCCACACGTCAACGAAATGGACCTGTCATTCAATATTGATGACAAGTGAATGCGAAATTCAAAGTTGCCAAGACATAAAAATACGACTTAATCATCGCCATAGATATCCTAACGTTCATGTAGATGACTATCAATTTCACTGACGCAATATGGCACACAGCATGAAAAAGAAAACGGCGATTCGTGACCCAAAAGAACGGATTCAATCACAGCCATAACCGCAGTTACCGGGGGTGGAGTACGACTTGACGGCTCTGATCGGCTCGAGAGGTTACTAAAGTGGCTTATACCCACGCTGAGCGAAACGCTTCAGCTAAGACGCATTCAGCCACAAAATATAGATGTACAAGGGTATCGCCCAATAAAACAGCGTTAACGTCGAATCCCCGATGAACTGTTCAACAGGGACCATCAAGAAATCGACAGGCTGCTCCTGGAAGGCATAATCGTACCACCAGGAAGCTGGTGGACCAGCTGTCCGGTAAACGTCCCGAAAAAGGACGGCAAAATAAGATTATCCGTCGACTATCGGACAGTGAACGTCGTAACAAAAAAGGATGCGTATCTATTACCACACATGGACGTGTTACTGAATTATTTATGAGATACCTATCCTAGATCGACTTGAGTGAGGCCTACCATCAGAAACCACATAATGATAGCAGCAAAGCGATTGCCAACTGCGCTGTCCAACAGAAATGGCCTCTTCCAGTATATGCGGACTTTCTCGGTTACGTCATAGACGAGAACGGCTTGCGCATAGTCCCGGATAAAATTAGTTTGATAAGCGAATATCCGAGGCCTATCTACCTGCGTCAATTAAGGGCCTTTTTAGGCATGGTCGCATGGTACGCGAGATTCAATTAAGATCTCGCCAAAATCAAGCTTCCCCTCACTAAGTTATTGAAGAAAACATCAAATGGCTCTGGGGACAAGCGAAACGGGAGGCTTTTGGCAAGCTTCGAATTCTGCTGATGCGAGCACTCTAATGCACTGACAGACAAGCTAGAACACAGTTAAGTTCACTGGAAACTAATACTTCGCCAAGACGCTTCGGCGTCGGCCGAAAAACACACAAAGGAATACAGAATTACTATTAACCTGGGATGAGGGATAATGCACATATAAGTACGTAAAGCACTGCCCGCAGGGCCAGATATATAAGACTTCGAAACGAGTGCCCACCGGATTAATGACACAGAGCAACATAGAAGTTCCGGCAAGCAAAGGACAGAGCAATTACGTTCTCGTCTTCCAAGACCTGTATTAAGTATTAACAAATACGGCTATTAAGAAAAGCCAATCGTTAGACAATCGCCAGTGCGTTAAAAGAACAAATAATTTCAAAATATACCCTAAATACTTGATAGCTGACAACGGCATGGAAAACTTTAAAGTGGACGACATGGTTTGGAGATGCAACCACGTTTGATATTCAGATTTGGATAAATGTATGGTCAATCTGGCGCCGAAATTTGTAATGTCAAATCACAAAAAAAGTTCCAAAACAAAAAGACGAAGAAACAAGTGAACAAAGGCGAAGAGAAACAGAGAATGGGATTTACAATCCATTCAGAAAAAGATATTAGGATCTCGAGAAGAAGAACGCTGTGGATAACAGTTCCGACAGTAGAGATTCCCAGAAGAGGGGACCGTTCGAGGCATCCCGCTAGAGAATAATAGTCAGCTCCCTACCGCATTGACCAGGCCCAAATATCCATCGAAATACATCTCCCAATAGGCAACTCACAAAGCAGTCAGTTGTCCAATCATGCACTGGAGTAAACCTGCGGACGGCGAGGACCGTTTCTATCGCGGCGGCCGTTACATCTCCATGCGCTCAGTCGCAACGCAAGAGAGGGGCCGATGGAAAACTCGACCAAAATCCCAATAACACAGAAGAGAAAGAATTATTGCACCATCTAAGTACAATATCCCTGGCGACGAGGAGGCCTGCAACGATCAGGAAATTCGTCATAATCTACCGCGCTCAGAAGACTCTCTTCGCCTACGTCGATTTTGAGAGAGAAAGATAGAGAGAGAGAGAGAGAGAGAGAGAGAGAGAGAGAGTTTGTGAACGCCGATTTGGTGGTCGCGTATTTTTGTTCATGATAAACCGGGAGTGTTCGCGCGTGATCGCGGAAACCACACTTGAGAATGATTAAGGTCCATATTAAATCTTGTCCCCTTTATTTTTCAGTGTCAATACTTAAGTAGAGTTTTTCATATGCTCTCTAGCACCTACGTATACCATGGATTAAATTAAATTTAAAAAAAATGAACTTAAATTGACGTCTCCAAGCTCGGCTACTTGATTTTTCTCGCTCTCAGATAAGCACAATAATACACCGGCTACATGGTTCAACGGTTCCTTTGCATTCCTTTGCACAATCTCGTGGTCCCATTATTGGAGCACAAGCGCCATCTCATTAATCGGCACGCCGTTTGTTTTCAATTTGTTAACGATCGTAAAGTACTAGGAATGGGCGAACTTACCGTAATGTTCCGACATCAAAACGGTATCGATGGCACCAGATTGTACGCTAAGCAATTTTGCCAAATTTGGTCGCGCTAATTGTGGGGATATTAAAAGTCCCCATTTAAACGCTTTAAACCGTTTGAATGCCCTACACCTTATACTCTCAACTGAGCCTTTCCAAACAGTTTGATGAGTAGTATTTTGAAAAATTTTCGAGACCCCGCGTACTTTCCAATTGTTTCTAGAAAATATCGCAATGGCTTTACCTTTCGCGCCTCCAGATAGAGAAATACGCACTAATTTTTTCGTATTCGGGTGCAAACTGTCTTCTAATTAGAACCCTAAATACTTCAATCGACTATGAGAGAGCTCACACTTTTTTTCAATAATCGCTAGCCTGGCGCTTACTAACTTCTCAAGTACGATTTCTAACCAGTAAATGTTCTTCAAAATCTTTTGTCATAATAAGAATATCTAAATAACAGCATATATATGACTCAAATTGCGGTCCAAAAAACTAATAAGGCAATGGGAATAGCGAATGGACTAATGAGCCTCTGAAAAGACCTCAGCGTGTTTATTAAGATTGATCGAATAGAAATTTGAGTGAGTTGTTAAGATCCCGATATCGCAGATATAGAGAAAATCCTTAATGGCGGGAGAAGTAGTACATGGATCTAAGACGAACCTGGAGCATGTCATAGCTGTTAATAATGCTTACCTATAGACCGAAAGGTTATCTGCTGTCAAAGAATATAGTTGCACTCAAAATACATTAACCTATTTTTTAAATAGATATATCTACTTATTTATATTTATAAATGTCTCTTCTTAAAATTCTTAAATATTTTTATTGGTCTTGCAGTCCAATTAAATTAAAAATAATATAAAGTTTTATTAATATATGTTTATATTAATATTAATACATATCAATATATAATTAACTAAAAATTACAATGACAGTCAAACTGTTCCTGTTTAAAATCACCCCCATAGAGGAATCTAAAATAAAAATTTTTATTAGTAAAGTACAATCTGACTGTCCCCACCTCCTTTACTTAATTAGAGTTTTTGCTGCTGTTGCCCAACGTTTTGACTCACTACGGCTTCTCATCAGGGGCCAAACTAAACCTTATATTATTATTCTAATCTATATATACCCCTATCACCACTAAACTAAAAAATTTAATTATTTTAATATACAATTTCTCTTCTACACAAAGTGTTCAAAACCAATCAATGTAATAAAGAATGTTAAATGTTATCTAATTTACTTGACTCTAATATGAAATTCACATTATTTCAATTCTTTGACATGTGAATACTTTCCAGACTCTCCATCTTGTAGTTATTATGAATAACATATTCCAAAATATCCAAGTTCACAAAATAAAAAGAATCTAAAAACTTTAAACAATGTTCTTTTAAACCAAAGGTAATATATCAACTATGCAAACTACATTTAAGTTCATAAATTCTCTTTTTTAAATATCTACTTGATTGTGCAATGTAGCATTCATTACAATCGTTAAACAACTCCAGATTTTAAACATAGATCATACTTATCTTTGCAATTAAATAATTTACTTAAATTATAACGTGAGTTACAAGAAAAGAAAAGTTTATTAGTTTAAATTAACTCCTTTCCCCTCGGGCAAATTCGATTTCGCTACTCGTTGAGGAAGAATACCTGTTGAATAACTAAACGAATCAAAAACTAGCGACCAATATAGCCTTTTTAGAAGCGATCTACTTCGAGTACTCGCTGAGAAAGGATACCTCTTGTGTAACGAAATAAATCGATACTCCTCCAACTGCCCGATTCTTTCCTTTTTCTAGTGAAAGATTCTTTTGCGAGGCAAAAGGAAGGTCAACTCTTACATGATGTTTATTTTCCGTATTATAAATGTCAAACCATCTCGCAGCAATTACTTAAATTCAATTAGATATCCATTATTAATTAAAATTCTTCTGACTATCCTCAAATTATTCTGTCTAAGATTTTTATGTGAATTTTGTTTCTCGATCAATGACGCCTTTCAGTGCCCAATTTTGTTTTTGAGTTGGTGGTGTGAATTAAATTCTAAAAACCTACCTGTCAAGTAGGCCATTTATAATCATTAAGGTTGACTTTATTATTATTATATCTAATGATATTGATCTCATTAAAACTCAACTGATCGTTGATTTCAATTTCTTTTGTAAATTTAAGTCTACCATGAACAGAATTAAAAATATCTACCATTTCATCCACAAAAACTCGTGTAACAATTGTAAAGATATCATCAACATAGCAATACTTTCTAATTTTTTCATAAATAATTATCTATAATTGGTGACACAGGTGACTCCACTGGACATCCGTGTTTTTGTTCATGAAAATTATTATCAAACGAAAAACTTCTGTTATTAAACACTAAGTAATAGACTTAATAAATTCATTCATTATTTATTTTGAATGTAAATTAATTTCATGCTATTTTTCTTGTATAGTAGCATTTAATGATTAAATAAATATATAAGTAGTAAATAATAATATATATATAATTATTAAATTATAATTATTATATAGTAATTATTAAATATATAATATCATTTAACAATTTAAAAAAGGTACATTTGCAAACAAAGATACCACATCCAATGAAATCATCTTTTTGTTTTTCGGAATAATATCTTTTACTTCATTGTGAAAACTCCTACTATCTTTAATATCAGAATAAGAAGAAGATTAAGAAAAACATTTATAAATTAAAATATATCTACTTCCCTAATAAATTATTAAGTATCCAGATCAAATTACTTATTTTATCACAATCTAATTAGTGCTCAATCTAAACCATAACTTCTTAACTTATATGTTATGTAGAATGCTAAAATTTCCTCTGAACTCGTACATAGCTATCGAGAACCTCTTTTCTTTTCAATTCTCTATCATAATATACAACTAATGCATATTTTATGAAATGATTTTACAATTTAAAGCACTAAATTGATAATTTTTATGCAATGTCAATTAGTTTTACTCAAATAAAACTTTTTTTATTTTTGCTTCTTTGATTTTATATTTTAAAAATAAAATTTGAGATGAAATAACCACGAACCTCTTACTAAATTTACAAAAATTGGTTCCACTATTATTGTCTAATTAAAAAATATTTATTATTCCTTGAGATAAAAGTGTTATTGCTATAAAACACCATCTAAGAAAACGTTTTCAAATCATCCTAATGTATCACTATTTACTTAAAGACATTGGGTTGATAATAAAGTCTAGAATGAAATACCTTATAACTGTAAACATATAATGAAATTATAAACTTTTTACTCTTACATGAAGCAAATTTTGTTCCCATTGAAAAAAATATTAGGCACTTTATTCTTTGCTGTTTGGGACTTTTTATTCCAACTAAATAAAAAGCCGTAAAATATACTACTTATTCTACAATGGGCTAACGTAAGTGTCTATAGGTTTATGTTCTATTATATATACGTATTATAAAATAAAACAGACTATTAGTAATATATGCAAGTTATAATTTGACTGAAAATTAATTGATAAAACTATTTTAAATATGATACACTTATAAGCCTTGATAAGTATAACTCAGCTACAATAACGTACTTTGCTAGGTGCGCTGTATCGATCTGTTTCATGCTCAAAACTTTCCGCGCACCTTAATTAAAATAAAATTTTCTATTAAAAAGTACGGATAGGAAGGCATAATGATTAGTTTAAAATATTTGTAAATCAAATGTAAATATAATTATTTCTATTAGACTACCAGCAATTTACGGCGATTAGTCATTTTATCATATTTCTGTAAAACTCATACGTCACTATTATATGACTGACCTGTACGCGATATTATTAATATTAATATTATTAATATGTATAATACTGTTTCTATATAGAAATTAAAATTAAGTTGTTATAAAAAGCTTCTATATATATTTTTAATAAACCTACACATAATAATTGTATCTTGTAATTTATACATATATATATATATATATATATATATATATATATATATATATATATATATATATATAATATGGTGATGGCAATGGAATTAAATTTTCTCTTTCTAATTTTAATAAGTTTTGCCTGAACATTATAGGTATAAAAATAATTATCTATGAAATTTGAAATTATTTTACAGCCAAAAAAATTTGGTGTAAGTGGTTACAAAAAGAATTATTTTGTACTACAGAAGGAATTCCTATCTACAGAGCTTGAAAATTTAAATATCTAGTACTCTCCATATTGTATATTTCACGTCTATTTTACACAAAGTTTTAGTGTTGATTATAACACTTGTATTTTTATAATTTTTTAAAATTAATTTTTAAATTGATTTAATATATATGTCCATGAAATCTATAAATGAGTTAAACCGAAATTGAAATTTTTTTAGACGATATTAATTGTGGATTTGAACTAAACTTTTTAATGATATCTTTAAAATCTGTTGTATATTTATGCGATTCAAGCTACAGCTGATCTCATCCACAACGGTGCAAGTCATCTATTCTTAAATAAACAAAAGAATAAATAGTTACTATATATTTGTAACGTATACTGCAAATTTGATACATCTTAATATTGTCGATGAAAGATACATTGAAGTGAATAATAATAATAATAATTTTTTTTTTTTTTTTTGGGAGGAGGAGAAAAATCCTTTATGGATCCCGGAGACCGGTCCCCGGGTATGTAGGGCTCACCTGTGAAGGGCATACCCACTAAAAAATAATAATAATTTTTTTTTTTTTTTTTTTTTGGGAGGAGAAGAAAAATCCTTTATGGATCCCGGAGACCGGTCCCCGGGTATGTAGGGCTCACCTGTGAAGGGCATACCCACTAAAAAACTACCTCCTCAGTGCATTCCCTTCGACTGCTTCCCACAGCTCTGAAAAGAGCTACGAGTCGGGGTCGATAGGCGTGCACCGAGGAGACCTCCTCACGATGGCGTAAGTGTAGCCCAGGAAGCGTCTATGAGGAAATTACTTCTGGGCTGCGCCATCCTATTCGCCCTTGCGGGCTTACACGCCTTCTTCAATTCTTCTTTTGTGATCCAGGATGGCTCAGCAGAAATTGCAAATCCTGGACCACTTCTCATGACTCTCCAGCATCAGCCGAACGATATTATCAGGCCCGCATGGTCCTATGTCTCTCCAGAGGCACTCCCTTTCAAGGCGAAACACCTCGCACTGAAAGAAAAACAAATTATTTCTGGTAAGATTGAGAATTTCCTAAAAAATTCTCCCAAAGCAGAAAAATGATTGTCTACACGCCAGTAGAGAATGTCAATATGATCAATATTCTTAGACAATGTAACGACAATTACAGGGCGTAGAATAAGAAGGCCACTTGTCATCCTAATAGGAGGACTTCTTACAGCTCAAGAGCTCAAAGATAACCTCAAAGATACTAGCTACGGAGTGGCCTGTGAGAACATATTGCACTTCGGGTTTGCGCTATTATTTTCGAGGCTATGTTTGAAGCAGTCTATGTGTATTTAAGATTTATATTTAAAATTAACCCTTTAACGCCCAACTTGACCATTTTTCGACAATATTTTCAGTAGTGTGTAACACTAACTTAAAATGGTTCAAGAAATTCTTGAGATTTAACGTAAAATTGTATGTACTTTCAGAATACGGTATTAAAATTATCGAATAATTTAACAATAAAAAGTTATAAACAAGTTTTTTAAAAAAAACGAATTTTTGAAAAAAAATTCGTCTAACCCAAATTTTCGAATGGAATGAGGGTTCGCTCACACGTCCAATACTTAGATATTTGGTCAATGGCATGTATACTTTATTGTAAAACAGTTGCGATACCGAAATTAAAAATGGCGGCCATCCAAACAACCCTTTTTCCACCAAACTTATCAAGAAAAGTTCGTGATTTTTTTTCTCGATCAAGATCGACTTAACGAAAAAAATTTATAGAACAAAAAGTTGTTAGAATTTATCAGAGACGTCGCGTGGATTTTTTCAGACTTTCTGAGCGACTTTTGGATTTTTGGATATGGCCATTTTTTGATAATTCCAAAAATCGCTCCGAAAATTCTGAAAAAATTCAAAGTATTCTTTGATTAATTCTAAGCACTTTTTATCCTATAACTTTTTTTTTAGAGTTGGTCTTTATTGAATTAAAAATTGTTGAAAGTTCTTAGGCGCTACTGAATGTAACGTTGCCCTGGTTTCACCACAATCAACATTTATTTATGGTTTTTTCTAATCAAAGAACATTATTCTTCGTTTTTTAGTTTACCTCGATAAACTATATCAAGAAATTCAGAAAAAAATATATGCTCTATTTCTGATTACTTTGTAATTTTTTAAATTTTACGATCGTAATAGGTCAGAAGTATAAACTAAAAATACATACTATATAACGCGTAAATTAGCTATCTTTTCTTATACCTATTTTATAAATTACTTTCTAAACTACTTATACCTATTTCATATTATACACACTCATGTTTCTTTCATACATATATCAGCTAACGACCTCAAAATGTCGAGTAATCGAGGAAGTCGATATGACATTTCCTAAAAAGAAAATTACAATGAATATGTATTTATTCCTGGTGAGGATTCGGGACAGTTTGATAATGATGGATCAAATGATGAAGATGAACTTCATGAAAATGTCACGACTAACTCGTCTCTTCAATTTATAAGGGGAAAGCCAACTCGATTTGTTATCAAGCTTTGGGCTCTATGTAGCAGTTTTGGTTACCTTTTTCATTTTGCTATTTACTGTGGTAAAAACGAAACAAATGATAAATTAGCAAATTCTACTCTAGGTAGCAGAGTAGTTATTCAAATGCTGAACAATATGTTGAAATCTTTTTCTCCGCGTAAATGACAACTGAATCATATTTATTTTGACAATCTTTTTACTTGTCCAGATTTACTGGTTCATCTAAAGAGAATTGGTCTTCAAGTAACAGGGACAATTAGAGAAAATCGGGTGATGGTAAAAAATATCTTGGATAAAAAAGTTCCTAAAGGTACTTTTGCTGTACAACATGACCAATCTAGTGGACTGAATTTTATTACTGTGCAAGATTCGAAGCCTGTTTCAATTCTGTCCACTGCAGCAGGTATCAAGCCCTTGGTGCTGTAAAAAGATATAGTAGCACTGATCAATAGAAGGTGGAAATACCATTTCCGAATGCTTTTAAAATTTATAACCAATTTATGGGCGGAGTAAACATCCACGATCAGTACTGTAATAATGTGTTACCAAGTATCTAATCCAAAAAATGGACGTGGAATATTTTGTGGCGAATAATTCAAGCATTTATTACAAATGCACTTATTCTGAGGAATCCTGTTCGACAAAACGAAAAATGTGGGATAAAAAAATTTGCAGTAGAAATAAGCAAGCATTATCTACAAACAGTTTTATTGGCGAAGCATGAGCTTGCAAAAGGAACCAAACGCTCGTATTGCTCGGAATATAAAGTAAGAAGTTCCAAATGTTGTGAGAAATGCAATAATAAATATTTTTGTGAACCATGCTTCAAAAAAAAACACTATTAGTAGTTATCTTCTTTGAGTATTTACTACTAATCAAAAAATTCAGAGTCAAAAATTATTTAACAAAAAACCAAAAAAACAGAAAAAAACAAAACAACAAATAAAACTGATAACATGGGTTTTCAATGAACGTTCACCTCCACGTGGTAAAACCCGGACAACATTCAGTAGCGGCTAAGAACGTTCAACAATTTTTAATTCAATAAAGACCAACTCTAAAAAAAAAGTTATAGGACAAAAAGTGCTTAGAATTAATCAAAGAATACTTTGAATTTTTTCAGAATTTTCGGAGCGATTTTTGGATTTATCAAAAAATGGCCATTTCCAAAAATCCAAAAGTCGCTCCGAAAAGTCTGAAAAAATTCACACCGCTTCTCTAATGAATTCTAACAACTTTTTGTTCTATTAATTTTTGTCGTTAAGTCGATCCTGATCGAGAAAAAAAATCACAAACCTTTCTTGATAAGTGTCATGTGCGGGGAATAGGGCATGTTTTTAAACGCCGAAAAGTGAGAGACACTGAACGTACTGTGACAGGGAGCATTGTCGTGATACAGAACCCAAGTCTTCGCGTTCTCTGCACGGACTCGAAGCGCCCTTTTTCTTAATTTTTCGAGCACATTGTGGTAGAATACTTGATTTACCACTGTGTGACCTTTTCAGCTTTAAGCTTGGCGCTTCTTGTTTATGCCGCGCTGAAGTACTTCTTCTCTCTGCTTCGCTCTCCTTCCTCGTAGGCCGAGCGCCGGCGGTCTTACATATAACGTGTGTACATTCCCCGCGTCAGACCGATGCTTTTCGGAAAAATTCGTTGTCTTCTATGCTCGTTTTCTCAATTCCTCGCGAATAATATTGGAGCATTTATTACATATTATAAATTTTAAACGATCAAGACTAGAGACCTTGACGCTTCGGAGGCTTATTTCATGCTATACAAATAACGCGTTTTTTATTCCACGTATATATATTTTTTTCTACGAATATATATATATATATATATATATATATATATGTCTGCGGAACGCGCTCCATGGTGTTCGTCGCCGCCGCGCGAAAAATTGTACGCGCAATTCGCGAGTGCGCGAAATCGTAAGTCATGTATCGTGTTTAGGCTAAATATTAATATAAAGATTAATAAAAGCTAATGTTTAAGCTTATTTGTGATCTGCTGTAAATACATTGTTGTTACGTGACTGAAAAGAAATCGACTTGGTCATGCTCGTCCCCCGTTCCCTGTTTCCCAGCTCCAGTGATGCCAACGCCAGCAGAAATATGCGAGGTAAGTAAGACACAAAAGCTGGATTATAAAATGGCGCCCAACACGTGAAGCTCAGCGGACAAAATAATAAAAAATCGTTCCAGTAGCGGAAAAGTTCATGTACGCAAATTCAAAAGCGCGTAAAAAGAGTTTCCATCGGCAATTCCAACGCGAAAATAGAAAGTTAAAAACGTGCCGTTTAATGCACCACGTGGCAGATACTTACGGCCATGTTGGAGAGCGGCGCACGAATATGCGCAGTAGCGCCATTGCGTATAGCAGACGCGACCGGTAAGAACGACATAAGTGTCGTACTGATTATACGAATATCCTCCCCTCACCCCTCGTGTTAAAATTCACTTCCTCCTCGTCAATGTTTAAACGTAAATATTAATAAATTTGGAGTCAGCCGTGTCCCCGTAAAATAAGTATCGTCATATATTAATATTTGTTAGAGTAATATAATTTTAAGCTATTTACATGATACTATGTACAAATGTTATTTACTTATATTGTATCTACCTGCTGTCAGATCTATAAATTTATTATTGAGATTAATATTCATTTCAATTTATTCTGATGAATAACATTTATCATATATATATATATTTTTGCAATACATATTTTATATAAAACCATACTTTTTTAAATATCTGATATGTACATGTTTTTTTTAAAGTAATCTGAAATCCTGAACGGTGTACGACTGTCCTTCTCCCTGTCGTCCAGCTCACTAGCTTAAAGAAGCTACTGGCAAATGTCCCTGTGAAGCCTGTACAAGCAAGCCAAAAAGAAATATACTGGCATTGATAGATTTACAAGCGTATATGCTTGAGCGATAACAGCTGACAGCTGCTATACTATATGTATGCAACTTATATGCAAATTTTGTTAGGCTGAGAAATTAAAGGTAAAAGGCAATTCTTTTTGACACTTCTGTAAGACACATGTTGTGCAGGACCACTACACCAATAGTGGAAATTAAATTGGGAAAGATTTGGTGAAATATAAAAATTTTGACTAATAAACTGTTAGTAAAAACAAGCCCTCGAGAGTAATATGTGTTTACGGAAATTCCCAGACATCGTTGCCATCAGCTGAAGAAATCAAGACATTTACAAATCCTAATAATTAAATAATATAGAGATAGTTTATATTTATATACTGAGGCTATTTGTAGTAACAACTTTTTATTTTATCTATTATTATTATTATATGCACGACTGGCATTACTATTCTGCTTATTCTATGTTTTTTGATAATATTCAATTTATATAACAAACAAATATTAATGTATTAAATAATTGCGTAACTTGTTAAAATAACGAATTAATATGTATACGTGAAAGATTGTGCTCTGGGTTGAAAGATATTCTTTCAAGGCGGTGGGCATGTTTACGAAAATTCACAGAACGTCGTGGTATTAAATATAAATTTTATTGTTTTATCATGTTTCTTAAGGACTTAAGGCAAATTTGTTATATTAGCATCTGTTAGCCTTTGTATATTGTTCGGGGCTTTCCCTTGTCCCTCATAAATAAAAACTTCAAGACTTGGGGAACTGCAATTAAGTACAGATGTACTGCAGGTATAAGCCGACCCAGGCCTTGTAGTTTCAAGTGGCTTACGCGTCATAAACATCCGGGCCCTATCATAAACTGTTCGGGCGCTCACCAACTCACTAGCCAACTCCAAACTATGCTTGTGACAAATATTTATTTTATTGAAATTTCGGATTATCCCTTCCACCTCCAATTTCCAATAGCCGGCCAAAAAACGCCCAACAAGCCAGTCTTTTCTCAGCGTCGGTACCGTCAACTGCTGTCTGAAGGTAAAATCAGGCGCACTCCTGATTCAAGTATTCGAAAATAAATATAATATTTCACCTTTCTCGTTGTATTATAACTAACTATATTATGAATGTAATCTTGTTAAATAAAACTGGAATTATTTGTTACATCAACACAGCGTGTTTTGTTTTCTACTTGAGAAACCACCATGCGCAACCAATATGTATATTGCTTAGCAGTCAAGCTTTTTGCATAAAATATATATTCTGTTGCTGATTGGCAGTCTCAAAGGTAGGAGAATAATCGTCAAAACAAGAAGACTCGATAAATGTTATATCTATTTGTTTTAGTACATGTGATAGAAGTATTATGAGTGTCTATTTGTATATGCATTGTGCAAGCTATTCCTGTGCAATTTAATAATATCCAGCAGAAGTTCCGGCGAGTGCACGCCTTTTCAACTTAGTATTCAGTTATACTTATTGAAATCCAGTGAATGTGCTAGTGATAATAACATACATAAAAAGTTAATATCTGTCTGCTATATAAAGCAGTACACGTATAAGCTATATGTTAATTGTAGTGCATATATGTAAGAAATTAAAAACATCAAAAGTGAGGGAAGAAAAGGGGAAGAATTTTCTGGCCCCGCAAAGTGTAATAGACTCGTATGAACCATAGCAATGGTGGTAATTAAATTGGGAATTATTTAAAAATAACTACCAATTTTGGCAAAAATACTTTAAGAGTATTTTATACCATACGAGAGTCTCCGTGCCTTATAGTGTGCTACCAGATAGAACTGGTTTTAGTACCGCATTTTTTTCACTGGAAACTATATTATAATAAATATTATTATAAAGGCAATAAGGAATTGAAAATTATTAGATAGTCGATAAATAATTAACAGTGGCACAGCATGGGATCAGCGTAGCTGTCACGAGCAGAATATGTATTTGTTAAAAGGCATTTTATTATAAGGTAAGGTTTTAAAATAGAGGTGAAGATAAAAATTTGTTAAGCACAACAGACAACGATAAAATCAATACATTCACAATAAATAAGATAATAAGTAAATAAATAAGTGGATAAACAAATTTTTGACAATCAAAATTGGAGCATTAAAGGGTGACATTGACAGAGCAATAAAATTGTCACATAAAGATTTTAGACAAAATAATTTACAGATAGTAAGAGAAACTTTTATTAATATTGGTTATCCAATTCAATTTATTAATAGATTAATTACTGAGAGACTGCTTGCCACTTATAATACCGAAAATAGACATAGTGCAGGAGTTGATGTTAACGGAGGAAAAATTATTGTCTTGCCATGTGTTGGAGGATTGTCTGAAAGAATTGAAAGAAATTTTCGGAAATATAACATTCAAATTTTCATTAAGAATAGCAATAATTTGAATTTATTTGGGGATGGGTATATATAGATTAGAATATAAGGTTTACTTTAGTCACTGATGAGGAGCCGTAGCGAGCTCGAAACGTTGGACAAGTCGTCAATTAGGTAAGGGTGTTGGGGACAGTCAGAATGCACTTTACTAACAAAGAATTTTTTCAGCTAATATTTTATTTTCAGATTAGTCTACGGGGGTGAATGTAAACAAGGACAGTCTGACTGTCATTATAATTTTAATTTAATTTTTAATTTAATTTTTATTTTTAATTTTTATTTTATTTTTATTTATTTTTATTTTTATTTTATTTTTTAGATTTAATGGATTGGACTGTAAGACTAATAAAAAAATATTTATTAACTATTTACAAAAAACAATCTCTTAATTAAATAAATAAATATACACATGAATGAAGCATTCATCGAATAAGCTAGTATAGGCATAGAAGTGAGAGGAAAATAAGGTGCTCTTGTACGAGATAAACTAATTTGAACAAGTTTTGGAATCATAGATGAGATATCCTGGAAATACAAAATTAGAATTACAATAACGATAATTCTACACTAACAATAGTATAAATAATTTTTTTTTTATATAAGAAACAAGATTCTTAAATAATTCCAAATCATAACAGCAAATTCTTTCATTTTGTCAACGAAGAACTGTAGAGATTGTCTAGCCTGGTATTTAATTTTTAAGTATTAACTAAATAATTAGCAGTTAAGGAAATAATAAATAATTGAAATAATAATTAATAATAAATAACAAAGAAAATCAAAACATAACTACAAGGAAAATAGTCAAGAATGAGCAGAACCAGATGACATAGAAATAATAGAAGAGCACTTAAAACATAAACAACATAAATAATTACAATAATAGATTAATAAATAAATAAATAAATAAACAACATTCAACTTGGAAAAAGAACTCAACAATAGATTTCACATTTAAAATAATCAGTCAGAAAGGCTAATGAGGAAAAGCATCTGATTTATTTAATAATAAAAAACTAATAAATAATAAATAATTTCTTTTCGTACAAATAAACAAAAAAATTTTTTTGTTGAAATTTTCTCCGATTTTATAGAAACGCAAAAAGCATGCTGAATTAAATTATTTCATACTGAATAAATTATTTTATACGTTTCGAGCGAGTTCGAAACGTTGGACAAGTCTTCAATTAGGTAAGGGTGTTGGGGACAGTCAGACTGCACTTTACTAACAAAGAATTTTTTCAGCTAATATTTTATTTTCAGATTAATCTACGGGGGTGAATGTAAACAAGGATAGTCTGACTGTCATTATAATTTTAATTTAATTTTTATTTTAATTTAATAATTTATTTTTATTTATTTTTATTTTTATTTTTTATTTTTATTTTTAATTTTATTTTATTTTTAGATTGAATTGATTGGACTGTAAGACCAATAAAAAATATTTATTAAGATAATTTTAGGATTTGGCTCAAAAATAAAAATACAGAGGTAAATAAAATAAAGTATGTTTGAAAAACAAAGGAGTAAAGATTGACAATACAGCATTTTAATAGAATAAGCTAGCAATTTAAAAAATTTTTATCTTTAATTTAATAAGCTAACTATTATAAAAAAAGACTGATAATTATAAGTGATTAGTATAAGTATAAGTGATAAGTATCGGTAGATATTTTTTATTGAACCTTTAACCTGAAAATAGACGTGTATATTATCAGATAGAACGATAGGTTATAAAAACAAGATTCTAATCTATAATTGTATAGTAAATTATATATAAACTAGATATATATAATTATATAAACAATAGCTAAATAATATATAAAATTTTTTTTTTTTTATCAGTGTCATATATACTTGAGTAAAATGGAAGCAAACCCATCAACAAGTCAGGAACTGGCCGACGAAGAAAAGAGGTTAAATAGTCTTTTCACAGTAATGAGGCCAGAACAACTTACTCAACATAATATCAAAACGCAAGATAGTATCGAAGCTCTTCGAGACAGACTAGCACGATTTGAGCTGCGACGAATTTTTGGAAATAGCGCTGCTGAGTGGAATGAGATGAACGACGATATTCATCCAGACATTTTTGAGATAAGCTAATAAAGCAACAGCTGTTAACCGCTGTTGCCGCTCAATAGAGCCCCCAAACAAAATCAGTCACGACGACATCACCATGATGTTTTCCCGTTAATACCCCGAGAGTATAATATGGGTCAAAGGCCGGCAATCATGGTAAACCCTTGGTACAATCTACCAGGACCAGGGAGTGATGCCTATCACCTCTGGATGCAGCAAAAAAAAAAAAAAAAAAAAAAAAAAAGAAAACAAAGGTCGCTCAGTTATGCTTTTAAACATTCCCGGTCGTACCTAGCTTTCGCTTTATCGGCCGTTTATGCTCCAGAGCTTTTCAGTGTTGCTGATCTTTTCTTCTGCTGCGGATCAGTACATCATTGCGACTTTTGTGGACCTACGGTTTATAGTGGGTTCCAAACCACTTTTTATTGCACCTTTTATACTCAGACTAGAGTTGTAACCAGTGCAAAAGCTGGTTTTTCTTATTGTTAATTGTATATTGCGATTTGTAGACGAGCGTATAGTGCTGGTCTACTTATTTAGAAAAAATAGATTTATGTTCCTGTATATATAAATATTGCCTTTGTGATGAATTGCGGTTTCTTGATTTACAGTTTTGTGGACCGGTGTATGGCGCCGGTCCACTATTTTCGTGTATATGCTTTATTTTGTATAAATTACGTTATTTTTATATGATCCTTTGTGTATATTTTCCTTAACAACTGCCAGTTCCCTACCTACCTATTCAGGCTTCTCTATTACATCTGCTTCAAGCAGATGCTCTATCGCTTCAACAGACTCCTTTGTTTGTAGGAGCTCTTTGACTAGTTTTTCGAATGATTTATTTTTCGAAGCCAAGCAAACTGATTCAATAGAGCTCTGACTTCAATAGAGGTGTTATTTTGTCTCTGAATTTCTTCATATTTAGGAGAGACGGTCAGGACGTATTCCGGTGTGTCCACCTCCCCACATGTGCATGTATCGCTCTCTCTCAGATGAAAGCGAGAGAGATAAGACCCGAAGTCGCCATGCTCAGTGAGGAACTGGATTAACCATCGCGACGGCCCGATGCAGTCTGCCTTTATCCTATCTCTGACACTAGGTAGGTAAGAATGTGTCAGCCAACCTTTTGTCGAGTTATTCCAGATTTTATGCCAGTCATCGAGATATCTTTTAGATATCTCTCTCACGGCACGACGTTGGTCCTCAGGTGACGTTGCATTTTTACGATTTGCATGCAGTTCCGCTCTACGCCTGCATTCTAGTCTAGCACGATGGGGAGTTTTCCCGCTATCACTGCTAGAGCGTCTGTTGAGGTGGTTCTGTATGCACCGGTTACTCTAATGAGCGCGTATCTTTGAGTACTTACCAACTTGCGTTGTTTTTCACCACACATTAAATAGTGCCATCCTGTCGCTGCGTAAGTAGCGACAGGTGTGAATAGCCTGGTATAGATAGTACTAAGCGCCTTAAATTTAAGGCCCCATTCCCATCTTGCCAGGCGTCCAATCCTGTTGAACAAATCCACACATTTGGATTGTACTGCTTTCAAATGACAACCGATTTGAAGATGTTCGCCGAAGTGAAGTCCAAGTTATCGTACGCTAATCTCTAATCTCTTCACCCTCGAGTGACCGACCGTAATTCGGGGGGGGGGACTTTCGGGTGAAGGTGACCTCTCAAAATCAACATTCCACACTTATAAGAGGCCAGCTCCATTTTATTGAGGCGACACCAGGATTCCATTTCTTCAATGTAACTCTGGCCATTTCTTTCAATCTCCCTACGCGAGTCTCCCTCCACTAGGAGTGCGATGTCGTCCATATAGGCGATGACCTCACACCCTTGTCTGGACAGCTGCCATAGAAGGTGATCTAGAACAAGGTTCCATAGAGTTGGACCCAGTAGGGATCCCTGCGGGCATCGTTTACTGACCCGAAGTTGTACTTTCTCAAAGCCATCTCGTATGAGGACTCGACGGCCATTCAGGTAATCTTTTATCAGTTTGTAAAAACTCCTGGGACATGCTTTTCTTTTCAATGCTGTTAGCACAGCGGGCCACCAGACATTTTCGAAGGCGCCCTTTATGTCCAGGAAGATTGCTACAACATATTTTCTGCTCGATTCACTCACAGACTTACGCAACTGAACAATGGCGTCTTCAGTGGAACGCCCTCGCCTTAAGCCGTACTGTCTAGGAGATAACCTCGTTTCAATGATCCTATTTAACTTATTCAGTATAAGAGCCTCAAGGGTTTTGCCGAGCAGTAGCAAGAGGCAAACGGGCCTGTAAGAGTTATTAGTAGTAGAGATTAATAAAGATTTCCCCTCGGGGGGAGAGCGTTAGCCAAGGACTTCATATCTTTTTTCTCTTGCGTTTCATCCTGCAAATTGTCTGGAGTGAACAGGGTATTTAGCACTGCCGTACAGGTGCTCATCCAGTCCTTCGTGTAGATGTTATTAGCCAGACAGACGTTGCAACTTTATGGACTGCTTACCCACTTGGAGTCGGTAATCTACACCCCAGAGGTTCTGATTACCCTTTTCTGTGACAAAGTCTTGCCATTTGATCTCTTTAGTATGTCTGAGTCTACGGACATACTCCTTTCTGGCCGCTCTGCATTCTTTCTTGAGGTGTTCCCGTCTGACGGGATCACTCTCTTTCTGGAATACTCGACGGGCTCGATTCGTAGCCCTTTTCTGCCTATCTAACTCAGGGTTCCACCAGGGAACCCTTCTAACAGCTACCCTACTCCTCGATATGGCAGCATTGCACGCTTTCCTCAAAGTGGCTGTCAGTGAGCGAAGTCTCTCAATTGTCTCCATTTTGGAGCCGGGTATTTCTTAGGGACCTGGTCCCATTCATCCTCGAATACAGCGCAGAAAGTATCCCAGTTCGCTTTCTGCGTGGAGTATCGCTTTAGCTTGTTTCACTGATTTGTAGCACCCGAACTTGCAGGTGTGCTTGTGCTCATTAAGGTGGAACTTGATCGTACTATGATCACTCGCGGTCCAGTTCTCTCTGACGGCCCAATCTGTAATTAGTGTCTCCAGATTTGTGGTGAAAATAGTTACGTCCACGTTTCCTTCTCCAACTTCATTGGAGACGGTAGCGATACTCCCTGGCACATTGGCGATCCGGAGATTCCACTGCGCTAGAAAATTTTCCAGTTCTTCCTCTTTGCGGTCGGTGCGATCAGACGCCCACAGGGGAGCTCTGGCATTGGAATCAACACCTATTAGCACCATCCTCCCTCGAAGTGCGTGCAACACCTTACTTAAGTGTTGAAGGTGTACCCCTGTTTTGTGGCTCAGCTTGAAGTATCCACTAACCACATATATCGTTAAAGAACGCAACCGAACCTCCGCTACAGCGAAGTTGGTGTTAGTTAAGTGCGTTAGTTTCAGCACTGTCACCTCGGAGTTGATGACTGCTATAGCCGCCCAGGGGATTTGCCCATCAACATATACCATCCGTGTGCGAATACCTCTATTCGGCCACTACGCTGGTATGGCTCCTGGAGAAGCAGGTTGTCTACTCCTTTTTCCACACATTTAGATCTTATTTCCGGTGTGCTCTTCTGGCATTCAACTGCGCAAGGCGCAGGACAGGTCCACCTCGATTAATTCGTCCATTACTGGCCATAGTCCGTGGAGTTCACTAATCTTTCCATGGCAGCTTTGTACGCAGGACACTTATTGTCTATTGACCCATGGTTACTTGGCCTCTTGGTATTTTTACAATTAGCACACTTTGGTTTTGACTCTTTCTTCGTACAATCTTTGCTGCCATGTCCCTCTGAACTACAGTGGGAGCAGCATTACTCTGATTTGCAATATCATTGGCACTTGTAGCATCTCGTGACGCGGAGGTAGTCCTGTACTCTGCAGGAGAACCATTCGACGTAGACTCTCGTGCGTTGTAGCAGTTCTTACTGGGGCCTCAATTTCAAAAACCTCCGTGATGCTTTTTGACGCCTTAAGTTTTTCAAGTCCCGCTTCTGCTGCAGTTTCCACAAGGAGTCCCCGCCTGGATTCTCTGAGGTTTCTTATTTGGACCTTGGCCTTGGGTTAAAAGTCTTTTGCAAGACTTCCTTCGCTTTGCTGGTGGCGGATATTTTTTCGTCATCCCTCGGGTTCAGAAAGACCACTTTTGGCTGTGGTCTGATTGCGGCTTTAGCAACTTGGGCCTTCGGAGCGACCAACTTGCGGTCTACCTGTTTATTTGTTCCTTTGGATACCCCAGATGAGCACGTCTGCGGTTCCTTGCTTCTTGCGGCAAGCTCTTGTGGAGCCTCCGATCTAGCCTCCGCGCGAGCACATCTGATGGCCAACTCTCAGATGACCAGCATTAATTCATTGAGGTTTTTCAGCCTCTCCTTCCTTATTCGTTTCCTCAGTAGCCTTGAGAGATGCCTTAGTAACCTCAGAATGATCCGCAGCCTGGGCTGGGACCACTAGGCAATACCTGGTAGACTGTTAGGTAGTTCTGGACAACTGTTACGCTTTGTCGGCCCTGACCGGCTGGTCTGCACTTTGCTTTACTTTGCTTGCCGCTTGGGTGGTCACTGGTTTGGTCTCACCTGCTTTGGTGAGCCGAAGCTGCGGCGTCTTTTTAGTATTCCCAATGTTATTTTTGGGTAGCTTCCTCTCTGTAGTTCGAGCCCTAGTGGGCTCTTTTCTGAACTCCCTAGCCTCCCTATCTTTCTCCTTATCCTCCTCTACTACTTTCTCCTTTTCGTTTTTATTATTCCTATTGTTTGTACGTCCACCTTCTGAGGTAGCTTTACAGCATCCCGTTCGGTGGACAAGATTTTTAAAGAACGGACGGTCTATAAATTTCACTGGCATTTGTAATGGCTCCCATCTTCTGCCGGGGAACCATGCATCCCCTATTGCAACTGCCATACAATTTAGAATTTGGGGGGTTTTTATAGAGTAGTTCCTTCTTTCCGCCAGGCGATAAGGCCAAGCCCCCGGTCCATTAAAGCAGAACGTTCCAACGATATGATTGTCGGTGGTCGCTGAACCACTTGTACCGTAATTACCGGTTTGCGGTAATTAGGAAGTACGCGCCAATTTCCCACTCCCAGCACGTCCCCAATTCGGGAGGACGATAATCGATTATTTTGAAATATCGAATTATTAAGAAAAATATTTCCAGCATTGGTCGATCCGGGGGCACGCGATTCATATATTGGACCACGTCCTGCAAAGGTTGTGAAGACAGCCATTATACCGATCATATCGTTTATGCAGCTACCAGATGGCCAGAGCTGCTCCAACGACGGAGAAATAGATCTACTCCTGAAAATAGATGAGCAACAGATTTCAATGCACTTCAGAGTGTCTAACTCATTACAATTATTTAATTTGCCTTAGATCTTAAGCTATACAAGCATCTTTAATTTTGATTTCTTTCAGTATTAATAAATTCTGCTATTACGTTGTGTATTTTACCTAGCTGAGGTACTCCAAATAAGAGTATGCTAGGCGTCTGATACAGATTTATGATCTATTTATACTGTTCGTAACGGTTTATCACCTTTTTCAATTACCTGAAGCTTACCTTCTATTTTTCCATTTGGTACGTTACATACAATACATTTAAAACAGTTTTTTATATGATTAACTAATTCTTTTTAAGTTCTGCGAACCAATACGTTTTACTTATGATTTCAATAACTTTTTCAGATCCCATGTACCCTAATTCATCGTGGTATTTAAACAAAATATTTTTTCTATCTCGCGCAGAACAACAAAAAGTAGTTCTCCCAGTTTACGATAAAAAACGCCGTTTCTCATCTCGAACATTTACTTTCTAATTCTTCAAACTGTGTTTTTATTTCCAACATATTTTTATCAATATTTTGTATAATAATCAAATTGGTTTTTTGTCGATAACAGCGACGAAATTGCATCAGCTGTATGACATTAAACCGACATAGCTCTGTACCGATTTTGTATCTCACGAAATGGGATAATTCACTATTAAATTAATATGCTTATCAATTAGCAAAATTCTTTATATACTAATTTTATATCGTAATGTTCGGTTTTCGTTTTATGAAATTCACATTACGATAATTGCAAATCCTGTTTGTTTTCTCTTAAAATTTTAAAAATCTCTTCCAATATTTCTATATGGAGTTCAAGATTATGTATTGCAACTAAAATATCATCCATGTAAATTATGATATCATTTGAGTCAATCAATTGTTCTAAAACTCGCGTTTTGGTGAAAAATTATCGGTGCTACTTACAGTCCAAGTGGCATTTTCAAGAATGCCAATTCATATTGACAAAATGGATTGAAAAAAGACAGAAATTTGATATGATTCAATAATACAATTTGAGCGTCGATTATGAGCAATAGATACTTGTCCGATATTAAATATTTGTTTAACATATCGATACACAGGCTAGTCTTACCATTGATTTTCTTTCTCAAAACTATAAGAGAAGACTATTCCGAATGGATTGACCTGATGATTTCATGCTTTAATAAGTCGTCAATGATGTCTTTTAAATCATATACGTTACACAGTTATTTCTATTTTTCTCAATTTTTTGATATGACTGTATCTCATAAATTCCTAAAATAAAAATTTCAAATGTGTCTTGGCCTACAACAGTCGATGAATTCGCATACAATTGTGTCAATTGCGTAACATTGTGTTGCACTGCTGTCAAATATTGTTGTTGGCCGGAGGTCGATGGTGTCATATTCCCAACATTTTCAATCTTCGCCTTTCTTTGTTTGCCGTATCTCTTCTTTCCATCCAAGTTCATACCAATGTATTTCTGTATCTAGCTGTTGCAGTTACATTGGAAGTTCGATTTTATTCCCTATTATATTAGTATTATCTTCACGTTAAATTTCTTTGAGTTGATGAACTGTCAAGTGATTCACCATTTTCAAAATTTCCAATTATTTTTATCAGCGTCAAGGTGCACAAATCTATTCAAAATTTACTTTCTTGTTTAAAACAAAGCAAAACGATTAATTCTGAGAATTCCGAGCTCTTATACCCTTCCAAGCAATAGATCAACGTGACAAACCTCGAACAACGATGGCTATGTTTTTTCCTTAAACAATGTCAAATCATATACTTCAATGATCACAAAAACAAGCACATTACAATATTTCAGACTGATTCGTTCAAATTTTCACTCACAAAATTCGGTTTGCCAAATTTGAATTTGTTCTTGCTTACTCGCAATATCTCCATTTCATCGTTTGAAAAACAGTATTTCAAAATTAATTTTCAGAACTTATCAATTCAATTACATCACTATTTTGCTCGATGCCACTTCTATGCAGTGGAGGGAGTGGTTTTACTGATGTAAGGAAGTCACTTCTTTCGAATATAACTAGCATTTTGTTTAGCTGGAAGGCAAATAAGGGATTGAACTTGAGGAGAGTTGATCATTGAGGAATGAATGTTCATAAAGTTTTGCTTCAAACTCAGCAAAATTTTTACCGAAAAAATTCAATGATGCAAGAAGTTTATGTTAGTGATTATTTATTTGGTGTAAAAATTAATGAATGGTTTCGGCGCTTCAAAAACGGCAGGGAAGACCTTAATGACGATGAACGTCCGGGTGAACCGAGAGAAGCAGCAAACGAAAGGAGCATCGAGAAAGGTCATCAATTTATGAAAAATGAGCCAAAATCGTCGGTGCCTTACATGAAAATGAAATTATATTTATCAAGAGCATCACCATCATGTCCAAAATGTTCGTTGAATTCATTCTAAAGACATCATAAAGAAACCAAAATGCTCATCGCTTACAATGATTCTGTTTGAAAAGAAATTAGATATTTAAAGTTAGATTCGGAAATGTACGTTCGGGTGCAATAAATAAACTCACACTACAGAAATTAGTTACGTTAAAAATGTAATTTTTATTTAAATGTCCCTAGAGGCGTAAAAAAGTCCACTCAATGAGTGGAGGAAGAAGCCGTTAAATTTCAATAATCATACGAATAAATGTAGAAGTATGTAAAAGTAATAATTATGACGCTTGGATAAGGGTCCTACTGTAACGGCCGCCACAAAATACACTCTTAATTTCTAAACACATATACGTTACTCACACTATAATCTAGCTACTCGAACACACTCTGCGCAAGTAAGGCTGCCGTAACTCGCTTTATTACGGCAAGTGAAGCTTATTACGCAATTGCCTCCTGCTCTGCGTTGCGGCCCCACGAAGATGAGTTTATAGTCAACTACTCACTACTTTTTATACATGTGTTCGCGTGTTTACTTAAAATAATTTTGTACAAGTTTCAGTTCTTTGAATTTTCTTTACACTTGTGAGTATTCTGATTACATACCCACAAGATGAGGCAATCCACGAGATTTAATATAATATATATGCTTCTTCATTCTTCTCGGTTTTATAAGCATCTTGCAGTGAAGGTGCTTATAATATTCTTAGTTTCCTTAACGCAACTAAAAGACAGATGATAATTATCACGCAACGTACTTTCTCAGTTACTACTAATATAATTCCATTTATTCTTGGTCGTTTATTTCTGTAGGATTTTTCTGTATCTATAACTATTTCTATATTTGTTTTCCTCGTTCTGTATCTTAATAATTTTCTCTGTAGAACAGTTTCTTCTATTATAATAAATTAATTTACATAATAATAATTCTTTTTCAAAGATAACACAAATAAAAACAAAAACATTGCATTTAATAAAACAATTATAACAACATGATAATATAATAATATAATAATATAATAACAATACCTACATACGAAAACATAACAATAAAAAAATTAATTTTAAATTTAATAAATACTCAATAAAAAATAAAATAAAGCATTAATTAATTTATATATTCTATATATTGGGTGTACAAAAAGTTTCCGCCATTTTTTATAAAGAAATAAGAATTTATTGTAAAAAACAGGTACAAATAATGTCATTCCAAATATTGCTCATTAATTTTGACGGTTTTTCGGGCAGCAAGTGGATACGTCTACAAAATTGCACATCTTTTGAGGCGATCCACGAATCGACACATTTCTCCAATTGCTCGTAAGAAGTGGAATGCTGTTCAGCAAGACCATGAGTCATCGACCGGAATAGACGGTAGTCTGAAGGAGCAATGTCTGGTGAATACAGCAGGTAGGGTAGGACGTCCCAATTCAGTGCTTCTAACGTTTCCTTTACGATTTTTGCAACATATGGCCGAGCGTTGTCATGCGTTATAATGCGTCTCTTCAGTTCGTAAGTAACCCAATTTCCTTGCTTTTGGATCATAGCCAGGGTTTTGAAACGTGAAATAGTTTGTTGAGTCACTCCTAACTCTTGTGTAAGTTCTTTTTGCGTTTGACACGGATCTTCCTCCAGTAAAACTTTCAATTCTGTGTCACCATACACATTGGGCCTTCCACTGCGCTTTTTGTCCTCTACGCCAAAATCACCACTTTTAAATTTTTGGAACCACTACCGACAACTTCTCTCACTCGAATTAACATCAGCATATGCTTTTAAGAGTAGCCGTTGTGCTTCAGCTGCAGATTGCTTTAAATGAAAGAAATAATATATATATATATATATATATATATATATATATATATATATAGCCAACATTTTAATAAATCTTACATAAAAAAATTATTCAAAGGAATGTATGGCTATATATAATTTTTTCATTTTCCGTAAAACTAAAAATTTCTTTTTTTTTTTGCAAAGCTGGCGAAAAGGTCAAACTCCAGAACGACTCTTAATGAATCGAATTAATATTAATCATGAACATAAAAATTTAGAAAAAATTATCGAAATGTCGATTCTTATGTTATGTTATATTCTTATGTTATGCGATTCTTATGCATAGGATTCTTATGTTATGTTCTACATCTTATCTTACGTTATAAAAGAAGGAATAAGATGTTAAAAACTCATTGTTAAATTAAAAATAAATAAAGATCATATTACATTTCCTCATGAATACAATATGACTAGATCATAGATGTCGTAAATAATGAGGCCCAACGTATATTTTCGATAACTTATGAGCGGAATGTATAGGTGAATGAATCGACTTGCCGCGAGTACTTCAAACGGTTCAAAAGTGGGTATTTGAAGTTGATGACAAGGATTGCTACGG
Source organism: Sycobia sp. Sy_11 (assembly GCA_018907035.1). Classification (NCBI taxonomy): domain Eukaryota; kingdom Metazoa; phylum Arthropoda; class Insecta; order Hymenoptera; family Epichrysomallidae; genus Sycobia; species Sycobia sp. Sy_11. The sequence goes on along the minus strand of JACCIC010000228.1, from coordinate 503,028 downwards.
AAAGACGAACAATTTCAAAGTCGAGGAACTACACTTTTCTGGATAAGAATCCGAATCAGAAGAATCCATTCGCCACGAACTTGCTGCATCTTTAGGCATAACGAGCCGTTTAATTACACCTAAAAGTATTGGCATTCCTTCAAAAGGCTGGAAACTGGGCAATGTACGAATTGAAGCAGAATGACGAGGAACGATATTTTTGCATGTCCAAAATTCTGCTGCAGCGATATAAAAATAAATAATTTTTGCATCGTATTGTCACTGGTGTTTAAAATCGTATATAAAGCCTGGCGAGATCACCCAATCGACGTCAGAATTGAAACGAAATATTCACAAAAATGAAATCATGGTGGTATATGATTGGGAACAAAAGCGGGTCTTATAGTAGAAACTGCTTCTGATTGGACAAACTTTCAAAGGATGAATGTATAGAAGCTAGCTTTTTCGTTTGAAGCAAGTACTACTGGAAAAATGGCTAAAAAATTATTCCAGGCATGAGTTCATTATTTTCATCATGATCAAACACGGAAAAATGGTACGGCTTCGGTCAAAAATTATTTGGAGAATAGTAGCACGGAAATTCTGCCTTATACAGACTTGACGCCATCTGACGGGCACTTTTTTCGCTCAATGTAGGATGCTCTGACCGAAATATGCCTCAATTAAGTAGAGAAAATCGGAAATCCGTCCAATAGTTCTTGGGCTTTAATGATTCTTCGTTTTTTTTGGTCAATTCATAAACTGCCAAAAAATGAGAAAAGTTATAGTTTCCAATGGGCCATACTGTGAATAAAGGATATGAAACCATGATTTCATAATAATAAAACCTCACATTTTCGAAAAAATGAGAAGCACTTGCGATGAGCCATACGTTCGCGCAATTAATGAATAAAAAAAATAGATATAAATCGTCGTCGGCGCTTTTAATTAAAAGCTTAAATAATTTAATTTAACAAAGCTTTTAATAATTTTCTAAAGCTACGCGGGGCAAACATTTAGAAAATTATTTATATTAAATTTAAAAATGTATAAAATAATAATAGATAGTAATCAAATAATTGAATTGTACTTTTGTCGACTGCCCATATACAAATTAATAAATATTTTTTTATTGGTCTTACAGTACAATCAATTCAATCCAAAAATAAAATAAAAATAAAAATAAAAATAAAAATAAAAATAAAAATAAAAAATAAAAAAAATAAAAAAATAAAAAATGAAAAATAAAAAAAATAAAAAAAAATAAAATAAAATAAAAATAAAATAAAAATAAAAAATGAAAAATAAAAAAAAATAAAAAAAATAAAATAAAATAAAAATAAAATAAAAATTAAAAATAAAAATTAAATTAAAAATTAAATTAAAATTATAATGACAGTCAGACTGTCCTTGTTTACATTCACCCCTGTAGACTAATCTGAAAATAAAATATTAGCTGAAAAAATTCTTTGTTAGTAAAGTGCAGTCTGACTGTCCCCAACACCCTTACCTAATTGAAGGCTTGTCCAACGTTTCGAGCTCGCTACGGCTCCTCATCAGGGACAGATGAGGAGAAATGTTCTCATGCTCTTTTTTTTTTACTTTTTATTTTTTATTTTTATTTTTATTTTTTATTTTTATTTTTTATTTTTATTTTTATTTTATTTTTGGATTGAACTGATTGGACTGTAAGATCAATAAAAAAATATTTATTAATTAGTAATCAAATAATAATATAAGGAATAATAGATATGCTCTCTCATCGAACGACACGCGTCAGTAGCGAATATCGGAATACCGTGGTACGGGAACACGCGAGCCTCTATACTCGCGAGCATAGTCCAAACATATAAAACGAGTGTCCCCAATGAAATCACCCACCGTATTTAATTTATAAAATACATTTAAATATTTTAAACGCCAAATATATGTACACATACGTATATGTATATTCTTGTATGTATATAAGACAATATTTGTACGAAGTATAACGGCTGCGCGTATATATAATTATTTATATTAAATATTTATATATTTAACATGTATTTATATAACTATTATAATTATAATTAATATTAATTATTACTAATTTTTTTTCTTTTTTTTTGAGGAGTCTGTGAATGCTATTTATGCATTTCCAATGTCCGTTCTCCAAGCACATTCCTGGAAAACGGTCATCGGAATATGTACGACTCGACACAAATCCCATATCACTACGCACTAAACACACATCTCCGTGTTGCACCTATACCAGCCCGCAACTGTTAGGCACATTACTTCAGCCTGGGCGGCTGTCCTTCCGTGGTCATTTGACGTCCATCCCTTTAATCCCAGGTTCTCATGCATACTCGGTACCACGTTCATCAAAGCAGACATCCATCTGCTTTTTGCTCCGTAGCACATTCGTAACGTATTTTGCAATCAACCGCCAGCTCTCCGCGTCCGTTGTAATAAGATTCGTTACTTTTTCTGGCATGATGTCGCCTATCCTCGTCTGTAGCCCTAGTCGTAACTCGATCCAATGCTCGCACACAAAAAACGTGTGCTCCACATCGTCCCAAGCCCATCCGCAGTACGTGCATTCCGGAGAGGTAATCCTCTTCATCCTATAGACGTACTTACGGAAGTATCCATACCCGGATAGAAACTGAGTAAAGTAGAAGTTCACCTCCCCGTGTTGTCTCGCGTTCCACGGACCGATATCGGGTATAAATCTTTTCGTCCATTGTCCATGTTCGTCCGTCGTCCACCGCCTCTGCCATGTTCAGATCGTCTTTATCCGTTCTTCTGTTGCAGCGTCTTCCCTTCCAACGTTTCAACTCCGCTCGTGAATACGTTTCCGTTCGGCCGCGAGTAGATAGATGGGAATGACCCTAGCGATCACGAAAACCGCGCTCTCGGACACGCTGCGATACGCGCACACGATTCTTAACGCGTCCTCCCTTTGTACGCTTTTCATAGCGTTCGCGTGTTTTTTTATATTCATCGCGTCGGCCCATACCTCCATTCCGTAAAACAGGATCAGTGGGTACCGCTCATCAGCAGTCTTCGTACGTTCTGTCTAGGTCCTTTCGTGTTGGCCATTAGTCTGCTTAAAGCCTTTGTCTTTTCAGCTGTGTTATTAGTCACGTCTCGTACGTGCGACCAGAAGTTCAGCTCCGTATCCAAGGTTACCCGAAGATACTTGACCTCACTCCTGGTTTCCAATCTTTCCGTCCCTAACATGATCGGAATTACCGTCTCTAGATGTCTGCGAGTTACTAACAGTAACTCGGTCTTTTGCAGCGCTAGTTGAAGTCCATGGTCGGTCATCCATTGGGCTACCCGTCGCATGACCTGATTCATCTTTAACTGAATCAGTGAATCTGTTGTGAAACAGTCGCGTGCGACTATCGCAGCTGCCACATCGTCAGCGTACGGTACGAGCCGCACGTCCAAGGGCATGTCCAGTCTTAGTAATTATTATTATTATTAATATTATTAATATTATTATTATAAATCGGCGGCTCGTCCGATGTTAGACGAGCGGCGACGATGATACCCAATAATTTGATTATAAAAGGGCCTGCCAAATGCAAAATCACGGAGTTCGTCCAGTGAACCGGCCGACCCAAGAACGCATAATTCGAACACCTCCCGGACCTAGAACTGTCCAGAGCTGGATAAATCCTGCCTAAGAAATTCCTCCGAAACTATTACCTAGATTAAATTCTACCTATCTCGTTTAAATTCCCCGCGTGGAAACTAAATGGGTATCCGTGCAGTAAACAGCGCCGGATAAATAAACGTCGCGGAAAATAGCGCGAACTTAGAATTATTGTTTGTTATAGAGTCATGTCCAATCAAGTGTGTGAAATAAACATATTTTATGTTTTTGTTACTAAAATATACCGTGTTCTTGTAAATTATTTTTCTAATCCACCGCCCGATCCTGAATATACTTCCTGCCTTCTAAAGTATCTTAGAAAATATCGCGTAAGCTATCCCGAGGGGGATAGGGATGTTACAATTCTAGAACACATCTTGTTAGATCTTTCCGAGTACCTGCCTCACAGATTCTTGGGTAGATTCAACGGAGTCAACATATCGACTTTTTAGGAATTTTTTCAAATGGGGAAATAGGAAAAAGTAACATGTTCGGTGGATAGAGAGACTATGGTAAAAATTGCGATACCTTTAGACGCCAAAAACTGAGAGGTACTGAACCCACTATGGTAGGGAGCATTGTCCTGATGCAGAAACCAAGTCTTCGCGATATCTGGACTCACTCTGAGTCGCTTTTTCGAGCACATTAAGTAGAATACTTTATTAACAGTTTGTCTACGTAATACAATCACTTTGTGAACCACCCCTTTGCTGTCAAAAAAGCAAATGAACATGGTTTTCACTTTCGACTTGCTCAATCTCGCCCTTATTGGCTTTGGCGCTCGAGGGAACACCCACTGTTCGCTTTATCGTTTCGTTTCGGGGTCATATTCACATATTGAAAAACTAACTTTTATTACCAGTAATAACTCGATCTAGAAGAGTACGATCACTTTCAACCTGCTCGAGACAATCATGAGCGATGTTCATTCGGTAGGCTTTTTTCCTCTGAAGGAAAGGATCTGAAAGCTTCTTCGGGACCATCTTTGCGCACAGCTCATTCATGGCGAAATCTTTCTAACTCTTTTCCCGGTTAATATACAACTCATCAGCCAATATTCGAATGGTTAGTCGCCGGTCTTGACGAACAAGGGCGCGGTTGCGTTGCGCATTCGCATCGGTTCGTACTTGCATTAGACTTCCGCTCCGTGCCTCGTCTTTGACGCTTTCACAGCCTTTTTTTAAAATCGGCATGCCATCGAAGCACCTCACTGCAACTCAGGGCATCACTACCATACAGCTTAAGTACTTTTTCATGAGATTCTGTCGCAGTTTCGCCGAGTTTTACACAAAATTTTACCACGCACCGTTGCTCTAAATTTCTTCTGCATTTTCGTGACATGTACTACTCGGGCGTTGTTACAATACACTAAATAGTTGGTGAATATATGATCATACAAAGGTCATCAAGGTCTCATTCGACAGAGTAGGGATCTACTATTAGGTAGCGGAGTTACAGGTTTGCAGTGTTATCACAGGCCGAGCAATAAAATAGCTCGGATTACTTAATTGTTTGGACTCGTAAACATACAGCGTCGCAGATATGACTTATATTAGCTCATGGTATTCGAAAGCAAAAGTTATGTATAAATATTAATATTCATGTAGGTCAATTATTTATTGATTTTTGCAGGCTGTGGGCCAATCAGGACTCAGAGAAGTGGGTCATCGCCGCGAGCGTGGAAGAAGAAGGTCAAACGAAGGCACACGAGGTGAAATCGAGCGGACACGTGAAAGACCAATAGTTGTTATTTTTCCTTCCTATTGTTAACGTTCGCGTAACAGCTTCGCTATTGGAACACTTGCGACGCAGCGACGAGAATGCTTCTAGTGAATAAAGATGATCTTTCTTGGTCTAACTTTCCCATATTGTTTTCAGGATATCCTTTTTTATAACATACCACTCCACTACATTGGAAATTGAAGAAAAGTCGGATGGCTCGATTGGCTCACCGTTATGGGTCCATATTACAAAAACTGTTATGACGTTCCTACCCCTCCCCGGGAATAGCCAACGAAGTATATTGCCGGGTAATTGAGAGGGGAGGAAGCATTTGCGGGAACGGACGGCAGATCGGGTAATATTATAATTATATAAGTATAATTACCATTTAACACAGTCTAGTTTAACAATATAAATATATATATATATATATATATATATATATATATATATATATACTAGCATCCCCCATCTCGGCTTCGCCCGAGATAAGAATTTAACCGATTTCATAAACAATTCAATAATATCTAAGTAAAAATACTCTTATATATACAAATCTATATTTCTATAAATAATTGACCGTAATTTACCTATCGTCGCTTCTGTATAAAAAGCTGCTTCAATGTAGCGTCCACTTCAAAAAGTTAATATTTTGTCGACCATTTTATACAATATATATATATATATATATATATATATATATATATATATATATATATATATATATACATGCATATTAAATACGGCTTCAATGGAAAAAATTGTACTTTCGAGTTCGAGCGGTAGAAAAAGATGTGCAAATTGTCTCGAGACGACGTTTAAAGAGAGAATCATGTTCGGACTATAGGAAATATCTCGGGACGACTGCTATAGAGAGTTTTGTGTTGGGGAGGTAGAATACAATTTCCAGTTATCCCGGGACGACTCTTACTGGGAGTGTGCGTGTTCGAATGATAGAATACTAATCTCTTCATAGAAGTCGTAATGAGATACCTGGACATCGTTTCCCACTAACTATACTCCCCGTTGAAGCCGTTCCAAAACATTTGGAAATCGCATTCTATCATCCGAACACGAAACTCCCCGTAGAAGTTGACCCGACATACCTAAACATCGTTTCCTACCAACTGAACACGATAGTTCCAGTAGAAGTTGCCCAAGAAAGCTAGCATGGCTTCCTAACGACTCAACACGATACTCCCCGTAGAAGTCGTTCGGAAAGATTACCGTCTCAACATGAATCTTCACATAGAAGTTGATTTCCTCATATCTGGACGTCGTTTTCTATCAACTAAATATAATATTCCCCGTAGAAATCGCCCAGAGACACCTGGACATCGCATTCTATCCATCCAAACATACAACTGCATGTATAAATCGTCTTGAGGCAACGGGATATCATAATCAACCGCCCGTACATGCTAATACAATATTTCTCAGTAGAAACCGTATTTAAAATGTGTATATATAATATGTACAATATAATATACATACAATATATATTACATATTTCGTATATTTTCGTTTTTTCGTGGTGATGCCAATTGAAATTCAAGCAAAATTGTACGGCGCACAGCATATTTTTGAGCAGACGATGGATATTTCCTTTTTCAGAAGAAGTGACAATATATATCTATATATACATAGTTTTGAGGTTGGTAAAAAAATTCTGTTTTGCCATCATTTCTTTTGTTCAAACTAAAAAAAACGTAGTCTTTGTCACAATTCTGAAGTTAATATAATGTATAAAAACATAAATATAATTGCCGTCACAAATTATATTCAGTATGATTTGACATACAGAATCATTTTATAAGAGAAGGGAAAGAAAGACACAGACAGAGAGAGAGAGAGAGAGAGAGAGAGAGAGAGAGAGAGAAAGAGAGAGAGAGCCAGATTTTCTCACGTAAGAGAAAATAAAATTTACAAAAATGAAAATATTTCCATAAGGTGTGAGTGTAGTGTCAGATTAACCTGAAGAATAAAAAAGGTAATACCGACTAACGTCACACCTTCTTTAGGATACGAATCCCAAAGTTGGATATGAACATTCGTTTGAGCTGGCCTGGTATTAATACTTTAAGCGGACTACTTTGAGTTGATGTTCGTGATTTAAGACGCCACCTACTGGCCGCTGGTGAAACTGACCACTAAATCTGCTAACTTAATTTATTCTTAATAGTAAAATGATTTTCAAGAAAAAACATATCCTATGTCCTTCCCAAGATAATATAGAATCTATATGTCGAATTTTTGACATTTTTAATATTATTTTTGTAATTCTTAGATGTCCGGCAGTCGGGTCGTCGTGGACATCGTTCAGTGTTCTGCTTTGTTTGGATTTCGACACACAAACTCTCCATTGTTGAAATCAAATGTGTGTAAAATATGTTGTCCAATCGTCTGTTTTTATGTAAAAATCTGGACAGCTTTCAAGATCACTCTCCACATTTTTGTACGATTTTTCATACAATAAATTCTCTGCCCCTGGACGGTATTTAGTTTGTTTGTTCTGCCACTCACTTTGTTCTACTGCTCCGCATATCCACTATTCATATCCACTTTTTTTTCTAGTAAACGGAGCAGCAATGGTAGGTATTTAGACTGCAATGAGATTTTTCTAAAAATCGTCTGTGCTAAGAGATCAATCCTATAAAATGTTGTATTTCCTTCATTCTTCGTCGTTAAAGATATTTTATTAAAAATTAATTTAATAAAAAAATTATTCAAAATTAAGTAAAGCATTTTTGTTTATGAGATGGCCTAAATATTTGATGCTTGAACGAGCAAAATGGCAATTTGTTTGGATCCGTTTTTAATTTTGCAAGTTTCAAATGATGGAAAACTTTTTGCAATTTTTCTAGATGCTCCTTGAATGTAGTCGATACTACTACAATGTCGTCTAATTGTGCAAATGCATAAGGTGCGATCTCTTGTGTAATCACTGTATCTAAAAGTCTTTGAAATGTACCCGACCTGAATGCACACCAAACGGCATAACATTGAATTCGAAGACCTTTTCTTGCCACAGTAAAGGCAGTATAGGGCGACTTACAGGTGTTAAAGCTATTTGCCAGTAACCATTTTTTATATCTAATGTTGAAAGATATCGTGAAAATGTAACATTAATTTCTGGAAACGGATAAGCCTTTTACTTTGGTACCTTGTTCACTTTATTCAAATCAACGCAGAATCGAACTTTTCCGTTTTTTTTTACGATTGCTACTGGCGAGCTCCAGGGACTACTGGACGGTATAATAACGTTTTCTGCTAGCATTATATTGAGTTCTTGATTAACTATATGCTGTATAACTGCAGTTCTTGGTCTGTATTTTTGTTTAATTGGTTTTCTTCTAAGACGATTTCATATTGTAGGAAAGGAGTAGAACCGTTGATTTGATTGAATTTTTCCATTTCCATATTTCAAAACGTTTCTAATTTTTATTATTCGGTCGAATTTTGAAGTCCTCAGAGCACTTCAATGGTACATAATTGTTGCGTTTGTTTGCTTGAGGTTTTGATGGTTTCACGGTTATTCAATGTTATATGGATCTCGAGGTTTTTGACGAATCCGTCCCTAAAAGTTTATGGTGGCTCAATCCGTGCATAACTAAGAATTTTTGTTGAAATCTTATCCCTTGTACGTGTTTAGGTCCGGATACATTTTTGCTAAGTTTGATTTCAGAACGGTTTGCAAGGACTGCAATCGATTACTTGGCTCAGTATACCATCCAAATTTCATACAAATTTTCGTTTCTAGATATTCTTCCACTCGTTGCACAATATCTGGCGTAGAAGAGACATTATCACGGCATATATGTAGGCGATATTCGATGAGTATGTTATAATACATGGTTTTGGCTTTTTTTCGTCCAAAAAACTTCCTCAACATCACATCAGCGTAATTATAGCATGGTCTAACGTTCGAATATCTTCGTTTGGATCTTGTCTGCGGTTCTGTATTTGTTAATTTATGTATCGACGTTCGATAGCGACATATATTTTCTTAGGCCTTCTTTTAATTCAGCTAAATTTTGAAATTTGAGGTGTAATTACGATGCCATAGTTGTGCATGACCTCTTAGCAATTTGGGAAAACTTTTCAAGATTTGTTTGTCTGACAAGCTGTATGATCGTTGGAGCTCGCTGATCTTTTCCAGAAATTAATGTAGATTATTATCATAGACGTGGCAGTTCCACTTTCTCAGATGATCCATAAGGTGTATTCGGTGCAGGACGCACGATGACAGGACTGGAAGTTGAGGCAGCTGCTTGTGGATTGAGAAGTTGAAGACGAAGTTGTTGGAATTCTTCTTATATTTCTTCTAATTCTTGAGTGCAATTCAGGTCTTCATTCAAGTCTTTTTTGTCTTCTGGTTTATCGCTCTACAGCATGCACCGGAGGAGCCCGTACATATGAAATGAAACATTGACGTAAATATGCTTTTGTACCTTCTATAAGTAAATTATTTTTCCATTTGTTCTTTCGATAGTTTGTATACTCAGATAACTCAAGGTTTTGCAATTTTATCCAGATTTTAATTTTACTAGATATTAAGACATGAAAGATATACTGTTATATTTTTCCTGAAATGCAAAAAGTAATTTCTATTTATTTTCTATATACAAACTGTAATTTCCATTTTTCTTATTGAACAGCCGATTTTATTTTTAATACAACTTCGATATGTGTTACATCGTCCTTCCGCCACTAGGCTTTGTTCACACAAATCGAATATGGATCTTTGTATAAATAATGAATTTTTAATTTTCCGTGAAAGAAATTATTTTCTTATTCAAGGAATAAAACTTTATATCAATTTTGATTTGACGGTCTTTATTCTACTAGTCTTTGTTCGGGCGCCATGTAACGTTAAATCCCCCTCGAGATAGCGTACGCGGTATAGGCCACGGCTATTTGACAGAGGAGGAAGTTTTTTTTCGGAAACAGTCGGCGGATGGTTTAAATAATTACTATTTAACACAGTATAACGAGTATTTAACAATATAACGAGTTATTCAATAACGATTTCTTTATAGAAACTACTACGACGTTCTGCAATAGAATAAAAAATAATGAAAATAATTATTAATCAGATAAAAATAAATGCAATATGAGAATTATAATAAACTGAATTATTATATAAATATCCAATATTTATATAATAATTCTTAATATTTGACGCACGCTATTTTTCGATACGTTTAGTGATTCGGTGCCATATACCGCACGAATACTTGGTGCTATTTTCCACGCTGGAAATAGCAAATAAGTGGTAAGTTGTGTTCACAGGACAAGAGAACTGCTGGTCTTTTGCCCCTCTCGTATTGCTCTTCTAACTTTACGCGGTTCGGAGAGAGAGAGAGAGAGAGAAAGTAGATATTGTGCTCGCATTCTCTCTCTCTCTCTTTCTATTTCGGGTTTTCTGGTATACATAACGTATTTGTTTTAGTGTTCGTCGCGACCTTTCCATTCTTTCGTACATTTATTAATCCTTGTCGGTCGGTTTTCGCGCGTTTATAATATTTCTAATTCAATATTATTTGCCAGTGTTTTCTTTGTTTCGTTTTTGTTAGGTATCGTATAGGTAGGTTGTTCGTGCGTACTTAAATAATTAAATTCTACAGTTATTTACGCGTCCGACATTGTACTAATACATATATGACATTATACTAACATATAACTCAGTATGAACATATATATATTGACATTGGAAAGTTCCTAGCTAGTAAAAAAATTTTTTCTTTACACCGCACCGAGGTTCCTCGTAATGTTAGACGAGCACTGACGCGTCCTGAATCTGCTCTCCTTCCTTCTGCTTTTCGCCAGTACCATCCACACAAACAATGCGGATCAGCAGCCTCTCGAGAGAGCTACCTCAACAGACGAATCGCCATACACCGCGGATTTGAGAGCCGTCGGCAGCTGCCTCCAGTATCGGTCGTCGCAACTTCTCTTCACCGAGGTGCGGGCGACTTATCTGTATCGTAGCTTGTATAAGAGACAGATCGATTTTATCTCTCCCTCGTTCTCTCGGCTTCGCGCGAGCGGTCGCCATAACGGCTATCGGCCTTTGACCTTCACTCGTGTCGCCGATTACATTGACTTTGTATACTTTGTGAGGTTTATTAATATACATATTTTATTAAAATACATGCGCGCACGCGTATTGAATACTAATGTATACGAGTTTAAAATATGCGAAAATCAACGGAAACAACGATTGTAATCCTACGCAAATAAATGTAGTACTTATATAAATAAATTTCATTACTTAGTAGTCGTAAATAAGGTTTATCTTTTCAGCTTTCCAAAAAAATAGGCTTTTTGAAACTTAATTCAAAAAAAGAAAGAGAGATTGATTTGATAAATATGTATTTGAGCATTGGCCTTAAAAATCTCTAGTTATATAACAAGAGTATTCACTATTATATATAATGAAATAATTTATTAGTATACAAGAACTATGTAATAAAAAATAGAAAATATTATCATGTACACTTAGCAGTAAAAAGTTCGCATTAAAGCTTTTTACATCATATGCAAAACTGATGCATTGAACATTATAAAATAGAATAAGTAGATTGTTCATATATATATATATATATATATATATATATATATATATATATATATAGATAGATATATATATAGTAGAAAATAGTATAGGGCGAAGGACTCTCTCTTGCGAAACAGCAGAGGAAGTTGGAAGCCAATCGGACAGTGAACCGTGGTAATTAACTGGATAATTAAACGTGTAAAAAGAACCATCGTAAAGTTTTATCAGTCATATTGAGACAACATATTTTCTTCAGTAATTCCATTGAGAATGGAATGCCTTAAATAAATGAAATAGTATGAGAGATTAAACAGTTGAGTTTGGATAGCTGAGTCAGATATACAAGTCAGATAGCTGAGTCAGTCTAGATATTTTACAATACCAAAATTAAGTGAAAAGATATAAATAAAAATATACTGCTTCTTTAAGAATAGACTTAAAGTATTTATAAATTTTAAGATGTAAGTATAAAAAAACATATTATTTATATTGATATGAAATTATCACAAGCACTTGTTACTATTGAACAAAAATACTATAAAGTATTTAGTAGTATATTTCAGAATGAATTTCATATGTAATAAATTTTTAATAAAAATATTTAAATAAAAATATTTATTAAAATCACCATAATTTAGTTATATCTTTTTACATATTATATTTCAAAATTGGAGAAATTCGGCAAAATCATTTTTTAAAAGGTTTTTGTGGTAGTCCACTATCGTCTAAGTATATGAGTCAAGTATTTCAAAACCTTTAAAAATATTAGGATTACCTCAGAAGTAAAGTCATTACTATTTAAATTAAAGCAGATAAATAATGAACAGCATTTTCTTATGCGTAAGCTACTACATAACAGCAAAAACCAAAATGATTTTTATACCCTAACTGATCGATACGTAGAATAACGTGAGATCATGCAGGGTATTGACATTTACATACACTTTTACAAAATACATATATACATACATATTTGTGGAATATATAAATATACATATATATATATATATATATATATATATATATATATATATATATATATATATGGTTGATTATCCCTTGGATTCTTTTGAGCTTAGAGGTTCTTCCACTAGCTCGGGAATTTTAAGTACTGAAGGAAATTTAATAAAATGAACTTAATTAATTTTGGACAATCCCTATTATTGTTTAGATAAACCGGAGTCCAAGGTGCTTAACTTGGATGATGATTACGATTCACTTGGCAATGATTAAACAATTTATAAACTTTAACTTTTTGTTTATAAACAAATGTCTATAAACTTTAGCTTTTTGTTTTATTCTTATAATGAATCCTCCTAAAACACTGAGGATAGAAAAGAGAGGGTTTATAGTGGAGGTGCATAGTTTCTAGTGAATGCTACCTCCGAACTGCTGTACGCCGCCACGCTTATGCTTATAAAAGCTCGACGGAAACAGTTCGCTGAGCCGAGTTTTGTGGTAACAATTCTCTATTACGCGGCAGCCTAGTCAGCGTCTACCTGTGTCATCCGATATATTCTTATTGTCTTATATATATAGATATATATATATATATATATATATATATATATATATATATATATATACCGCCGTATTATTTTCTTATAAAAGTTGGAGAAGAATTATTACAATTATTAACGTTTACTTATTCTTATAATATTTATACCTGAAATATATATACTTTGCAATTATAATAGTTAACGTAGTGCACATAATTTTTTATCTACTGAATGTGTATATTAATAAACATGTCATATTACTATTCCGCGTACATGTGAGAGGATAAATTATTGTCAGTAGGTAAATTATGATGTTTTGTTTTGTATATATATATATATATATATATATATATATATATATATATATATATATACGTACATATATATATGAATATATCCTTATCTAAATGCTTATATAAATCCTTATATGTGTATACATGTACGCCTGCATATACCATTTAGATGTTGTCTTATGCACTTCTGTATATATATCGTTTACCCGTGTGCATGATCATATATTTCCTCATGTATATCTATATACACATACGCACACATATACAACAATGCTTCATTATATATCTATTGACACGTGTGTACATATATTATAATTCTAATTTAATATGTATAATTCGTAGAATTAGTGATCTTTATATAGTACCTTGTTTAGAAAAAAATTTAATTAAAAACTGCTGCAGCAAAAATGTTTGGTATAATTAACAGTAGCAAACAAGTCATTCAAATATAATATAGTTTTATTTGACTTATATAAGAAGATGATCGATAATAGAAAAAATGATAGCACATTTGATTTCTTACAAATTAATTATCAAAACATGGTTATACCTACTATGCAGATTGCTTTTATCTTCAAATTATAAATTATTTCCCTATCTTACAGTTATTATTTAACTGTAATAAGAAAAATGGATGGCGACGTATTATGAGCAACATCATTCGCATCAATAAAATTAATCGTTAATCGTTAATTTCTAAATGAGGTTGCTGTTGTAGTTGTGTCAAAACAGTCATAGATGTATGACTGTTTCAAATTTCTGTGCTTCTTATTATAACTTATTTTAAATTTGATGATGACTTTGAATTTAAAGAATTTGTAGACATTGTTTTCGTAGAGAGTGAATTAAAGACTGACGGTCTAGTAGAATTTCCACTAATTACAGACATATAATATCTGCTGGGTATTAACATTTTCTGCTTAGATTTTCTATGTGAATGCAATGTAGTAGAACGTTGATAAGAATACTGATTGTTCTTCATAGATAAAAGTTTATGCTGCAAGGAATCACCTTGATGTAATGATTCACGATTACTTGAGAAATTAAATTAGCTTCGTTTGCTTGCGATATATTAGGATGATTAATAACATTAGATAATAATGCATTATCATTTACGATGGTGAGTAGTAATTGTGAGTTGCATTTCGTAAAGAAACATATGATTCCGAACTATTCTGAGTTTTAGAACATGATAATGATGCAAAATTATTTCTCATATCTTCAGAATTAAAGTTTTTTATTTTATTTTTTGCATTTATTAAATTACCAGAAACAGGTGTTATAGATAAATCAGGCCTTTACTTCATTATATTTAAATTGCTACTTGTACTGGCTACATTTTGAATCACTTCATGATTGTACATATTCGCTAACTCCATTTTATTATATTTTATATTTGATACATTTAAATTATTTTTATACTGGTGATATATATCTTGATAAGCTCCAATATTAAAATAATTTACTGTGGAATCTATAATATTACTATAATATTCTAGGGACCCATTAGACTCAGGGTGGAAAGCAGTTGTTCTAACTTTCTTTATTCTAAATCTCTTTGCTACCCTCTGCATTAAACTACTCAAGAAATTTCTGCCTTGATCGGTAAGTATCACTTTCGGAACTCCAAAGATACAGACGCATTTCTTTATGAATGCATCGGAAATTGTTGATGCTAAAGAGTTCGGCAGTGCGGCGTCTATGCTATACTTTGATAACTGATCTTGCATTGTTTGGATATATTCATTTCCGAGTCTCGTTTTTGGTAACGGGCCCACTATATCGAGCGCTTTTTCTCGAATGTAGTACCCGGTGTGTCCGTAATAGTCATGGGTTATCTTGTTTTTCCTCGTACAAGTTTCTTCAGTTGACAATCTATACATTGCTGAATGCGTCTTTGCACATCTGCCTTTAAGTTATCCCAGTAGTAATCTTGTCTAATACGATTGTATGTATTAGAGACACCTCTGTGGCCGCCAATCGGTGAGTTATGCTATTCATAGAAAATTTCATCTCGACGATCAGGTGGGAAAAATTTCAACGTGCCTTTACAAATTATTATTTTCACATTGGTGTCTTTAAACTCATTTCGAAAAATACTCATGGCTTCGCACCATTCTAACCCTTGAATGTCTGGCGAGTGAGCAATACTGAATTCGTCAATATTGTTTTCTAAACTAAATGTTTTCAACTCTTTATATGTCTTCTGCATGTTCTCTTTTATTTTTGACAATGATTCGGGCTGGTCACCCTTAAATCACATAGCAATTAGGAACTTACGATTGCTTCGTTTGTATGCGCTTATCTTAACTTCTCCCACGCATTGACGTTCCGGAATTTTATTTCGTTTCAGCAAGTTTCTGTGCTCCTAAGTCGCAAGGTTCACCTTTGCAATTGATAAAATATACGATGTCATCATTGCGAAATTGAATCGCCTCCTTAGTTTCCACAATTTTATTTTTGCTTTCTTTTAAACACATTCCTTTAACGTCAGCTTTGCTATCATTAGTATTGTCGATTTTACTTTCGTTGTCACAATCTGAACAATTAATTTGCTCTAAAACCGAACTTTCGCTACTAGACGTGTCTACGTCGCTACTGCTTTGATCCGTATTAGTTTCGGGTACTAAGGTAGGTTTGCCCTTAGGTTTTCTACCTATCATTTTGGATTTACAGTGAGGGGAATATGATGATCCATTGTCTGATTCGCTTGTAGACTCACTACCTTTCTGTAAAACATCTGTTACCTTGCTCTTCTGGACGAATGTTGGCTTATTATTTTTCGATTTATACAGCTCAGTACGTTTTAGATTTTCCTGCTTATTCGTTAATTTGAGCGATTTATTCTCAATAACGTCGTTCGGCGTTCCTTCAATTCGAGCTTCTTTAATTAATCGTCCTTGGCGTTTACGAAGTGTTCGAGCGTTATTAGTTCCTGTCTGATGCAGATCTGGAGTTTTTCTTTCCCCCTGTTTAAAAATAGAAATGTCAACTGCATCAGTCACTCCCTTAGTCCCTTGCGTTTCTGGACTGTATTTCTGGGCTTAGTACGCAGTTTTACGCCGTAAAAAGTAATCGTGTGATTCAAATCAGCTGTTTTCAACCACAGGAGCGGTTGGTGGTCAGTCACGAGGGTAAACGTACGTCCGAATGCATACGGCCTAAAAATTTTCACGGAAGTATAGCAAGTGCTTCTTTCTCGTATACCTCATAGTGTAACTCGGGTCCGCGCAGAACTCGCTATGTATAGGCAATCGATTAATCCCTACCGACTTTTCCTTGTGATAGGATGCCCCCAATCGCATAACCCAACGCGTCCGTCGTGATAATGAAGGGCTGATCCATATCAGGGAATCGCAAAACAGGCGCGGTGCATAGAGCATTTTTTAGGCATGCAAACGCATTTTCCGAAGCTTGGTGAGGGGTTTAGAAATTTTGGCAAAGTCCTTAATAAATCTACGGTAGTATCTGGCTAAACCCAAAAATGGTCGAACATTTTTAACGTGCTCAGGACGCGGGAATCGCTCTACCGCTTCTTGGTTCTTTGGGTCGGATGCTAACCCGTGTTCGCTAAGAACGTGTCCTAAATATGGTACTTTTCGTTGTAGAATTTTGCACTTTTCGGGTTCGAGTTTCCAGTTTGCTTTACGTAATCTTGCCATTACTTCATTGAACAATTTTTCGTGTTCTTCCAAAGTCTTGGCGTAGATTACTATGTCGTCCATATAGACGAACACGCCCTTACCAATAAGGCCCTCGAGCGTAAAGTTCATCGCACGCTGATATTCCACGCCTGCGTTCTTCAAACCGAATGGCATGCGAACGAATTCAAAATGCCCGTCAGGTGTTCAAAAGGCAGTTTTATGCATGTCTTCCGGACTCATCGGTATTTGATGGAATCCGGAGACGCAATCCATGACAGTGTATACTTAGCAGCACCAACGGTGTCGAGTATTTCGACAATATTGGGTAGCGGGTATGCCATTGCTACTGTTTTCTCATTCAGAGGACGGAAATCTACTACAACTCGCCAACGTGATTTATTATCAGTTAATTGCTGTTTTGGTACGACCCAAAGCGCTGACGAATAGCTACTTCTAGAGTGTTTGATTACGCCTTTCTGCAGTAACTCATTCACTTGTCGGTTCACCTCGTCTTTCAGAGCATGCGGCAATCTGTATTGACGCGTGCTTACCGGAATATCATCGGTTGTGGGAATCTTATGAGCTACTACATTAGTTGTAGTGAGTTCATCACCCTCGAGATAAAATCGACCCGGATTATTTTTCAACAATTTCATGGCTTGCTGGTATTTTTCTTTTTGCAGCTTATTGATTTCTGTAAGTCCAATTAACTTGGTTAGTCGGTCCGAAAATACAGGTATATCATCTTACCGTTCGGATGCCAAAAAAAGGTTTTTATAATCTCCTTTACTCCAGTCAAACTCTTGGAGATTGGTATTGTCAAATCGCATTAAGGACTCCCAATCATGCATTGCATCTGTTTCCGTTTCCTCGTTATTATACATTAGTACTTCTTCGCCGCGAAGAAACTCTAATTTTGTTCTTTCATTTCCGACCGTAATGATTTTTTCTCCAAAATCAATAGTTGCTTTAGCGCTGTACAAAAAGTCAGATCCTAATATCGCGTCGTATGGTATGTCGATGTTATTCGGTATTACTGTTATCGCTGATTCTACGCCTAATATATTAAGGGGTGCAGCACTGAGTGTAGGCATTAGTAACCCGTCAATCCCTTATTGATAAGTTTCGTGCGTTGAGTCGACAATTTCCAATGATGATAGTACCTTTGCTTTAACAATGCTCGCCTCACAACCAGTGTCGATTAAAATTAGTGTTCCTTCGTAGTTTAAAAATAAAAATTTATTGTGGTTTCCGGCAAAGTTAGTGTTATGTATTGTTGGGGATTGTTCGGAACTACTTTTACCACCCAGTGGCAGTTCGTGTTCTCTGATCTTTAATGTATTCCTTCCGAAATCTCCTATGGATCTTTGCTGCACTAAGAAGCTTATTCCTAGTATGCCATCGTACGGGAGTTTAAAACTCTCTTCTAGGATGTGAAATCTTATTAATTCTCCGAAACCTTTTATACAAGCGGTTCCCAGGGACTTTATTATATTGTCGGTTATTCCTTTTAAATTTACTACGAGAGTGGTGTTTACTTCTATGCCGAAGGTTAGGTTCCCTTACTTTAATATATTGCCGTGTGACTCTGAGTCCACCAAAAATGAGAGTTTCCTGCTCCCAGACCTTAGACTTATATGGGGCAGAAACTCGCTTTTTTACAATGGTTGCAATTCTGAGGCTTCCTCCTCCATCCTCGCTGTATTGGCTGAGCGCATGGGGGCGAGCGGTGCCGTTGGCTGCGCTCTGGACATGGAGGCACCGTTCAGTTTTCCGCTCGCAATTTTTCACTATACATTCTTTTTCTGCATTCGTTGATGTCCTGCTCTGTATTTTTGCAATATGCACAACTCCTTGAAGTAGGGCAAGATGCCGCCATATGTCCTGGTCGGTTGCACTTTCTACAGACCGGACGGTAAGGTGTATTATTGCGTTGTTGAGCCCCCGTTATTATATTCAACGGACACGTCGCCGATCTGTGTCCGGGCTCGTTACACCGAAAACATCTTTCGATAGGTTTACAGTTCTTTGCCGTATGGCCAACCAAATTGCAAAGTTGGCAAATCATATGGTTGCGGCATGTCTCAATGGATGCCTTATCCGCAACTCGTTCTCTGCAACTAAAAGCACTATGTCCGGATCGTGTACACCGTGTGCGTGTTTCAATCTGCTGCTGAGCTGAGGGTTCCTCGAGTTGACTTATATATGCCTTTTTGCGGTCTTCTCTTCCCCGAACTGTGAGTTTGCGACTAAGATCTCTTAATAAACTACGTAACAACTTGACGAAGCTGGACTCGCTAATCGCATCTATGATTTCCAGGGCTTCGTCGCAGCCTTCAAAAAACTCGCTTAAGGTAATATTGCGCCCATCGAATATGGGCACTACTTTAAGCGCGTCTTTTAACGGAACAGCCTGAGTAGGCATTGTTACGTGGGCTTGGTTATTGTCTGATATATGTATATCGAGATTTTTAGATTCCTCCCTTTGTTTGTAATCAGCCGTTTTTACCGTTTGCACGATTGGTTCTAGAAAGTTTCCAGAACGTGTTTTATAACGCTCGTAAGTAATGGGGTTTTTATTTCTTTATCTCTCGATCTGTTTAGTCGGAGAAAAAGGGTCGACGTTGTCGAACTCGTCTAGACAGAATTTATTTTTGTCTGCCCGGCTTCTAGTGACATGCTGTTCAGACATGCGTCCTTATTATATAGCTTATGGTGTCAAATTTTCACAAATTTTCGCGTTAAAATCGGTATTAAAATCAGTATTATGTATTATGTCGCATAAAAAATAATTAAAATTAGTAACTTTGCGACGGCCAAAAACATGGCCGCGCAAATTTACTTCGAACAAAGGATTTATTATACGCGTTAAAATTTAAGATAGTATTACATCTAATTTGGTGGATGTATTTTACAATACATACACGGAATTAGATGTATAAACTTCACAAGAAAGAATATCGAATATCATTAGAAATAATATATTAAATATATTATTTCTATAATTATTAAATTAAGACTCGCAATAAACACCGAAAACCGGGCAAAGGTCGCAACGACTACTGAAGAAGGTAGTCGTCGCAACTGCCGAAACTCGAACAAGTAGAGAGAGAACGTGATATCTAGTCTCTCTCTCTACCACTAAGTTAAGTACAGCATATGCCGTAGAGGGGATACACTGCGCGCGGCAAGAGAGCGCGCGTTCAATGTATTAGACCGGCGGCTGCTATCCCCTCTAATACATGCCGCACGCACACTACTACACGCTCTCACTGAGCAGCCTGAGCCGCAACGAATGTAGCGAACGCGCGAATACCAGCATATACAACGGGTGTCCGAAAACGAATGCACCCGCTGTATTTAATTAAATTAACTAAAACAAATGATTTAATGTACGCATAATGTATAAATATATGTATATAAATATTTAAACTTGTGTATATGTGTATTATTACTGTGCGCAGCACACCGGCTGCAAATAATAACGAAATATAAAATAATAATTGTTATAATTATTATTGAATATTATAATTATTATTGTTATTATTATAATTATTATTATTATTAATATAATTATTATAATTCGGCGCCTCGTCCGAAATTAAACGAGCGGCGACGGAATTATCCGATTATTTTACTATAAAAGGGCCCGCAAAAGGCAAAATCGGCAGTTCGCCCGGTGAACCAACTGCCCCGAAGTTGTTTCACACGAACTCCTCCCAGAGCTAAAACCTTTTCCAGAGCTCAAATTAATCCTGACTTGTAAAAATCCTCTCCGAAATTATTAACTTGATCTCTGTTGCGAGGCGCTCCTCAAAAGACAGACGGTTAATAATTTACCTTTCCTAAGTAAACGTGATCCTGGTTGTGAGGCGCTCCTCAAAAGACCAGCAGTTTACTTATCCTTACATTTACCTATTTCTCCGAAGTTATTAGCTTGATCTCTGTTGCGAGGCGCTCCTCAAAAGACAGACGGCTAATAACTTTACCTATCCTTAAGTAAACGTGATCCTGGTTGCGAGGCGCTCCTCAAAAGACCAGCAGTTTACTTATCCGGACTAGAAATTCTCCCTTTAACTCTTGATCCTGGTTGCGAGGCGCTCCTCAAAAGACCAGCGGAGTTAAGTTTTCCTTATTTTTTATTCCATTTCAAATCAACCTGTCTCGGTTCATTAAATCCCCGCGTGGAAAATAACACCGGGTATTCGTGCGGTAACTAGCGCCGAATATTAGAGGCATTACGGAAAATAGCGCAAAATTTATACAAACAAATATATAGATCTAGCTATAGTTTACCATTATTAATTATTTTTTGTGTTTATATTGATTTGTTTCAGAATCCTGTAGATAGAGGAGCTGATTTATTTTTCGCAAATAAATTTATATTTTTTGTTATAAAAAATTATATACTGTGTTCGTGTAATATTATTTTCCTGAAACCGCCGTCCGATCCTGAAAAACTTCCTCCCCTCTCAAAACTACCCTGGGAAGATACCGCGTAGGCTATCCCGAGGGATTTCAGAAAAGTAAATAAAGTTACAAAGAAAGACGCTTATCCTCTTCCGCAAATTAATGCTACACTAAACAAGCTAAGAGGAGCCCAATATCTATCCACATTAGATTTGAAAAATGGATATTGGCAAGTAGCTCTAACACCGGAAGGCCGTCCTGTCACTGCCTTCACCGTCGCCGGAAAAGGCCTATATGAATTCAATGTAATGCCGTTTGGCCTACACTCAGCGCCGGCTAGCTTCCAACGACTCTTAGACAGAGTGATTACTCCAGAAATGGCTCCGTATGCATTCGCATATCTAGACGACATCGTAGTAGTCTCGTCTACGTTTGAGGAACATCTACAAAAATTAAAAGAAGTTTTCAACCGATTAAGAATAGCGAAATTAAAACCTAATCCGGATAAATGCCATTTCGCCCGCTCAAGTCTAAAATATTTAGGACATATTGTAGACAAAAACGGTCTACAAACCGATCCAGAAAAGGTGGCTGCTGTACTAAATTTAGCACCACCCAAAAACATGAAAGAAATTCAGCGATTTATGGGTCTAATATCGTGGTACAGACGATTTCTTAAAGATATCTCGAATGTTGCCGCACCGCTACGTCGACTTACTAGAAAAAAAGCTAAGTGGACCTGGGGAGAAACCGAGCAAGATGCATTTGACAAAATCAAGCAGCTTCTCACAAACGCACCCATCCTTTCCTGTCCAGACTGGAGCCGCCCGTTTATCCTGCAAACGGATGACAGTAAAGAAGGATTGGGTGCTGCGCTTA
This sequence comes from Sycobia sp. Sy_11, assembly GCA_018907035.1. Taxonomy (NCBI): domain Eukaryota; kingdom Metazoa; phylum Arthropoda; class Insecta; order Hymenoptera; family Epichrysomallidae; genus Sycobia; species Sycobia sp. Sy_11. The sequence goes on along the minus strand of JACCIC010000228.1, from coordinate 480,397 downwards.
CTTAAGCGTATGAGAACAACGAACGAGTCATCGGCTTTGCAAGTCGAACACTCTCCCCAGCCGAAAAAAACTATTCCGCCACTGAGCTAGAATGTCTAGCAATTAAATGGGGTGTGTGGAAATTTCGAGATTATCTTGAAGGATGTCATTTTATTGTACTCACCGACCATCAATCGCTAAAATGGCTTAATAACATAGAGAATCCTTCCGGTTGATTAGCCCGCTGGGTACTTGAATTAAGCCAGTACGATTTCGAAACTAAATATCGTCCTGGTAAAGATAATTTATTAGCCGATACTACAGCCGCTAGCCGTCGAAGCAACTGCAATTAAAATGGCAGATTGGTACGAAAAAATATACAAAAATGATCCTGAAAACTACCCCGATTTTTGTATCATTAATGGCAGATTATATAAGCATATTTTACACACATTAGACTTTAACGATACGAGTGAAAATTTGCAATGGAAGATCTGTGTACCGAAATCCGAGCAACATAGAGTACTAAACGAAGTAAATAACGATCCTACTGCCGGTCATCTAGGAATCTCGAAAACTCTTGTGAAGATATCCAAAAGTTATTACTGGCCTGGAATGCTCCGGATGACAACAAACTATGTAAGAAACTGCAAGAATTGTCATCAATTTAAATCTCAACAAAAATCACCGGCTGGAAAATTGCATGCGACGTTAGTCGAACAGCCTTGGGATATCGTGGCCGTTGATCTTATAGGACCACTCCAAAGATCATCAAGATTGAACACCTGGATGTTAGTCATGCAGGATAAATTAACAAAGTGGGTAGAATTAAAACCCTTACGAAAAGCGACTGCCAAAGCTATAATGCTGGCAGTTAAACAGCAAATCATTCTACGTTTTGGATGCCCGAAAATTATAATTTCCGATAATGGACGACAATTCGTGTCAAAAGAATTTACGGAAATGCTGTCAAAATCTGGAATAACTCACATGAAAACACCACCGTATACACCGCAGTGTAATCCGGTAGAGCGAGCAAATAAAGTAATAAAAACCATGATTTCTTAATACATAGAGAAAAATCATCGAACATGGGATTGCTATTTGCACGAGCTACAATTCGCATATAATACCGCTACATCCGAAACAACGGGATTTACACCCGCTTACATAAATTTTGGAAGAGAATTAAGAGCACCCGGGTCTTTTGACCAAAAATTTGGTCAAACTTGTAATATTACAGCCGAGAATCGGATAAAAAAAATACAAGAGACAATAGAACTTGTACAAAGTCAATTAGCTCGGAGCTTCCAAAAACAAAAACATTACTATGATCAAAACCGTCGAAAATGGAACCCGGAAATCCGCGATTATGTAGGAGACCAACTGCCCCGAAGTTGTTTCACACGAACTCCTCCCGGAGCTAAAACCTTTTCCAGAGCTCAAATTAATCCTGACTTGTAAAAATCCTCTCCGAAATTATTAACTTGATCTCTGTTGCGAGGCTCTCCTCAAAAGACATACGGTTAATAACTTTACCTATCCTTAAGTAAACGTGATCCTGGTTGCGAGGCGCTCCTCAAAAGACAAGCAGTTTACTTATCCGGACTAGAAATTCTCCCCTTAACTCTTGATCCTGGTTGCGAGGCGCTCCTCAAAAGACCAGCGGAGTTAAGTTTTCCTTATTTTTTATTCCATTTCAAATCAACCTGTCTCGGTTCATTAAATCCCCGCGTGGAAAATAACACCGGGTATTCGTGCGGTAACTAGCGCCGAATATTAGAGGCATTACGGAAAATAGCGCAAAATTTATACAAACAAATATATAGATCTAGCTATAGTTTACCATTATTAATTATTTTTTGTGTTTATATTGATTTGTTTCAGAATCCTGTAGATAGAGGAGCTGATTTATTTTTCGCAAATAAATTTATATTTTTTGTTATAAAAAATTATATACTGTGTTCGTGTAATATTATTTTCCTGAAACCGCCGTCCGATCCTGAAAAACTTCCTCCCCTCTCAAAACTACCCTGGGAAGATACCGCGTAGGCTATCCTGAGGGGGATAGGAACGTTACAAATTATTAGCTAAAAAACATTATAATGTTATAAAATTAATGCAGGGCTAGTCAACGAGGTAAGTTTTGACGACTTACCGCTTAACTAACCTACCTGCGTATGTAAAAATAAAAACATAGTTGAAAAGGTTAGTTGGTAGTATCTCTAATTTATTCAATCATCTAGATTTAATTGCCTTTAATTCTTCCAATATTTCTATGTCTACTTCACTGACGGTTTGTTTCCGGTTTAACTCCCTAGATGCGCGCGCGGTTATCGCCCAAGTTTTTTCTAACCAAGCCTTTAGTCTTTCGTTTTCCTACTCCAACTCCTCTATACGCTCCTCCGCACTTGTTACCTTACGTAGCAAGAAATTAGTATTTCTATGTGTCTCCGCACAGGCCTCTTGCAATTCTTTAATATACGTGCGATTATTTCGCGACAGTGTTCCGAACGTGCAAAGAGCCCTATGGTGAGAACTTACTCGCTCTTCTATCGTGTGAAGTCTTTCTTCGTTAGGTAAAGGGTAATCTCTATTTAACCCTACCATTTAGATGGAATAGTTTCCCAGTTGGACAAACGGAGAGAAAAAAAGGTATTAAGGAGATATAAAATAATAGTAATATTGTATAAAAATAGTATAAAAAAAATAAACAATATATAAAAAAATAATATAAAAATAGAAAATATTGAAATTATAACAATAGTAATTAATAACAAAATTTATACAATAAAATTGAAAAATAGTATAAAGAAAGAGACATAAACATAGAAACTTTGAATTTAAAATTAATAATAAAACAATTTCTCACTAAAATTGAAAACTAGTATAACGAAAGAGAAATACAAATAGAAATATTGAATTATAATATTAACATTATTAGAATAATTCTAAAACATTTATAAATAAATAAGAATAGAAAGTAAAAAACAGGACTTTGGCTACCAATTCTTCAGGTCTTAAAAATTCTTAATGACTATGAAGTCTTATTAACGAATTTTAATACGTTATTAAGTTTTAATGAAAAAATATATATAATCCTTAAGGACAACTATGAAACAACCCCTTGAAAAAAAATATTAGTAAAAATTCTTAAGTGATTATTAAGTTAATATAAAAATTATACTAATATCGACAATACTATATAGAACAAGGTCTTAATTAAAACCGAATTATTAAATTAATTATTAAGTTAAACAATTTGTAAATAAAAATTAAAATTGTTATTAAGAAAATAATAAAGAACAGGAAATATCGAAACTAAAAACTATAAAAGAAATTATTAAATTAATTATTAAAATTTTATAAATAAAATTAAAAAAAAAAAACAGAAAATGTTGAATGTTTATAAAGCCAAAAAAATATTATTAAAGTAATTATTAAAAATTTACAAATAAAATCTGAAAATAGTAATAAAAAAACGGAAAATATTGAAATTTAAACAAAAGGATGGTACTTAACGGTATTAATAAAAATTTAATAAATTAGGTGTTAAAAAAAATGGAAATATTATTAAGGAAATTAAAAATAAGGAATGAAGAATAAGAGGAAAAATGATCTCAACCCAGAGCTATGATTTGAAAAATTATTTATTGGTAACAATTATTACACACCCACATATATATATATATATATATATATATATATATATATATATATACATATATATGGGGGCCTCCCGGCGCGGCACACCGAAACAATGGCGGGCCTACTTCTGTAGGCACAGCGGAGGAGGAGCGGACTTTGCTAGGCGCGGCTAGTTGAGGGCCGGGTGGGTCACTGTCCTCTGGTAAGCGCCGGAGGGCCGAATCACTCGTCACCGCCGAGGAGGGGAGGGCCTACTCCGTTAGGTGCAGCGGCGCGCAGAAGGGGCGGCCTTCTCCAATAGGCGCAGCGCAGTCGAGGGGGCGGGCCTATTCCGTTAGGCGCACTGACCTCGGTCCCTCTCGGCCAATAGCACGAGCGCGTGGGCGGTTCACTGACCTCCGTTGGAGTGCCGAATCACTCGGTGCGGCGGAGGGGTACGGACCTTCGCTCTGTCTCTCTCTCTCTCTCTCTCTCTCTCTCTGCACGTGCCACTCGGATGAGCGCTCGTCGATGTCCTTCGATGGATGGCCGAATCACTCGGCACGACGGAGGGGGGTGGACCTTCGCTCTCTCTTTACCGCTACTTGGGCCAGTCACGTGGGCGAGCGGGTGAGCTATTACTCTTCGGTCTCGCTGTCCGGACAAAAGAATAATAATTTTCGGGCGGTGATTTTCTCCCGCCTCCTTTCGTTGCCGTGGGCGGGTGCGTCACGGACAGGGTTGGAGAGAGCAGCAGTGTCCTCGCTCCTGCTTCCTCCTGCGTCCTGCTCTCCTGTTACCTCCGCGCCGGTTTGCTCTCGTTTTTTAGCAGCTTGCCGGAGTGTCCGCGGGCAACCTGCCGCGTTCAGCGGTATCACCGTGCCGAACGGTGACATCGCGGACGGCCTTATCGGAGAGCGGGTGGGCATTTTTACCCATTCCGCTATTATCGGAGTCGGCTCCGATGGAGCGACGGCCGATGGGATGGGCGGCTCGGCAGCTGCGGGTGCCGGCAGCAACGGTTCTGGTTCGGCGACGAGTGAGGCGGCGGCCTCAGCGATTGCCGTCAGCGGACGGGTCCAGCGCTCGCCAATGAGTTCCGCCAAGGGGGGTAAGGCCGTTATCGGCGGTCATATTAAAGCTAGGGGCATATATACGGCGGCGCCCGCTCCACGAACGTCGGGGTCTTGAGGTCAGCGATCACCCGCTCGACCGGGCGCTGGGCTTTGAGTCCCCGGATGTAGTAGTGCTCGTATAGGGGGTGGTATACCCGCCACACGGTCGCCTGAAGGTCGCGATCGGGTAATCGCGCAAGCCCGCTCTCTTCCCGCCAGACTTGTTCCACCTCTAATATTTGGCCGCGCATTAGCAACCGTCTCTCCCTTTGCAATTTTGTATGGGCCCTATTCTTCCTTCGTTTATACGTTGAATGCGGCCCTTCCACTATAACAAAAACTAGTTTGTTAAAAAAAAATTTTTTTCCTAGCTGGATCGAAACAAAAATTCACCGAGACACGAAAGATTCACGCCAAAAAATGCACGCGCGCGCGCAACGATAATTCTCGCTCCCTATTTATCTAATCCCGGACGAGCCCCTAATTTTTTTTGTCACGTCCAGCAGCGTTGGTGCCACACAGACGTAACGACGGCGATTTAATTCCGTTGCCTTCCACTGTTTGCCCCCCAGTTTTTGGCCACCCTTTAGCGATGAAGCCAGGGCTATGCGGGGCGGATCGCGAGATTGATCGTTCGCGTAATTTCGCCGTTCATGAGGGCCACACTCGAGGCAGCTCCAACACGACCGGTTGCATATCAGGGCGGCGATATTCTCGAGCTCATATTCTCTATGAGCTAGTATAGGCGCGAGCTTCCTCCGCCTTCAGTCTACCTCACTAGCTAACCGCGCTAAACTTTAGCAGAGACTGCAAAGTCCAGCGGCAATTTTCTTGCCTGCAACGACTAGCGTCCCCCGACCTAAAGTTGAGCGCGAGCTTCGCGTAGTTAAAGAAAGAATGACGGAAAACAAGATTTTTCTCACTTACTTTTTATTATAATCGATTTACAAAAATTCTGTTAAGGTACGCGCGGATCGAACACGGCTGGCAGTCTGGCTTTTGCGTGTTCGAGGGCCCGCATTTATACCAGGGCGGCGATGCCGCCGAAATTTTCTCCACAGAAAATTCGGTTGTGGTGGGGAGACGAAGGGGGGCTTTCCGTAAAGACAAAGCAGCCTCCGTTCATCTCTTACACATTTCTTAAATCTTACCTAAGATCTATATATATATATATATATATATATATATATATATATATATATATAACGTTATTAAATAATGATACGTGTAGAGAAATAATAATAATAATAATAAATATAAAAGACTTCTATCATCAATATTAAACATTATATATACTATTTGATATTTAGTAATTATAAAGATTGGTACAGTATAACATGTAAAATATTTTGATGAAGATTGATGAAGACATACATTGATTGCTAAGAATCTATCTTCTTGCTAAGAAAATATTTTGACGAAGACATACATTGATGTCCATAAAATTAATCGTTATTCCAACATGGATCTGCATAAGCTAAATTTCTCAATTAAAAAGAACAAGGTTTTCAATCGAAAATAATTATTATTGTTTTATATTTAGTGGCTACATAATGTAATAAGAAATCTAACTTAAATAAATAGTACTTAGTCATCTAATGTTATTATTTCAACATCGTTATTTGGATGTTTTCTCAAATGTTCTATTTGATGAGTAGAATAATTATTAGAATAAATTTTATGATTAGGTGAATTGTAATCTGAAATATAATGTGCATTTGAAATATCGACTGGATCATAGATAGATTGCGTTGTCATGATATTTGACGAAGTTGACACATTTTTACTTAATTTTTCTTTACAAATTTGAGGAATAATTTCTAAATGAGGTTGCTGTTGTAGTTGTGTCAAAACAGTCATGGATGTATGACTGTTTAAAATTTCTGTGCTTCTTTTTATAACTTTTTTTAAATTTGACGATGACTTTGAATTTAAAGAATTTGTAGACATTGTTTTCGTAGAGAGTGAATTAAAGACTGACGGTCTAGTAGAATTTCCACTATTTAAAGACTTATAATATCTGTTGGGTATTAGCATTTTCTGCTTAGATTTTCTATGTGAATTCAATGAAGTAGAACGTTGATGAGAATACTGATTGTTCTTCTTAGATAAAAGTTTATGCTGCAAGGAATCACCTTGATGTAATGATTCACGATTACTTGAACTGGTAGAAATTAAATTAGCTCCGTTTGCTTGCGATATATTAGAATGATTTATAACATTAGATAATAATGCATTGTCATTTAACGATGGTGAGTAGTGATTGTGAGTTGCATTTAGTAAAGAAACATATGATTCCGAACTATTCTGAGTTTTAGAACATGATAATGATGCAAAATTATTTCTCATATCTTCAGAATTCAAGTTTTTTATTTTATTTTTTGCATTTATTAAATTACCAGAAACAGGTGTTATAGATAAATCAGGCCTTTCCTTCATTATATTTAAATTGCTACTTGTACTGGCTACATTTTGAATCAATTCATGATTGTACATATTCGCTAACTCCATCTTATTATATTTTATATTTGATACATTTAAATTATTTTTATATTGGTGATATATATCTTGATAAGCTCCAATATTAAAATAATTTACTGTGGAATCTATAATATTACCATCAAATCCTGATCTGAACATAGTAGTTAACATATTTGATTCAAGTATTGAATTTAAATGATATGCATCACTAGATTGATAATTTGGAGTAAATTTCGAATTGTTTTCGATCGATGTTGGCTTTGTACCATATTGATTATCAATTAACAATGAATCATTACTTATCATTTGAGAAAATTTATTTCCTACCGAACGTCCTCTTGGCCGTCCAGTCATTGGAAGACTTTGTAATTTATGGATCTGCGTATTCATAGCTGCGTTGATAGATGTTGATGGATGTACTTCTATTATCTATTAAAAATATATAAGATTAAATTTGTATAAATGATTGCCAAAAGTTTTAGTAGTAAAATAAATCTGCAGCCTACTTATATTTCATACTATCATTTAAATATTCTGTTGATACATCTTTTGATACAATGATTCTGTTTCATACATCATGTAACAGAATCATTAAACAGCAAAATAAAATCAATGTAAAAATACTATTTATAAATCTACATTCTACTGCTGTGATGATATTAATTAAATTCTTTAATTTGATTGTTCTGATATTTTTTGAGCATCCTATCTAATCATATTTGACATATAACCATCGTATCTTGAGAGAAGCGAGAGCGAGAGAGAGAGAGAGAGAGAGGGGGGTGGACAGATAGAGAGAGAGAGAGAGAGAGAGCGAGAGAGAGAGAGACACGGAGAAAAACAGATTTTCTTATGTAAGAAAAATGAGAATGTTAAAATAAGGTGGTGGTCGTATCAGATTATCCTGAAGAACAAGAAGGCTCATACCTAATAAAATTTGTCAAAATACAAGTCGCCATTTATCGCTTGCTTGTGGAACTACCTTCTAAGAACGTTAACTGCACACATGCAGGATTAGATATGTAATGTTACTGTCCCCCTCGGGTAACTTACACGGTAGTTTGAGACGGAGGCAGTATTTTCGGAAACGGACAGCGGATTAGGAAAAGTAATTATCATCTAATACAGAATATGTTTGACAAGTAAAATATATAATAATGCATTCCAAAAAATAAGCTTCTGCTACACGTTGTGATAACTCTCTTTCTGTAAAAAGGAAAATAAAAAAAAAGAAATATAATTACTAACGCAAAATTTTTATAAAATAGATATTATAAGTTAATTATATATATTATATCAAAACGTACACTATTTTCCGCATGAATACCCAATGTTATTTACCACTCGGGGAATTTTGAATAATTAGGTTGACTTTATAAGGTGAAAAATAAAGGTTTGTTGAATTCCACTGGTCTTTTGAGGAGTGCCTCACAACCAGGATCACATTCTTCTTTAGAAAGGAAAATTATTAAGCGTCTGTCTTTTGAGGAGCGCCTCGCAACAGAGATGAAGTTAATAATTTCGGAGCAAAATTTCAGCTAGGATTTTTTAGCTCTGAACAGATTTTAGTTCGCGAGAAACGACTTTGTCGGAGTCGGTTCACTGAGTGAACTATCGATTTTGCCTTTTACAGGCAAATTTATAACAATATTGTCGAAACTCCCCGTAGAAGTTGCCCCGACATACCTGAACATCGTTTTCTGCCAACTAACCACAATACTCCCCGTAGAAGTCGTTCGGAAAGATCTAGATATGGTATTTTACCATCCCAACACAAATCTTCCCATAGAAGTTCCTTTATATCTAAATACAATATTCCCCGTAGAAATCGCCCCAAGACAACTGGACATGGCATTCTATCATCCGAAAACACAACTGCGTATAGAAATCGTCTTGAGGCAACAGAATATCGTAATCAACCGCCCGTACATGCCAATACAATATTTCTCAGTAGAAACTGTATTTAAAATGTGTATATATAATATATACAATATGATATACATACAATATATATTACATATTTCGTATATTTTCGTTTTTTCCATTAAATACCGTGAATTTTTTTCGTAGTGATGCCAACTGAAATTCAAGAAAAATAATATGGCGAAAGCAGCTGATGGATATTTCTTTTTTATGCAGAAGTGACGATATTATATATATATATATATATATATATATATATATATATATATATATTATATTGTACATGTTATATATACATATTTTAAATACGGTGTCTACTGAGTCATATTGTATTGGCGTGTACGGGCGGTTGATTACGATATTCTGTTGCCTTAAGACGATTTCTATACGCAGTTGTGTGTTCCGGTGATAGAATGGGATGTCCACGTGTCTCTGGGCGATTTCTACGGGGAATATTGTATTTAGTTGATGGAAAACGAGATCCAGATATGAGGAAATCAACGTCTACGGGGAGTATTGTATTTAGTAGTTTGGAAGCGGTGCTAGCTTTCTTGGGACGACTTCTACTGAGACTATCGTTTTTAGTTGTTAGGAAACGATGTTTAGGGTATGTCGGGACAACTTCTAGGGGGAGTTTCATGTTCGGATCATAGAATGCGATTTCCAGGTGTTTTAGAAGGACTACTACGGGGAATTTCGTGTTCGGACAGTAAAAGGTGATGTCCAGGTATGACGGGACGATTTCTGCGTTGAGTATCGTGTTTACTTGATAGGAGACGATGTTTAGGTATGTCGGGACAACTTCTACGTGGAGTTTCGGGTTTGGATGATAGAATGCGATTTCCAGGTGTTTTTGAACGACTTCTACATGGAATTTCGGGTATAGTTGGTGGGAAACAAAGTCCAGGTATATCAGTACGACTTCTATGAAGAGATTCGTATTCTATCCTTTGAACACGCACACTCCCAGTAAGAGACGTCCCGGGATACCTGGACATTGTATTCTACTTACACAAAACGAAACTCTATATAGCAGGCGATCCGAGAAATTTCCTACAATCCGAACATGATGCTCTCCGAAAACGTCGTCAAGAGAGACTTGGACATCTTGTTCTACCGCTTGAACTCGAAAGTACAATTTTCTTCATCCAAGCCAAATATATATAGTATAAAATGGTCGGCAAAAAATTAACTTTTTGAACTGGACGCTACATTGAAGCAGCTTCTTATACAGAAGCGACGATAGGTAAATTACGGTCAATTATTTATAGAAATATTGATTTGCATATATAAAAGTACTTTTTACTTAGATATTATTGAATTGTTTATGAAATCGGTTAAATTATTATCTCGGTCGAAGCCGAGACAGGGTATGCTAGTATATATATAGATATAATGTTAACGTTATTAAATAAAATAATTGTCATAGTACTAATATTAATAACATTCGTAAAAATAACAATAATAATAATAGCAACAACAATGAATTAAACAACTACCTTGCTTATAAAAAACATACATGCAGTATTGCAAAAACTATTGTAATGATTGCTATGCTATCTACATAGACTAAACTGGCTGTTCAATTCAAAAACGAATCAATGAATCATATCAGAATCAGAGTCAATGAACATCAAATCTATAGAGTCTAAGAACATCTCAATAGGATTAGCCGAACACAGTATCATTAATAAACATAACATTAATTCAAATGATTTTCAATTATTACATCACATTCAAAAAGGTAAAAACTTAGACAATTAGACATCATTGAAATAAAAAAAGCATTACTTAAAGGCGAAAATGTAACGAATGACATAAAAGATTTTCTGATTTGACCGTTGTTGCAAGTTGCTACAAGTCTGTAAATAGGCTCAGGTCTTTTCCCTCATTATCCCTGCTCCTATCTACTCCTCCTTCTATTATTATACTTACTTACTGTATATACCTTTGTAAATTTCATATTTTCTTACATTTATAACTTTAAAGATGACGTTATAGTCGAAACAGCTGTCAGTTTTTCAGAATAAATAAAAATTGTGAACATATCAAAGTGTACTTATTAAGTATTCCTTATACTATATTAATTTATAGTTCATTCTTAATTTATTCAATATATATATATATATATATATATATATATATATAATATACTTTAATATATATTACTCAATGAGAAACTTCTATCGTCTCAGGGGTTAACTGCCTGCAGAAAGGTGTATAGAACTATGCATTGAATATTTTTGTCACATGGAAAATAAGACAAAGAATAGGAATTATCCCACATTTTCGTTAATAGAAAAGTCACATCTACAGTGAAAATCAAATTCAGAAGGATTTAATGAGAATTAAAAATTTGTGAGGAAACTATTAATATGAAAAATTATCCCTACGGAGCCCATGATCTCCACACGTAGCAACACAACGAAATAAATGTGAGAAATATTCAAATATCTGTTTAATATATTCGTAAATATTCAAATTTTTCAGCAATTGTAAATATTAACCTATACAGGACCATAGGTTTCTACAGACGGATTACTATCAGGAATTTGGAAATACAAGAAGTAATGAAGAAAATCGAATTTTCGCGCTCTGAAAATTTCTACTGGTCAGGAAAATCGAGCACGAATAAGGAAAATAAAATCCAGACTGCTTTTATAATATATTAATAAATTTCCTCCATAATCTATGGGTAATTTGAAGAGTCGACGATTCACAGTGGCACACAAGAGCCCCAGTAATAAAGGAGCACTTATCATCTGAAATATGTAAAGTAACAGTAACAGGAAGCAACGAGAAGATAGTTAATTATTTAATCCAAATAACAATAAAAACAACTAAATACATTAAGCCTAAAGAAAATTAGGCTGCAACAATGAAATAGATGTAATTACACGAAACGACTACTGAATAAACTTAATAAAATACGACAACATGACGAAGAGCAGTACAATTCTAGCGAAAGCTGAGATATAAAAGTTGAATTATACTGTGAAAAAAAAGAAATGCATGGCGGAGCTGTGGAAAAATTTCATGGCTACCTTCTAGATTAGCAGTTTACGGTTATTAGCGATTACAGTAGCCTAAAAATTACATTCCATTAAGACCCCCGCAGCTTGCTTATCACGTTGGGTCACCCATTTGCAGGCATATAATATGACCGCGTGCCTTATCGCGTACACATGGCCTAATGACAATATACCAACAGCAACGATCACCACAACTGAGCATGGATCATGGTATAAGAAAAAACTTTACGACATTAAACAATGGCCACAAAGATATCCAGACTAGAAGGTCAAAGATAATGTGATCATCAGCTATCGGGCCAGACCTAGAAGACGGTGATTTCGTGAAACCGGACAAAACATAGCCAAAGTCCTAGATGATTAATATTTAAATGCGGCTGACGCAAATTCCTAATAACAGACAACGGTATCGAATTTGCGTATAAATTTGCGAGAGACAAGCTTAGAAATCCCTATAAAAATCACGATATTCAGTTGGATTTATATCAGTGAATAACAAAAATATACATTCTACTAAAAATGATAGACATAATTATACTTTTATTGGCGGCTGGAGGGACTATTGAAGCGAATGAAGCCTGCTGGTGTTCTACGTGCCGCGAAATCATAATTTCATTCGGGGCCAGGAATGAGACCGCTTAGCTTTAATGGAGTGCCACGCACCCAGAATCGTGTCTCTTGAGGAAGAGTAACGCCGTTGATCCTTAATGGAGCGCGACGCAACCGGGATCAAGCTTAACTCGGATTAGGTCAGGATAGTAGAGCCAGCTGGTCTTTAAAGGAATGCCGCGTAACCAGGGTCGCGACTCTACTATTCTACTATTTGTGACGAGCAGTATTATTAGAGCTCTGGAATCAAGGCAACTAAAGGGAATATCTTTCGACTGGATTGACGGGATAACTAATGTTGGAGCGGAAAACTCGCTTTTTCGACACGAAAAATTAGTCGATCGGTTGTTTACGCCTCGACTAATGTCGTATCGAGTTGCCGCTAAATAATAATAATGACGGTATTATAATTATAATAATTATAATGCTAATCGACGAGTTTGTCATTGAAGATGCTCGTATTCCTATAATATAATTTATCCTAATAATTACGATGCTGCTTCAAAATAATACATATTAATTTAATTTTTCCGTATTTTAAAAAACATTACGAGGCAAACTACAAAATTTAGTAAATTAAATCTGAATTCCCCTTCTACACAAATTGTTCAAAAACAAACATATTCAAAAGGAATGATAAACACTCTCCAATTTACTAGACTCTAACAATAAATCCACATCATTTCGATTCCTGGAAATGTGAATACTTTCAAGACTCTCCCTGTTATACTCATTATTAATACCATGTTCCAAAATATCCACGTTCGCAAAATCAAAAGAATGTAAAAACTTTAAACAATACTCTTTTAAACCGGAAGTAATATGTGAGCTACGTAAACTATATTTATGTTCATAAATTCTCTTTTTTAAATATCTACCTGTTGGTCCAATATAGTATTTATCACAATCTATGCAATTATACTTGTAAAGAACTTCTGATTTTTAACATAAATCATCCTTATCTTTGCAATTATTAAACGATCTACTCAAATTATTACAATTTTTAAAGAAAATTTGAATGTTATATTTCCGAAATTTTCTTTTAATTCTTTCAGATAATCCTCTAACATATGGTAAAACAATAATTTTGCCTCTGTTAATATCAACTCTTGCATTATGTCTATTTTCGGTGTTATAAATGTCAAACAATATCTAAGCAATTGATCTACCTGACCAAGTAGGCTTTCTGTACCAATTAAGTTTATTATTATTTACCTTATTATTACTACATCTAATGACATTAATGTCCAGAAAACTTAACTGATTATTAACCTCAACCTCCCTTATCAATTTAATTCTGTCATGTACAGAATTACAAACATCCACCATTTCATCCACAAAAACTTCCGAAACAATTTTAAAGATATCATCAACATATCCCTTAAATATCGTTGGTACAAAAAGCAATTTTAACAAGGCTATACTTTCCAACTTTTCCATAACTAAAATAGCTATAAACGGTTACAAAGGCGATCCCATTGGACACCCGTATTTTTTTTCATAAAATTTATTATCAAATGAAAAAATTGTATAATTAAAAACCAAATTAATTGCTTTAATAAATTCATTCATTGTTAATTTAGTATGCAAATTAATTTCATGCTACTTTTCCTGTATAATCTCATTTAACAACTCTAAAGGTACATTTGTAAACAAAGATACTACATCCAATGAAATCATCTTGTAGTTTTTCGGAATAACAATGTCTTTCATTTCATTGTAAAAACACCAATTATCCTTAATGTAAAAACAAATTCTTCCAACTACCTTAACCAATATATTAGATAAAAGTCTAGCAATATTATAAGTTGGGAACCTATAGAAGATATTATTATTCTAAATGTCAGATTTTCTTTATGAATCTTGGGTAGCTCATAACATTTTGCCGCAGTTCCATTTTCACATTTTAAATAATTATATGTAGTATCATTTATATATTCATTTCTTTTCCAATGATTTAATAACTCTTTCAAATTATCTTGTAGCTTAATGATATGTGGATTACCAATTTTCAAATAAGTACTATCATCATATAATATATCATTTATACAATTTATGCAATCAATTTTATTGGAAGCTACAGTTACATTATATTTATCGGCCTTTTGAATGATTATATTAGGGTTATTTCAGACAATTTGTGTAGAGGGGGAATTTATATTTATTTTACTAAATTTGGTGGTAGGAATGAGTATATAGATTAGATATATATAGATTAGATATATATAGATTAGAATTTAAGGTTTAGTTTAGTCCCTGATGAGGAGCAGTAGTGAGCTCGAAACGTTGGACAAGTCTTCAATTAGGTAAGGGAGTTGGGGACAGTCAGACTGCACTCTACCTGTTTGTCCAATATAGTATTTATCACAATCCATGCAATTAATCTTGTAAACAACTCCTGATTTGAAGCATAAATCATCCCTATCTTTGCAATTATTAAACAATCTACTCAAATTATTGCTATTCTTAAAGAAAATTTGAATGTTATATTTCGGAAAATTTCTTTGAATTCTTTCAGACAATCCTCTAACATATGGCAAGACAATAATTTTTCCTCCGTTAACATCAACTCCTGCACTATGTCTATTTTCGGTATTATAAATGTCAAACAATCTCTCGCCAATTAATCTATTAATAAATTGAATTGGATAACCATTATTAATGAAAGTTTCTCTTACTATCTTTAAATTATTTTGTCTAAAATCTTTACGTGACAATTTTATTGCTCTGTCAATGACACCCTTTAATGCTTCAATTTTGTTTCCGAATTGGTGGCGTGAATTAAAATCTAAAAGTGGTAATAATAAGGTGAAACTTAATTGGTACAGAAAGCCTACTTGGTCAGGTAGGTTTTTAGATTTTAATTCACACCACCAATTCGGAAAGAAAATTGGAGCATTAAAGGGTGTCATTGACAGAGCAATAAAATTGTCACATAAAGATTTTAGACAAAATAATTTACAGGTAGTAAGAGAAACTTTCATTAATAATGGTTATCCAATTCAATTTATTAATAGATTAATACAAGTTAATTTCACTTATGTCGACTGCCCATATACTAATTAATAAATATTTTTTATTGGTCTTACAGTCCAATCAATTCAATCTAAAAATAAAATAAAAAATAAAAATTAAAAATAAAAATTAAGTTAAAAATTAAATTAAAATTATAATGACAGTCAGACTGTCCTTGTTTACATTCACCCCCGTGGACTAATTTGAAAATAAAAAAATTAGTTAAAAAAATTCTTTGTTAGTGAAGTGCAGTCTGACTGTCCCCAACATCAAGTTTTCAATTAGGACAAGTCTTCAATTACGTAAGGCTGTTGGGGACAGTCAAACTGCACTTTACTAACAAAAAATTTTTTCAGCTAATATTTTATTTTCAGATACCGAAAATAGACATAGTGCAGAAATTGATGTTAACGGAGGCAAAATTATTGTATTGCCATATGTTAGAGGATTGTCTGAAAGAATTAAAAGAAATTTTCGGAAATATAACATTCAAATTTTCTTTAAAAATAGCAATAATTTCAGTAGATTGCTTAATAATTGCAAAGATAAGGATGATTTATGCTTAACATCAGGAGAATTTATGAACATAAATATAGTTTGCGTAGCTCACATATTACTTCTGGTTTAAAAGAGCATTGTTTAAAGTTTTTACATACTTTTTACATATTTTTGGACCATGGTATTAATAATAAGTATAAAAGGTAGAGTCTTGAAAGTATTCACATTTCCAGGAATCGAAATAATGTGAATTTAATGTTAGAGTCTGATAGATTGGACAGTGTTTACCATTCCTTGTTAAATTGATTGGTTTTGAACAATTTGTGTAGAAGAGGAATTTAGATTTAATTTACTAAATTTATAGTTTGCTGAGGAGCCGTAGCGAGCTCGAAACGTTGGACAGGTCTTCAATTAGGTGCTAAGAAAGAATTTATTCAGCTAATATTTTATTTTCAGATTAGTCTACGGGGGTGAATGTAAACAAGGACAGTCTGACTGTCATTATAATTTTTAATTTAATTTTTAATTTAATTTTTATTTTTAATTTTTATTTTATTTTTATTTTTATTTTAATTGTTATTTTTATTTTTATATTGAATTGATTGGACTGTAAGACCAATAAAAAATATTTATTAATTTGTATTATTAACCCTTTGGAACCTGATCCTAATTTCGTTATATGTGGGACAGATCCCCAGGCCTTCCCGCATAAGCATTTATCGCACTTGCTCAGGTGGACCCCAGAGACATAAGACCCGCAGTCTCCCTGCCCGGTGAGAATTTCCAGTAGCTATCGTGACGGCCTAATCCAATCTGCGCTAATCCTATCTGTGACACTAGGTAGATAGGAATGTCTCATCGTACCTTTCGTCGAGTTATCCCAGATCTCTTTCCAGTTGTCAAGATATCTTTCCGATATCTCTACCGCGGCACGACGTTGGTCCTCAAGCATCGCTGCATTTTTACGGTTTGCATACAAAAAAAAAACAGAGGTCGGTGAGTTATGCTTTGTTACACATAAACATTCCCGGCCGCACGAAGCTTTCGTTTTATCGGCCGGTCGTACTCAAATCTTGTCATTACTTATCTTTTCTTTTTGGTGCAGATCTGTACATCATTGCGACTTTTGTGGACCTACAGTTTATAGTTGGTTTCGAACCACTGTTAATTGTACTATGTATTTTCAGACTAGAGTAAGAGTGTAAACTAGAGAAGCCAGTGTAAAGGCTTGTTTAGTTTTATTGCGGTTTCTTATTAACTAGTTTGTAGACCAGTGTGGTAGTGCTAGTTAGTGCTGGTCTACTTGTAGGAAATAAATAAATCTTTCTATAGTTTCATTGCCAGTGCATATATTTTCCAGTATATATGATTAAATTTTCCTTTTCCAACGGTGAGATCCCTATCTACCTATTCAGGTTCCTCTGTTACCTTTGCTTCTAGCAATTGCTTCTATCGACTCCTTGATGTGGAGGAGTTTCTTTGATTAGTTTTTTTAAGGGTTGTATAAGTCGCCTGGCTCAATGGAGCTCCTATCTTCATTGAGGTATTATTTTTCCTTTGGAACCTGATTCTTCCTCGTATTTGGGACAGGATATTCCTGACAACATATTCCCCACATGATCATGTATCCTTCTCTCTCAGATGCTTCTCTCTCAGACGCTACTACTGCTAGGGCGCCTGTCGAGGTAGTCCTGTATATACCGGAGACTCGAATGGGCGCTTGTCTTTTAGTACTTGCTGACTTGCGTTGTTGATCTACACATATCAAATCGTATCAAGCTGCCGCTGCATAAACAACGATAGGTGTGAACAGCCCGGTATGGATAGTACTAAGCGCCTTGAATTTAAGGCCCCATTCCCATCTGGCCAGGCATGCAATCCTTTTAAACAAATCCACACATTTGGATTGTACCGCTTTCAAATGGCAGCTGATTTTCAAATGGCGTTGATAGACCTGGGGCGCGTAAATCCTATATCGGATCAAGACCAGCAAAAATCGTAAAAACGGCGATTATACCAGTGGTATCCTTCATGCAGTTGCCAGATGGCCAGATCTCCTCCAACAACGGAGAAGACCTGGTACGTAATATATAAATAAACACAAGTATATTTGCTCTTGAAAATAGACGGGAAGCAGGTTACAACGCGCTTCAGAGTGTCTACATCCCTGACATACGATATTATCCTCGGGATGGATATTTTGACAACGCGACCTCGACTATGAAGGTCAAGCCCTCGATATGGGCCAAGTAGTCCAAGCTCAGAAAGTGTAGAGTGCATAAACGAGCCGGAGAACCTGACAAGAGTTGACTCCAACCTCGACCCAGGAGCTAGGGAAAATCGAAGTAAAACCGTTAAGATTGATTAACGAAGATTCATTCGTGATGCCATCATTAGATACGAGTATCCCTTTGTCCGATGACCCAGCAGAAGAATTCCGCCGGCCACAACCTACCACCACCACCGAAGAAGAGGCAGAAGAGGCAGTGTCAACGCAGTGTGCGCGTCTGGAAAGACGTACAAGTACACAACAACATTCGAAGAAAGAGATAAAGCACAGGAGTCCGGAGCTTCCGGAACGACGTGAGACTACGGAGAGCGCAGAAAACAATATCATCTGCGACCGTTCGGAAAGACGCGAAATTACCACAATAAGATCAGAAGAAGAGATGGAAGAAGTTCGTCCGCAACGACGTGAAATTACGATAACACCCAATAGCCACGAGTCAACATAGACGTAAGCCTAAGAAATACGCACAAGAAGGCAAACGAAAACTACCGTAACAACAACGCCGAATGAAGGGTGGCCAATAAACTAATGGAGGCCCATTGTCCGCAAAGAGAGGAAATTAAAGAGAGAAAGGAAACAGATTGGATATACAATCCATTTTCCGGAAGGTACGAGGGCTTGGGTGATACGATCGCATTGGGTACAAGTCCGCCAGCGACGCATCGCGCAGGAAAGGGCTGCTCGAAGCGTATCGCAGATGCATAGTGGTACATAGAACCCGAGAAGATGCCATACCGTACAGATCGGTCCGTTGTATCCGATCAATCACCTCCTTATCGTACCGGCCAGGTCCATGATTCGATAGGAAGAGAGAACAAAACGACCAGCGAAGTTGAACGTCGAACCAGCGAATAAGCCTAGACCCTGTAGGAAGTCGCAGGAGTGTTCGGCCAAAACGCACAATCGGTCACGATCATCATGGCGTTTGCGTCGATCTACATAACGAAGCAAATGGCCCCAGAAGATCGTTGAGTCCCCCACTCCAGCACATACCGCAGTTACCCTTCATGTCCCTTATACCGCGATACCTGCAACGGAGGTAAACTATTCACAATCGCGACGAAACAGGTCATAATACGGCAAACCGCGACGAATAAAAAACTAAGCACACCCGTACGCGGCAATACAGGGTTGGCGGACGAATACAGGATACATTGACTTCTTACAAACGGAGCGCTACTAACCCGGAGTGGCTACACTACACAGATGTCAACCTCATGTTCAGCGAACTCCATCGCAGAAAGGACCAGCGCAGCACAAGTTGCTCCAAACGAGCGCTAGCAAGAATAGACAATATAATGACAGAGGGCAAACAAGAGTCAAGACCCACACAAAAAAAATATTATGTATAAGTTTAGATGTATCGTCGAATGTAAAGGCATTAGGTTAGTTTAGATTAGAGTATAATAGGTCACGCTGCACAAATGAGGTCATGCTGACGACATAATGGCCATTTATTGTTTCTCTTATACTTTAGTTGTAGTTTATAGCATCTAGTTTAAGTTAACAGAAATGTTAGCAATTACTTGATATATTTTCCCGTAAAATTGTTGTATATACAATGCAAAGAAAATCTGATGTATTTAAGTACTTCAAAATTTTTATAAATGAAGTCGAGAGGCATTGCGACCGCAAGATAAAATTTATTCGTTCAGACAACGGTTTAAAATTTTGCAATAAAGAAGTTCAAGACTTTTTAGAGCAGAGAGGGATCGGGAGAGATAACTTCTAGATATAGTTCTGAGAAAACGGTGTCACTGAAAGATATATCGTATATTCGTACTGCATGATGAGGATATCCTTACCGAGCAAAAGGAATTCTTGCTCGAGGACTCCCCACCATTGAGATCGGTTGCCCCATACTTCGTGGACTGGCGGCTGGTCGGCTTTCCCGTCCTCGTGGTCTCTCTTGTCGGTCACGGGCGGGGGACGATATCTGTCTTTCTTCCCCTGCATCCAGGGGGGGACCATCGGCGCCTACCTCGGTGGCCTCGCGCTTTGTTTGTCGGAGGGGCAAACGAAGTTCAGAATAAAGTCTCCCACGCCTCCTCGAATTGCCCCTCGTACTTCTCCTCCACCACAACGGCGATGAAGCGGGCGGTAGAGGACCGCCCACCGCCCGGGGACCCCGCTTCGCAAATTGACGTTACTATCTCATCGGAGGCGTCCATGACCTCGACAACAAAAAAAACAGAGGTCGCTCAGTTATGCTTTGTTGCACATAAATATTCCCGGCCGCACCTAGCTTTCGAGTCATATGCCGGTTGTGCGCCAGAGCTTTGTAGTATTTCTGATCTTCTCTTTTAGTGCAGATCTGTGCATCATTGCGACTTTCGTGGACCTACAGTTTACAGTGGGTACCGAACCACTTCAATTGCACCATTTCAATACAGACTAGAATTGTGACTAGTGTAAAAGTTGGTTTTTCTTATTGCTAATTGTTTATCGCACTTGTAGACCAGTGTATAGTGCTGGTCTACTTAGTTAGGAGAATGGTATATTTGTATATATATATATATATATATATATATATATATATTGCCATGTGATTTGGTTGCGGTTGGTTTATTTACAGTTTTGTGGACCGGTGTATGGCGCCGGTCCACTATTTCAGTATATATTCTTTGCTTTGTGTAAAAATGTTTATTATTTGTATATGATCCTTTGTGTATATTTTCCATAACAACTGCCAGTTCCCTACCTACCTAATAAGGCTCCTCTATTATATCTGCTTCAAGCAGATACTCTAGCCCTTCAAGAGAGTCCTTTGTTTGTAGGAGTTCTTTGACTAGATTTTCAAATGCTTTATAATGTGCATGGTTCAATAGAGCTCTGACCTCAATAGAGGTATTATTTTCTTTCTGGAACCTGATCCTAATTTCTTCTTATTTAGGACAGACGGTCGGGACGTGCTCTTGTGTGTCCACCCCGGATGTGAATGTATCGCTCTCTCTCTCTCTCTCTCTCTCTCTCCCTCTCTCAGATGGATGCGAGAGAGAGATATGACCCGAAGTCCCTAGTCCGATCGCATGGTTAATCCATGGATTATCGCATGATCCAGTCTCACTTAAACCTGTCTCTGACACTAGGTAGGTAAGAATGTGTCAGCCTACCTTTTGTAGAGCTATTACAGATTTCCGGCCAGTAATCGAGATATCTTTCAGATATCTCTCTCGCGGCACGACGTTGGTCCTCAGGTGATGCTGCATTTTTACAGTTAGCGTACAGTTCCGCTCTAGTGGTTCTATACGCACCGGTGACTCTAATAAGCGCGTGTCTTTGAGTACTTGCCAACTTGCGTTGCTGTTCAACACACATGAAATCGTACCATCCTGCCGCTGCGTAAGTAGCGACAGGTGTGAACAGGCCGGTAAAGATAGTACTAAGCGCCTTAAATTTAAGGCCCCATTCCCATCTTACCAGACGTACAATACTGTTAAACAAGTCCACACATTTGGACTATACCGCTTTGAAATGGCAACTGATTTCAAGATGTTTGTCGAAGTGGATTCCAAGGTATCGTACGATTTCTAATCTCTTCACCCTCGAGTTGCCGACCGTACTTCGGGAGAAGATCATTCAAGAGAGACTTTCGGGTGAAGATCACCTCTCAAAATCAACATTCCACACTTATGAGAGGCCAGCCTCATTTTATTGAGGCGACACCAGGATTCCACTTCTTCAATGTAACTCTGGCCATTGCTTTCGATCTCCCTACGCGGGTCTGCTTCCACTAGGAGTGCAATGTCGTCTGCATATGCAATGACTTCGCACCCTAGTCTTGAGAGCTGCCAAAGAAGGGGATCTGGAACAGGGTTCGACAGAGTTGGGCCCAGTACGGATCCCTGCGAGCATTCCTTACTGACCCCAAGTTGTTCTTCCTCAAAGCCATTTCGCATGAGAACTCGACGGCCCTTCAGGTAATCTTTTATTAGTTTGTAGAGACTCCTGGGGCATGCCTTGCTTTTCAATGCTGTTAGTACAATGGGCCACCAGACATTGTCGAAGGCGCCCTTAATGTCCAGGAAAATTGCTACAACATATTTTCTGCTCGATTCACTCACAGACTTACTGTGATGAATACTGAACGATGGCGTCCTCTGTGGAACGCCCTCTCCTGAAGCCGTACTGTCTAGGAGACAACCTCTTTTCAATGATCCTATTTAACTTGTTCAGTATCAGAACCTCAAGGATTTTGCCGAGCAGTGGCAAGAGGCAAATGGGCCTGTAGGACGCAGCGTCCTCAGGTTTGTTGTCCTCACCCTTTCCGATTGTGACAACTTGACCAACCTTCCACTTATTAGGGAAGACCGAGAATCTCAAGCACGAGTTGTATATGTTGATCAGGTCCTGCCTGATGGTCGGCCGTGCTGTTCGAATGATGGTCAAGTCGAAGCTGTCTAGGCCTGGGGCCTTACCCAGCTTCATCTTGGCCATGACCTGATCCAACTCGGTGAGATTAAATTCGACCTCGCCTCCCCTCGGGGGGAGATCGTTAGCCAAGGACCTCATATCTTTTTGCTCTTGCTTTTCATCCTGTAAATTATCTGGATTGAACAGGATGTTTAGCACTGCCATAGCTGTGCTCACCTAGTCCGTCGTGTAGGTGTCGTTATCCAGACGGACGTTGCAAGCAACCTCCTTAATGAACAGCTTACCCACTTGAAGTCGGTAAGCTACACCCCAGGGGTTCAGATTACCCTTTACACTAACAAAGTCTTGTCATTTGGTCTCTTTGGTATGCCTGAGTCTACGGACATACTCCTTTCTGGCCGCTTTGTATTCTTTCTTGAGGTGCTCCCCTATAAAGGGATCATGCTCTTACGGGAATACTCGACGGCCTCGATTCGTGGCCCATTGTATCCCATCTAATTCAGGGTTCCACCAGGGAACCCTTCTAACAGCTACCCTACTCCTCGGTATGGCAGCATTGCACGCTTTCCTCAAAGTGGCTATCAGTGAGCGAACACTCTCAATTGTCTCCATTTTGCAGCCGGGAAATTTTTTAGGGACCTGGTCCCATTCATCCCCGAGTACAGCGCAGAAAGTATCCCAGTTCGATTTCTGTGTCGAATATTGCTTTAGTTTCTGACCATTATTTGCAGCACCTGAAATTGCAGGTGCGCTTGCCCCGATAAAGTGGAACGTGATCGTTCTGTGATCACTCCAGGTCCAGTCCTCCCTGACGGCCCATCCTGTAATGAGTACCTCGAGATTCGTGGTGACAAGAGTTACGTCCATGTTTTATTCTCCAACTTCATTGGAGACGGTAGCGATATTACCTGGCACACTGGCAATCCGAAGATCCACTGCGCTGTAAAGTTTTCTAATTCCTCCCCTTTGCGGTCGGTGCGATCAGACCCCCACAAGGGGATCTGGCACTGGAATCGGCACCTATTAGCACCATCCTCCCTCGAAGTACGTGGAACACCTTACTTAAGTGTTGACGGTGTACTATAATCCTATTTCGTGGCTCAACTGGAAGTATCCACTGACCACATACATCGTTAGAGAACGCAACCTAACCTCCACTACAGCGAAGTGTGTATTAGTTAAGTGCGTTAGTTTCAGCACTGTCACCACTGGGTTGAGGACTGCTATAGCCACCTAGGAGATTTGCTCATCTGCATATACCATCCGTGTACACAGTCCGAATCCCTCTGTTCGGCCACTACGCTCGTATGGCTCCTGGAGAAGCAGGATGTCTACTCCTCTTTCCACACATTTTGATCTTATCTCTGGAGTGACCGTGCTTACTCTTCTAGCAGTTAGCTCCGCAAAGCGCAGGAAAGGTCCACTTCGATTATTTACTGTATTACTGGCCATAGTCCGTCGAGTGAACTAGTCTCTCCATGGGACCCTTGTATGCTGGACACTTTGTGTCCATTGAACCATGGTTATGCGCTTTTTTCGCCTTTTTGCAGTTGACGCCTTTTGGCGCTGCCTCTTTGTTTTTGCAGTCTTTGCTGCCATGTCCCACTGACTGCAGTGGAAGGAAAATTGTTCGCTTTTACAGTGTTTGTCTATGTACCCGCACCCTTAACAGTTGTAACACCTCGTGCCTCTTAGGTAATCTTGCACTCGGCAAGATAACCACTCTCTGTAAATTCTTTTTCTTTTCTTCGTAGGAGTTTACCCCGAATGCTCGGGGTAGCTTCCACCACCCAGTTCGTTACTGAGTCGCTCCTCTTGCCAGTTTTGAAGCGGGGTTTGAAGAATTCAGAGAATTCTTCAGCTGTAGAAGCCAGACTATAGTTTTGTTCAAACACTGCCCAGGTCACCTCGTCTGGTGACATGTCTTTGGGCACATCATAGATGATGAGCCTCGGCTTGCTCCTAGTTAGGGCCTCTATCTCAAAAAGCTCTATTAGTCTTTTTGAAGCTTTTATTTTTTCCAACCCCGCTTCGGTTGCTGTTTCCACTAGGAGACCCTTCCTTGTCTCCCTCAGATTCTTAATCTGAACCTTCGATTGCCTAGGGTTGAAAGTCTTTTGCAAGTATTTCTTTGTCCTTCCTGTTGTGGAGATCTTTTCCACATCCCTAGGCTTTAATAAGAACACCTAGGGTGGTGGTCTTATCGTGGCTTTCGCAACCTGGGCCTTTGGGGCGACCAACTTCCTTTGCGTTTGCTTATCAGTGTCATTGGAGACCACAGCTGCACAGGTATGTGGCCCCTTCACTGTTTTTTTGCTGCAAGTTCATGCAAGGCCTCCGACTTAGCCTCCAACCAAGCATATCTGATAGCCATTTTAGAAATGACCACCATTAATTCCTTAAGGCTCCTAGCTTCTCCTTCCTCAGTAGCGGGTCCTTGTTTTGAGGACCTCTTTTATCTTTTCGTAGAGGTCCGCACTATGTGCAGAGACCTCTATGCAGTCCATGGTAGAGCTGTTAGGTGGACTGCCTTTAGCAAAATGTGCGTCGCTATGTTTTATTTATACGATTTTTATTATTTTTAATTTTTAATCTAATTTTATTTTATTTTTAGTAGTAATTACTATTTCAAATTCATCGGGGATGATTATATAAAACGACAGTATGTCATTATATTAGTATAATATATTAGTAGTATTAAGAGTATAAAGTTTCATTTGCTATTGTTTTTTGAGATTCATTTGACAATCGAATAAATTTGACTCAAAATTTTATTGTACATTTCTAGTACACAAAAAACTGTATTTAAATATCACAGTCGCATAAAAATTTATTTTCGAAAAGAAATCGTTATTCGGCATTAAAATTATAAGAAATAATATCAGTTATTAGTTGAAAATAACGAATCAAAGCAAAATTCATTCATAAAATAGAAATAATTATTGGTAAAATAATCACTTTACCAATCGTAGGTATACACTCGGATTATACAATGTTTTATACAATTTCAATGTTCAAATTGAAAATTTTAAATTTTCAATTGAAAAGTTAGTATAAACGCTGTTTGAGCAATGTTATTCAATGATTATTTTGAACTATTTATTGATAGATGTGATAAATATAAATACCGGTGATAACGTAGTAGATCCTATAACTCTTGTACTTGTATTTAATTGAATATCTGTTGCCATGAGTTTTTTTGCACGAGCTTTTTGGCGGCAACAATCTTTAGCTAAATCAAATACATTCCCTTGTACTACTTTCTATGAAGTCGAAAGATATTAGAATTATTAGTGTATGTACTTTAAGGAAATGAATTTTTTAGATATAGTACTTACAGAGTTGCCAATATATGATATATATGCGATTTCTAAAAGCTTTTGTACTTTAGGTAGGGCTGATGTCTCATATTCTTGTAAATTTTTAATACTTTGATAAGTGTAATAAGCATCCATCATTACTTGCGCTTTATCATTTATGGAAGTACTGTATTTATTTATTGAACAAATTTGAACATTTAAAGCATTTATTCGATTACGCAGGCATTGTAGGGAAAGGGTTAGTGCCTGGCACGATAACTGTTCTCTTTCAGTATCTCTTAAATATTTCCTATAAAAATGATGGGTTATAGAGATAGATTTTATACAGATAGTATACAATAAACGGTAAGACTATAAAATACTTGTCTGTGTCTGGTATTTTGCGTAATTGAATACATAAGTCTGTTAGCATTTTGCTGTCATCTGTTTCTTTTAAAACTTGCATTAAAAGTAGAATACATCTAGACATATGTGAAGCAAAGCTTCCAGGCCGATCAATTTCATGGACAGGAATACGCCAAATCCCCTGAAATAAGTGATAAATTAAAGAAAAATAATTGGAAATATTAACAATCGATTTTCAAAAAATATTGAAAATTTCCGCTTTTAACGTACATTAAAAAAATTTGAATTTTTTCGTTCAAAAAAAAGTCCTTGAATTCTTTTATTAGGATTTATCTGACATTGGTAAGTACCTAATAATAGTTGCTTACATTTATCGATATTTTTAGCAGTTTTACTATAACAAAAAAAATATGCTAAACGATAAATAGATTTATAATGTTCAGGAAATCGTAAAACGCACTGTTCTAATCCTGATATGCAAAATTGAATCAACTGATTGGTTTCCTTTTCAGAAATATAATTATCTGAAACAAAAAATAGATTGTATGTATAATAAACAGAATTATTTTTAATATTATAGTAATATTTAATATATACATATATATTTAATATATACATATATATATATATATATATATATATATATAATATATGACGTCAGACAATTAAGTAATGCGACCGACTTTATTTGTCGCTCTGTGGTAACATTGCGAATCTGTAACTCTGACATCATAATAGTAGATCCCAACTCTTGAACGATCATTTCTTTTCTAGGTGTTTTGTAACACCGCGCGAGTAGTGCATGCCAGGAAAATGGAACAGAGAAATTAGCGAAATTTAGCGAAACTCAGCGAAACTGCAACAGAAACTTATGAACAAATGCTTGAACTGTATGGTAGTGGTACTCTGAGTTGTAGTCAGGTGCTTCGGTAGCATGCCGATTTAAAAAAGGCTGCGACAGCATCAAAGAGAGCATCAATGAGGTGTGAAGGAAGGCCAATTCAAGTGAGATCCGACGCGAATGCGCAATGCGTCCGCGCACTTGTTCATCAGGGCCGTCGACCAACTATTGGTCTGTTGACTGACGAGCTGAATATTAAAGGGAAAACAGTTAGAAAGATTTTAACCGAAGATTTCTCCATGAAAAAGCTGTGCGAAAAGATGGTACTGATGAACCTTTCAGATGAACAAAAAGCTCGCCGAATGAACATCGCTCAAGATTGTCTCGGTTGAAAGTGATCCTACTGTTCTCGATCGAGCCGTGAGAGTGCGCGACCATCGCGAAAAAGGAGGAAGTAAGAAGAGAAGAGGATCTTAACCGCCCAGCTATCGAATCGAAAGCACGTGAAATCTAGAGAGAGTTCCAGCCAAAATAATGTCTCCATTTCCAGCACCTATCCCGGCGGTAATCACGAACTCCCGGTGATTCGAATTGTATACTTAAATATATTTCCGCGTGCTAATTCTATAGCCGCTCGATCGTTGTGCGATCGCCCACGCGAGAACAAAGCGAGAAAGAAGGAAGGAAGGAAGCCATAACGCCAGAAATATATTTAAAGAGACTTAATAAGGGAAAGAGAGAAGGAAGGAAGGAAGGAAGGAAAGAAGGAAGGACGAAAGCGAAGACCATCAAGAACGAGAGGAAGCAACGGCCGAGCGTCGTCCCGGCAAGTACCCTCTATTTATTACATGTGGAAGAGTGCGCGTCCTCGAGTCTAGGCGCGCCATGGTCGTACGGCCGCTCTGCGTCCCCGCTGGCTAGAAGCTACGCACCGCGTTAATCCCCCATCCCACTCCCTGCCGTTCGATATTTCCTCGCGCCCGCGGAATCCGCTGCCGTAGGAAAAGGTCGTCGCTGCGCGCTGAGTTATCTATGTATATATCATTACCGGAATTGTAGTGTGTTAATAAATACGTATTGAATATACACGCCTGTTCGCGTTATTTCGCATCTCCTCATTTCCCCATTTCAGGTCCAGCGCAGCCGGCCAGCAACGTACAACGATCGTGTAAGTACATGTAACCACGCATAAGTATGCGGTTATAATGTAACATAAACTTATGTTTTCAACATTACTGAAACAGATAACCCTCGCATCCTTTTGCAAGAAAGTATTAGACACAGTTTGTAAAAGTTGAGACCAATTTAACATAATTACTTCATATATATAATACCATCGCTTGTATCTAATCCACTTATTACTTTGTCGATTATGCTGCTTACCTTTATTCTCTGTACTTGTACATTAGCAGCGTTTACATTTGCTAATGTTTAATTACCAGGTATTTTCTTAATAACGAACACCAGTGATTGTTATACCAGTTGAAGAAGCGATTACCAATAGTATGGATTTATTACCCTTAAAAGGAATAACGTGTAGCTTATGCCTAATAGAATATCATAAGAGGTGCAAGCTCATACTAATTGCTCAAGAAAAATTGACGTATTTTTATTTTATACAGTACTTCAGAATATGATAACTCATATAATTTTATAGTTACTATACATTCTATTTATTTACGTAGTCTGTAATATACGCTATTTATTTAGCGATTCTACCACTATGTAACATAATAAATTATACCTATTGTAATCTCATACTTCTGCCTTTTAGCTCAAAGAATAACTGCTGCAATAAATACAAAAAGCTCGACTAACGGTATTACCGGTCTGTTAAAGTAAACTTAACTAAATTACTAACTATGTCTTAATAGTTATTTATCATCTACTTAATTATTTAACTAACTAATCAATAATTCGTAGCGGTTCGAAGCGTCAGACAAAAGGTGATCCTAAATTTAAGGTGGTGGGGGCAATCAGGTTGTCCTTTACTAACATAGAATAGGTACTTTTATTAGTTTTTTATTTTTATTTTATTTATTATTGTATTTTTATTTTTATTTGTATGTTTATTTTTATTTTATTATTAATTTTATTTTATTTTTATTTTTAAATTTCTGATATAATTTATTGTAGTAATAAGTTTTATGTCAGATTCTGCGGGGGGGATCATAAACAAGCACAGTCTGACTGTCATTATTTTAACTAATATATGATATTATAAAGAACGATACAAATATTTATTAATTTTTTTTTCATCACAAGCATTTCTTTATTTTTATCATAATCTTTTTAATGAACATTCGATGCTTCGAAAATTTTCTGATAAATTTAACGATCGTTATTGTTAATAAATTTTAAATTTGGCGCGTGCATCTATCGTACTGTTTCTGAGACCGCGGTTCTCATGATCGCTGGGGTCATTCCCATCTATCGGCTCGTGGCTGAACGAAAGCGTATTCACTAGCGGAGCCTGAATGTTGGAACGGGAGATGCTGTAAGTGAAGAATGGATAAAGACGATCAAGATATGGCAAAAACGGTGGACGACGGACGAACGAGGACAATGGACGAAAAAACAAATACCCAAAATCGATCCGTGGAAAGGGAGACAGCGCGAGGAGGTGAACTTGTACCTTACCCAGATTCTTTCAGAACACGAACACTTCCGTAAGTATCTTTGCAGGATGAAGCAGATTACCTCTCCGAAATGGAAGTATTCCTAAAAAAAAAATCCATTAGAGATAGAGTATTGTGTATTATTAACTATGACATTCACGTTGCCATTAGTGAAATTTATCGGTAAATTACCCATCATAAAATCATTATTTTCCCTATGTACTTCATACGTTACAAAATCTAGAATTATATAACGATTCAACCCCACCATAGGTAAATATTTTTCAAGACTTTCTCATATTGATCAATATCGCTTTCAGCTGATGATGATTCATTTTTCCTCTTTGAACATAGATAAATTGTTCTTCTTCTCTTTTCTAATATTTGACACATCAGTATTTTTTGCAAAAATAATGAGTTCAGAAGAATAACAATTGCTTTGAAGGTTTTCCCTAATGTATGTTCTGCATTTACTCGACCAAATTTTTATATTTATAATTCATATTTAAGTCTTATTGCTTTGCGTGACTTTCCAGTCGATGCAATATCGTTTTTCTCGATGAAAATCGGTCATGTTGCGTGTTGAAATTTTGAAACCATAATGTTCGATTTATTTATTTTATGCTATATTCATAGCAAACGAGTCAAAGCCTTTTCTATATCTATCATAATTTACGTTTTGATCTTAATGAATGATTATAAAACTATGCTTACAATTATTTAAACAAGAACATATTTTTTATTTTTAATGTATTAAAAGGTATATCGGAATTTACATGATCGAGATACATGTTTTTTAAATTACGAAAGTAGTCCCAGAAGTACCTGGTCTAACAAATAAAACTCATAATCTCCTTTCGGATTCTATACACTTTACCCAGCGATGTTCAATAAATTCGATACCTTTTTATAATAAGAATTGTCAAGCTCCTCATAATTGCCGAACTGTCGACATCACCAATTCTTTGTTGGAAAATCTTTGACCAGCGAGCCATTTTTTCAGGTCTGGGGACAGAAAACAATTCGAGGGACCTATATCTGGCGAATAGGGTGCATGAGGTAGCAATTCAAACTTCAATTCATTAATTTTGGCGATTACAATAACAGATGTGTGAGCTGCTGCATTGTCCTGATGGAACAACTCTTTTTTCTTAGCCAAATACGGCCGTTTTCGCTTGATTTTTTCGCCCAAACGTTTCAATAAGTGTGCATAATATTCGCAGTTGATAGCTTTTCCTTTTTCAAGATAGTCAATGAAAATTAATCTACACGCATCCCAAAAAACCGACGCAATAAACTTGCCTACATATGGAACGGTCTTTACCTTCTTTGGAGCGGGTTCTTCTTTTTGATTCCATTGTTTTGATGGTTCTTTATTACTGGTGTAAAATGGTGCACCCGTTTTTCATCCATGGAAACATTACCCAACACTCAACTGAAACATCTCCACGAAGCTCTTTTTGTTTCATTGTTTTTGTTTCATTTTCAAAATGCCTACCATGTCTGCTACCTTGCGCACGTTCAGTCGACGATCATCCAGAATCGCTGTGTAGATTTTCTTCAACATTTCTGGAGTCCTCATCTCGTTTGGTCTAAGTTCGTCTTCGCAGCTCGTACAGCCACGTTTGAACTCTGCTACCCAATATTTTGCTGTTGCAAATGAAGAAGCAGTCTCACACAGAGTAGAGCATAGTTCAGCTTTTATATTGGTTGAGCTGAGGTCTTTCAATTACAACTATTACATCACATAACGATGACCAATTTTTTCTATGTTTACACATTCATTGAAAACGTTCGCTATTGATGGCTGTCAAAGATATCCTAAACATCATGGCATCTTCAAACTTGAGACATATGCTTTATAGATTGTGTACTTTCTAATACAGTGGTATTTTTTGAGCAACTACAAACTAAATTCACCAACGCTATGAAAATACAATACTCTATTGCCTCGTTTCCGATATCCAATCCAATCGCATCATCAGGACATCACTATAACCTTATTTATTATTTTTATTGACTATCTTGGAAAAGGAAAAATTATCAACGGCGAGTATTATGCGCACTTATTGCAACGTTTGGGCAAAAAAATCAAGCGAAAACGGCCGCATTTGGTTAAGAAGAAAGAGTTGTTCCATGAAGACAATGCGGCAGCTCACGGATCTGTTATTGTAATCGCCAAAATTCATGAATTAAAGTTTGAGTTGCTACCTCATACACCCTATTCGTCAGATTTAGGTCCCTCGGATTTTTTTCTGTCCCCAGAAGTAGTCGCGATGATTCAGAACTTTCTTAGCTATATTACTATTGAAGTTAATAATTTGATATAACTTTTATCTTTCAAATTTTTAGAACTATATAAATGTATTTTTTATGGTTTAATGCAATAACTATATATTTATATATTTTGAATGAATAACTTTGTTTTGTCCTTTCATTTGTTATTTGAAATAATACAAGATTTCATGTATTAGTTTTAATTTTATATATTGTACGAGGACTAGCAGGCAATCTACCTATATACATGCAACTACTTATGTTGCCATCATTTTTGTTTAATTAAATTTTACAAGAAAAAATATCCTATCATCTAATCCTGACCGTATAGAATACGCATTCAAAATTTGAAGGTGATGGGTTTATTTTTAGTAGTTTAGGAGTCTATAAAGGACATGCATACAAGCATACATTGTCTCTTATATATATGTAACGTTCCTGTCCCCCTCGGGATATCCTACGCGGTATCTTCCCAGGGTAGTTTGAGAGGGGAGGAAGTTTTTTGGCATCGGACGGCGGTTTCAGGAAAATAATTTTACTAGAACACAGTATATTTTTTTATAACAGTATAAAATATTAATTTATTGAAAATGAAATCATTCCTCTATCTACAGGATTCTGTAACAAATAAATAAACATAAAAGAATTAATACGAAAGTAAAAACTAGATCTATATATATATATTTCTTAACCTAATTTCGCGTTATTTTCCGCGATGTCTCTAATATCCGGAGCTATTTACCGCACGGATACCCGGTGTTATTTACCACGCGGGGAACTAACGAAACGAGACAGGTTGATTTTAAAAATAGGATAGAACAAGGTAGACTTAACTCCGCTGGTCTTTTGAGGAGCGCCTCGCAACAGAGACCAAGTTAATAATTTCGGAGAGGATTTTAAATTAAGGATAATTTCGAGCTCTGGAAAATTCTAGCTCCGCGAGGAGTTCGTGTGAAACAACTTCGGGGCAGTTGGTTCACCGGGCGAACTGTCGATTTTGCCATTTGCAGGCCCTTTTATAACAAAATAATCGGATAATTCCGTCGCCGCTCGTTTAATTTCAGACGAGGCGCTGAATTATAATAATTATATTGATAATAATAATAATAATAATAATAATAATAATAATAATAATAATAATAATCAATAATAATTATAATAATTATTGTTTTACATTTTGTTATTATTTGCAGCCGGTGTGCTGCGCACAGTAATAGTATACATATATATAAGTTTATACATATATATATATATATATACATACATATATATATATATATATACATATTTCAATATTGTGCGTACATTAAGTTATTTGAATTAATTAATTTAATTAAATAGAGCGGGTGCATTCGTTTTCGGACACCCGTTGTATATACTGGAATTAGCGCGTGCGCTACATTCGTTGCGGCTCAGGCTGTTCAGTGAGAGCGTACAGTAGTGTGCGTGCGGCATGTATTAGAGGGGATAGCGGCCGCCGGTCTAATACATTGAACGCTCTCTCTCTTGCCGCGCGCAGTGTATCCCCTCTACGGCATACTCTGTACTTAACTTAGTAGTAGAGAGAGAGAGGGAGACTAGATTAAGTTAATTTTATCAAAGCGATTTTGTTGCAATATAAATGTTTTGATTAAATAGATAAACATTACATATTAAATATAATACATTAACTATTTTAAATAAGAAGTAGAAATACAAAACAAAGTTATGCATTTAAAATACATAAATATACAGTTATTAGAATTAGACTATCTCGTCTATCGAATATATATTTTTTTTAGTTCTAAATATTTGAAAGATAGAAGTTATATAATTATGAACTTCAGACAAATATCGCGTTCAGTTAATTTTGTTTATGAAAACGTGCACATTAGTGAAAAGTGCAGAATTTTTTAGGACATTCTTAAACATAATAGCATTTATAACTGATCCAAATATCTTATTTATTTTTAGAATTTTCAATTAATAAATAAATTGATCGATTATGTTACATTTAGTTTCTCTGGACATTTTCTGTAATGTAAAATTTCATACATTTAAATACATACTTTTTATCATACAAATCGTTTATTCATATACAAGTAGTAAAACATTTATTCCAAATAAATAATTCATATAATTGTAGGCATAAATGAATGCCTTCGTCGACGCCATAGTTATTCCCCTTTATTGCACCTCGCTATCAGTCTTGCCAGGTCTTCCCTTGCACGCGACGAAGACACTCGTCAACCCCCTCGATCACTCGAAAATCATCGCTGTAACGCTGAGTGTTAAAATTTTACTGCAAGACTCTAACATGGGCATCGGCGATCTCCCCTTATTATCTCTGATGAAAGTCAAATGATTTTCAATAAACCTTTGTCCTTACGAACATAATATATATATATATATATATATATATATATATATATATATATATATATATTCATATTCATATATATATATATATATATATATATATATATATATATATATGAATATATATTTTGAATTCCAGAGCAATCACTTGAGTAGTTTGAACGTGTAAAAACAAAAATATGCTTTGTCTTTATAAACGAGTGTAATATAATATTTTTTGTAAAATTGTTGTCCTATGAAAACTTTATCATCTCAGTTAAAGATCATATTGACAGCTTTTGCATTCTTTTGATTTTGCGAATTTGAATATTTTAAAGCATGGTATTAAAAATAAGTACAAAAGGGAGAGTGTTGCAAGTATTCAGATTTCAATGAATCGAAATAATGTGAGTGTAATGGTAACCATCTGTCTCTTATCTTCTTCTTGCGGTTTGAACATTTAGATAGTTTTTAGGGTTCTTAGGAAGATGGAGTATCGTGTCAGGACGGGCGGATTAATTAGGTGAATAACTCTTTGAAATACATTTATATGCTAATAAAAGTGACTATTTATTTAATAACACTAAGGAAGAATAACAATAACAAAGAATAATAATAACAATAAGGAATAAGAAAAAAATGAAATATATTATACTAGTCGGCTATTCTGCCTTGATCTCGCTAGTCACTCCCTATAACAAACAAACAAAAGAACAAGAAAATATTATAATATTTTACTATTTAATAATGTCTTTTATATTATAATTTTATATTTCTGCGTATTTCGTTGCAATTTAAATTCCAAATTCTATTATCGGCCTTGACCAATTTCTGCTGTCATTCTTTATTTACTTTGGTCGTCTATTTCCACAGCCGGAGTTTTTACTTTCTCGCAATTTATCGTATGTTAATTTATTTTAATTCTTATATCATTCCGAGGGGCTCCTTGACAATAATATAAAATTATTAATTTTTAAGTATATAAATATAATTATTTCGATCAGGTTCAGTCTAATAAAATAATACAAATAAAAATAGTGTTTTTATTTCACAACGTTTCGTCGACAGCTATTGACAACCTCTTCAGGTGCTTTAATAAAAATAATATTCAAATAATTACATATCAAAATTATATGATATAACAGTGAGAAATGCCGTAAAATAAATAAATCAACAGTTACAATTAAATTTAAAGGCAAACGCTAAGACTAGGTTTTAAGTGAAACTGATGAAAATTTTAATATTGACAATGTCAAAGTTGATAAGTCAATAACGATCACATAAACATAACAAATCAAGAACTAATTCTAAAATTTTAAGTGAAAATATATTCTAAAATTATAAAAATGAGATTATGTCTGAGTATATTTTCCTAAAAAATAGCGTGTCTTCTTTTTTATTAACAGTGTGCTTGATATTACGTTGTATAAAAAGCATTTCAGACAGAGTACGTTTTTTAAAATTATCAAAATTTTTACAATTAATTTTACATACTACTCCAGTTTTTCCCAATTTTTTTGTTTTATCTTTTCCTAATTTTATGATATTATGGCGTTTATTATTAATAATTGGTATTATTGAAATATTCAATTTTTTCCATTTTTTAGAACAGTTTTTAAAAAAGGGGCAATAAATAATAAACTAACACATTTAATTTTATCTCTGACCAAGAAGCCCCTTTTCTCAGAGATAAAATCTGACTTTTAACTTTCTACAGAGAAACGGAATGCCCTACGGAGTTTAATATACTCTTTTTTACTTTCTAATTCTACTTCTGACAAAGGAACGCCTTTCCTCAGAAATAGAATTTTTCCTTTTTCGTTGGCCTTCTCGAGCGTCGTTCGGTACGGTATTTCTTGTTAACAAGGAAGTGCCTTTTGCTACACAAGAAATTGTATCTTCAAACGAGCAAAAGTTCGTTTTCCTCATTGAAGAGTTAGCACCGGGAGACGACGGGTCGGTCGGTCTAATTTTACTGTTTTCCTTTCTTCACCTCAGAGGTGCCTTCCTCAGCAAGTACCGAAAACGAACAGGCCTTCTATCGAAAAATAACGCACTTTTATATGAACGAAAAGTAAGTTATTTCATTTTAAATTATAATTTGGTCGGTTCTTATTGGTCGTTTATTTATTTACTAATCGCTATTAGAGCCTAGCTATATTATTATATAATACAAAATATGCGCAAAAAAAACTATGCGCGTTATTTATTCACTATACTATCTCTATATATCTATAACATCTATAACTCGCCGCTGAGTAACGCACGTTACACTATATTAGAGTCAAATAAATTAAATATTATTTATTATTCTTTATGAAATTGATTGGTTTCGAATATTTTGTGTGGAAGGGGGATTGTCTATTCAGGTTATGGAATTTTATACTTTGATAGGTATGGGGGTATATATAAATTGGTTCATTAATATTAATAAGGTTTAGTTTGGTCCCTGATGAGGAGCCGTAGCGAGCTCGAAACGTTGGACAACAACAACAGAAGCTTCAATTAAGTAAAGATGGTGGGGATAGTAAGATTGTACTGTTCTAATAAAAAAATTTTCCACTAATAACATTTTTATATCAGATTAGTGTACGAGGGTGATTTTAAAAAGGACAGTCTGAGTTTCATTATCATTCTTAATTAATTATATATTGATATTTTATATTGTATTAATATTAATATAAATATATATTAATGTAATGATATATTATTTTTAATTTAATTGGACTATAAAACCAATAGAAATATTTATTTTATCTAAAAACAGTCGACATAAGCATAATGAAAGGGATGATATTATTATTGATATTTGATATTATTGATTTAAGGGCAACTCTTTTAGAAACGAAAATGGTGGGTTTTTTAAAAATTTTTTTTGAAAAGACAAAAACATTTATTATTTTCAAAATTTTAATATTATGCTTACATACTATTAATATACTTCAAGTGAAGGCACATGTTTTGGAGTCATTAGCCAAATGGTCGAATTAAAACTCTCATTAGCATTCGGGGCATGGCCGACGCATTCACTTTTTACAACTGAAAATTCATCACCATACGGGTTTAAATCTAAAATCATTAATTTGATTGGAATGTAAGACCAATGAAAAAATATTTATTAATTTAAATCTAAAATCGCCTTAAAAGTTTTTTTATCACCATCTCCTATATTTTAAATATTTAACTCCGTATTTCTCTACAGATCTCGAAAACATTTCTTTTACGGCATCCACTTCGATTTTGTCCGCAGAACCTTCATGGTTTTTTGCGCACTTTTCCTCGTGTTCCTCGTACCATTCACGATATTCTTCAGTGTGAGTCTTGTTTTTCCAGAATATGCACCGTTGGCAATAGCTACTTTTCACTACTAAGTCAATCACTTTACCAGAGTAATATCCTATGAGTGTCGTAACTCCATACAATGACTTGAAACCATGCTTTTTCCAAGATCCATCAGATGAAACTTTAAAATTTAGAAGCGATCTTTCATGATCTGCATTTTTTTTCTTCTTCTTCGACTGCTTTTTTAGAAATAAAATCGAAGATTACGTTTGCAGCAGAATGAATATCCTTAACGATTTTAGTGTAACTGCTATTACTCCAAACACTACAGATGTCCATAAGATTGCAGAACACATTTACTCCACTTCGACCGACACCCAATAATCTCATAACAAGAACTATTCGACGATTATTTCGTAATCAGTATGAATAAATGAATCTGAATCCACTTCTCCACGACCGCACCGACACGTTACGATAATTTTAAATCCGAGGCCTCGATGACCGCCATCGTTAAATGTCACTGCTTGTATACAATTTCGACAAAGTAACATATCAGACAAAGCTAGAAAAACAGTTGCAAATTCAATAATTCGGTATGAATGCATCGGATTAGTGCGAATATCTGCGATGTCTGCAATGAAAAGTTTATTTGCCCTCGCACTGCTTTCTGGTCTCTCCTCGTCCGGAGCCGTAAATTGGTGGCCGTGAAAACGTTTTTGTCCAGGATTTTTTTCGGGAAGTACTGCTTTTCTCTCCTTTTGGATAACTTAACATTTTGGCTCCGAAAATTCAACAGTATGCACCGAACGTTCTATCGAGACTGACTGAGTAACTGACACAGCGTTTATTTTCCATAATTCGGTATACTTTTATATACCTGCTCAGTAACGGTCTTTTCACTCGAAACATTTGGTCCAATACAATTAAAGGTAGGACCGACGTACACAAAAGGGATTATGAAAGAGGCATTGACCTGCCTCTAGCGCTCCGTATACCTGCGACGCACGGACGGTGTGCTCTGAAATGAGTCAGGCTCATAGACTGTAGCTCTCATAGGACTTTGAATTTCACTTTGAAAATTTTGCACGATATTCTTGAATGGATAAACTAATTTTTTATGCAAAAAAAAATTCGATTGTTTGGAAATTGTAAAGGAGTTGCCCCCCTTAATCGATGTATCCTGTATGTCCAACTAAACATCCATTACGACATATTTTTCTTTTTTAAAGAAAGATTTTTTCAAATTGTGTCTTTTCTATGTATGCAAAACGATAAATTAAATTACTAGATTAAATAATAAATAATTAAATAACACTTTATCTTAAAATACATTTTTTATGTAAACTTCTGTTATAACTATGCGTTGAAAAAGAAAGTACTTCTTGTACTGCAGTTGTTATATACAGTATTGATTGTTTGTTTTTATAAACTATCTATTATCCTCTGTGTCTACTATATAAAAAAAAATTATAGGTTACTTTGATATCTGATTATAGTTACTATCACTGTCTAGCTTTCATGTAAATATGTCCTTTAATTTAAATCTTCTTGTTCTTAATCACCTCTGAATTTTATTGTAAACTATTAGAGTAGTTCTATCAACCTCAATCAGATCTAGAATAATTTTTTGTGTCTTCCGAATAACTTCATAAACCTTTTAATTACCCTGTACTAAATTAAATACAGATCTATCATCACTATCAGATGCAAAATGACTCCTCGATAACTTCTGTAACATCATTTGTATATCAGGAGTTTAAATCATCACAAATTTTATTGATCATCTGCGGTGATATAATTTCCACAGATTTCACAATTATATTTAAAGAGAAAACTACAAAAAATTACACGCGTTGCAACTCATTTGTTGCACCAAATCACGATTAACATACTGTAGTTCATTTCCGTAAACGAAAATACCAACTGTAGAAGTCTCGATCTCAAAAAATCCCACTATATATACATTAGGCCTACTGTATTGAAGCTACTTTATCTATGAATTAAACCGTTATTGAAGTTATACAGATTATTAATTTTAAACTTAAAAATTAATTTCTTTTCTATTTTTTATTTAATTTTAAATTTTATGAAGAGTACAAATATACAATATTTATAATAATTATATAAGTTAAAATAAAATTATTTGTAAAAAAAGTCACATATAAAAAAATCTTGCCTTCATTTCTAATTATCTTCTTTTTTCTTTCGACATCACTATCTTGCGAATCACTATCACTATCACTTGATATTGAACTTTCAGAAGAATCATCGCTACTGCTAGAGTCCGTGCTGCTAGTGGTTGTTGAGTTATTAGTTTCCGTTGTACTTGTATGAGTTGTTGTAGTACTTTCTTGAGAATTCCTCCTTGAAAATGATTCTTTCAGTTTTTCACATTTTTCTGATTCCTCTATTTTATTAATTTTATGAAAATTTTCCTGCAATAAAACAATTAGAAATAGAAAGATATAAACTAAAATCTTAACAGTTAATCGAATAATATAGTTTATACATTTTCAATAACTACAATATCTTATTAGTATATATTTAGATTTTATATTGGTTATCTGACTAATATTATGAAAGTTTTAATTTGAGATCTTTACAACCATTATTACTTGATCGATTGAAGGGATAATATAACAATAAATAATA
Organism: Sycobia sp. Sy_11; assembly: GCA_018907035.1. NCBI lineage: Eukaryota > Metazoa > Arthropoda > Insecta > Hymenoptera > Epichrysomallidae > Sycobia > Sycobia sp. Sy_11. The sequence goes on along the minus strand of JACCIC010000228.1, from coordinate 439,779 downwards.
GCAGAGATTACTGAACAAGTAGCATGCCTTTATTATATATATATATATATATATATATATATATATATATATATATATATAACTCTAGAACTCTGAAAAGTCGCAATAGGATAACTAGCCGCGAAGCTGCGTAAAGCGGCAGCGGCGCACACTTATACACACGCACATAAATACAGCATGTGATTAGAGCGCAAGGAGGGCGCTGTGCATAACGCCACTCAATCCAACACTCTCTTTCGTACACAATTCAAACACGCAAGCTTTTCTTTATTTTCATCCACGCTAAACCCACTCACACCAAATTATTAATATAGATACAGGTGAGTGTATATATTTTAATTAATAGTGAAATGTCTTCGTAAACTTGAACCTTGTGCTTGCTTTTCAGATAAGTAATTTCTCAAAATCTCAGTATCTTTCTTATTTCAAAGTTCCAAATTTTAATTTTTAATTGATCTCATTTAACTTCCAAGCTATTTCGTATGAGTTTAGTTTTCTGCATCATTCCAGTTACTTTCGCACTCGTCTGAAAACATATGATGATATTAGATATTTAATATTAACTTTGTTAGCCTAATGTGAGAATCCTGTCTCAAGATTTTAGTAAAAATATCCGCGAGTTGATCCGACGATTTAACCCGCCGAATACTTTATTAATTACTTCTTAGTAGAATTACTTCTACCAGTTTCTTGCTAATGTATTCTTTAATGGAATGCTATTTCTTATCCGTCATGTGTCGTAATCTATTACTGCTGTCTATTTTGGCGCACGCTTGGGCCGCTAAGTTATGACAGAATAGAGTCAATGGATATAAGTCTAATTTTAGTATAATTCTAAGAGAATTGTGCAATGACATCAGCTCCTGACAGGTGTTGCTCATGGCAACATATTCAGCCTAACATGTCGACAAAGCTAGGTTAGGTTGCTTTTGCGTTTTGCACCCTACTGTGTCGCCTAATAACAAAACCGCACGTGGTTTATGTACCTTTGCAACTCAAGAGACTCACGTCAGAGTAGGCAACTAAATCTTTTTCTATGCCTCTAAACGTTAACCTTAACTCTATCTCTTTTGTTTCTGCCAAATACTGAAATACCTATTTAACCATGCTTCATTCGTTCGCAGTAGGACTCATTTAATGTCTACTAAATACATTTACAGAGTAAGATATATTCGGACGCATGGAGTTTACGAAGTAGAGCAACGATCCTACTATTTCTCTATACAATGTATTCGGTATGCTCTCGAACTTTTCCGCATTCTCTTCGGATTCATTCTATCCCTATCGGTCGAATCTGCCACTGTCATAGGAGAGTTTACCTTTCGACTATCCATGAATCCGAACCGTTTAATCATTTGTTTGGTGAACTTAGCCTGAGTAAGTTCGTAGTTTTCTTATCAAAATCTCGGTCGATGCTAATTGCTAAAAATTCCTCCGAAGCCTTCTTCGAATTAAATTCAGAAGTTAGTTTCTTTATCACGTTGTCTATATCGTCTTTATTATGTCCCATAATCAAAATATCGTTCACGTAAACTACAACGACTACTTCGAATTGACTGTTTCTCACAAATAAACGTGGGTCCATATCGCTGTCATTAAAACCTAGTTTACTAATAAATTCGTTAAAAGTTATTCCATCGTTTGGGACTGATTTTTAAACCGCAAAGCGATTTTTCTAGTTTCAGAATATTTTCGTTTTTCCTCACCGGATCTAATGTTAACTCTTCCGAAATTGAAGATGTACGTCTTCTTCTATATCCCCGTAAAGGCAGTTTCTACATTTACCTGTTTTATCTGTAGTCCAAATTTGTTCGTGATTACTTGGAAAGATATAACAAGTATTAATCTCGACACTGGCGCATATGTTTCTCTGATATCATACGTATTTTTATCCTTGGAGCCTCGAACATCTAATCTAGCTTTATGCGTGAGCTTTCCCTGACTTTCGATTTTCTTCCTAAAGTACTCTATATACAATACTCTTAAAGTTTCTTAAAGTACTATATATACAATACTCTTATATATACTCTTATATATACAAATCTATATTTCTATAAATAATTGACCGTAATTTACCTATCGTCACTTTTATATAAAAAGCTGCTTCAATGTAACGTCCACTTCAAAAAGTTAATAATTTGCCGTCCATTTTATATTAGGAGTGTGAATAAGTCTTTCCCGTTTTTTGTAAGAGATGGCGCCACCAATACTGTGCGAGTATTCAATGGTTACATATGTCATAATCAAAGTTTATTCATATGTCAACAATTCCATACTAA